>JASAOG010000164.1:1297500-1627500 GCA_030265305.1 Biomphalaria pfeifferi
CAAGCCAAAACAAGTCAAACAGCCTGAGTCCATTGCTAGCAACTCCATCAAGAACAGCAGTACAAATGACAGAAAACCTACTACAAGTAAAGCTACTTGTTCCTACTGCAAACGAGAAGGCCATAAAATTGACGATTGCTGGAAATTGAGGAAGAGAAACGAAAAAGCTCCTTCAAAAGTCAGCGCTTGCACAGTACAGTGGTCGTCGAGGTTTACTCCCTCATCATCAAGTCATATCAAGAATACCTCGACACCACCTGTTTCAAATGTATTGACTGTACAAGACTCTCCGAAAATGTCTCCACGGTGTTCAAATGACTCAACAGCGAGTTCTTCAAATTCATCTTTACGATGTTCCAATGACTCAAACAAGAGTTTTTCAAATACATCAAGCCGATGTTCCAATGACTCAAACAAGAGTTTTTCAAATACATCAAGCCGATGTTCCTATGACTCAAACAAGAGTTTTTCAAATACATCAAGCCGATGTTCCAATGACTCAAACAAGAGTTTTTCAAATACATCAAGCCGATGTTCCAATGACTCAAACAAGAGTTTTTCAAATACATCAAGCCGATGTTCCAATGACTCAAACAAGAGTTTTTCAAATACATCAAGCCGATGTTCCCATGACTCTATCCAGAGTTCCCACAATACATCATCCCGATGTTCCCATGACTCTATCAAGAGTTCCCATAAGACATCACCCCGATGTTTCAATGACTCTATCCAGAGTTCCCATAATACATCATCCCGATGTTCCCATGACTCTATCCAGAGTTCCCATAAGACATCACCCCGATGTTCCAATGACTCCATCAAGAGTTCTCCAAATACATCCACAAGATGTTCTACTGACTCAAGAAAGAGTTTCTCCACTGCGTCTCCTAGAGATGTCAATGACTCCAGCGAGAGTTCGACCCAAGTCCAGTCTGCATCAACCAAAATTGATGTTTTATTAGAGGATTTTAAGCCTTTCATTTCGGAAGGATTTGTATCACTACCCGGTGATTCTACAAGTCTACGACCTATCACCATTTTGAGAGACACAGGTGCCTCACAATCGTTACTTTTAGAGGGTATCTTGCCCTTGTCTAAATCATCATCGACTGGGAAGAGCATCCTGTTACGAGGCGTAGAGCTTGGATGTATAGATGTGCCTCTACATCTAATCGACATAAAGTCAAATCTCATTACTGGACCGGTTGTTGTAGGTGTCCGACCAACATTACCATTGGAAGGCATCTCGTTGCTGTTAGGCAATGACTTAGCAGGTGGAAAGGTGATAGCCGAACCCATCGTCACTCAAACACCCGACTTATCTGCCACACCCGAGGAAGACCTAGAGTTATATCCAGCGTGTGCAGTAACAAGGGCAATGAGGTTGAAAGCATCTCAAGAAGAGAACGTCATCAAAGCCAACAGTAACCACGATGATGTGGACTTGAGCACCACATTCTTTGCTTCTCTTGAAGAAGAACCAACGCCAAATTCTGAAAAGCCGGCATCAACTCGAAAACAGTTGATTGAGGACCAAAAGAAGGATCCAGAGCTCGCCAAACTCCGAGAAACCGCAATGACATCACAAGAGGCAGAGCTAGCATCAACGTGCTACTACATCCAAGATGATATGCTCTTCAGGAAATGGAAACCTCCAGACGCATCCAACGAAGAAGAATGGAGAATATGCCATCAAATCGTGTTACCAGAAAGATACCGAGCGTACATCATGAATCTGGCTCATGACACACCAATGTCAGGTCATCTCGGCATCCACAAGACATACCACAAGATTATGTCACACTTCTTCTGGCCACGTTTGAAGAAAGATGTCATCCAGTACTGCCGATCCTGTCATGCCTGTCAGATGGTTGGCAAGCCAAATCAAAAGATCCCTGTTGCTCCTCTGAAGCCGATTCCAGCCTTTGAAGAACCTTTCAGCAGAGTACTTATTGACTGTGTTGGTCCTCTCCCAAGGACAAAAGCTGGCAACCAATACCTGTTGACCATTATGTGTGCTTCAACTCGTTTTCCTGAGGCTATTCCTCTAAGGAACATAAAAGCATCAAACATTGTAAAGGCCTTAATCAAGTTCTTTACTCTATTTGGTCTACCAAAGTCCATCCAATCGGACCAAGGAACGAATTTCACGGCCAATCTTTTCAAGCAAGTCATGACTCAGTTGGGCATCAAACACTGCATGTCGAGTGCGTATCATGCCGAGTCGCAAGGCGCTCTTGAGCGATTCCATCAGACTCTCAAGAACATGATCCGAACCTATTGCTTTGAGCACGAAAAAGACTGGGACGAAGGAATCCACATGCTACTGTTTGCAACCCGTGAATCCGTCCAGGAATCGTTGGGATTCAGCCCTTTTGACTTAGTCTTTGGCCATTCGGTGCGCGGTCCCTTGAAATGTATAAAAGAGACTTTGTTGTCACCAACAGCCACTGAAGGACTTTTAGACTATGTAAGTAAGTTTAAAACTAGACTTTATGATGCTTGTGTTCTGGCCAAAAATAACTTACAAAACACCCAATCCAGCATGAAACGCTGGTATGATAGAAAGGCCCGTGTTAGAGAATTTTCTCCCGGGGATAAGGTGCTTGTATTTTTGCCCATACCGGGTCAACCCTTGCAAGCCAGATATTTTGGTCCCTATGAAATTGAGACCAAAATTAGTGACCTCAATTACACAATCAAAACCCCTGACCGTAGGAAAAAGACTCAGCTATGTCACATAAACATGCTGAAGCCTTATGTATCTCGGCCAGATCACTCAGAGAAGAGTAATTGTGTTTTAAATACAGTCAAAAGTTGTTCAAATAGCCATGTTTCTCCTATTGATGATGATATTGTAAAGGAGAAATTTGGACAATACAAAATACCTAATTCTTTTGTATTACAGAATTTGGATGTAAAACTGTCTCATCTGTCTTCGACAGAAAGGCCAGTTATCATGAAACTCATTAATGAATTTAATGACATTTTTTCTGATGTACCAAAACAGACTAATGTTATAATGCATGATGTAGATGTTGGCGAGGCTACTCCAGTCAAGCAGCATCCTTACAGGGTCAACCCTGAAAAACTTGCCATACTTAGGTCAGAAATCAAGTATATGCTTGAAAATGACCTCATTGAACCAAGTTCCAGTAGCTGGAGCTCCCCATGTGTCTTGATACCTAAACAGGACAAGACTTATCGTTTTTGTACAGACTACCGTAAGGTAAATGCTGTCACAAAGACCGATTCGTTTCCTATCCCTAGGATAGACGATCTCATAGATCGTATTGGTGACGCTAAGTACATCACCAAAATAGACCTACTTTCAGGTTATTGGCAGGTTCCCCTGACTGATAGGGCAAAGGAAATCTCCGCCTTTGTCACCCCTGATGGTCTGTACCAATACAAAGTGATGCCATTTGGCATGAAGAATGCTCCTGCCACTTTCCAGAGAATGATAAATGCCCTGCTTGCTGACATGGAGAATTGCCACGCATACATAGACGATGTAGTAATTTTTAGCCAAGATTTTTCTAGCCATTGTAAACAACTGCATTGTCTTTTTACTAAACTTTTACATGCAAAAATTACTGTAAACCTGAGTAAGAGTGATTTTTGCCAGGCTTCCATCCAATACTTAGGCCATATTGTAGGACAAGGCCAGGTGAAACCTGTAATGGCCAAAGTAGAAGCTATCCAAGCTTTCCCTATTCCTGCTGATCGGAAACAACTCCGAAGATTTTTGGGAATGTCTGGATATTATAGAAAGTTTTGCGAAAATTTTTCTGTCATTGCCAGTCCTTTAACAAACCTCCTGAGAAAGAACGTCCGATTTACTTGGACGGATGAATGTCAGAAAGCCTTTAACCAAATTAAGCAGATATTATCTAGCTCCCCCATTTTGATGGCTCCTGACTTCGGAAAACCTTTTAGGTTAGCTATTGACGCCAGTGACACAGGTGTTGGGTCAGTCCTTTACCAAGAAGATAATTTCCAAGTAGAGCATCCTATTTGTTTCTTTTCCAAGAAATTTAATAGACATCAAAGAAATTATTCTACTGTGGAAAAAGAATGTCTTGGGTTGATTCTTTCTATACAACACTTTGATTTTTATATCAGTGGGTCCAGATGGCCACTGGTTGTATTTACTGACCACAATCCCCTTACATTTATCCACAAAATGTCTGGCAAGAATCAACGACTTCTCAGGTGGAGTTTATTTTTACAAGAGTACAACCTAGATCTTAAACACATAAAAGGCAGCGAAAATGTTATCGCCGATGCCTTATCTAGATTGTAAAAAGTATTTTGATGTATATTTTTTTTATATATATCATGATAAATACATTCTGTAATGTAAATATTTTTTTTAGTTCTAAAAAGATTTCCATTTCGTGGAAATGTAAACTTTTTATTTTTAGGAGGGAGGTGTTACGTATCTAGGCGTTGTTTTTTTTCTTTCTTTGACCTGTTGCGGTCGAGAGACGGGTAGGTTGTCCGCCCCTTGTGTAATAAGTTTTTTTTTCGTCAAGCCACACAGACAGTGACCGGTCCTTGACCTGTGTGTGTACCTCTGGTTGAAAGGAGGGTGTTTTTTTTTTCTGTCTCTTTGAAGAGCGTTCTAGATCTGGGAAATTGATGACGTATTTGGTTCGAGAAATTCCTAGATTTGTCTTGAGATCGACGCGCGGTAGATTATATAAAGACCGCCCGCGTGACGTTGACGGACAGACATACGGAGACAGCCGTGAGACAGAATAGCGGAGACATTGCGTGATCCGTGCGTGGTATACCACTTGATCGTGTAAGTTAAGATTTTTCTTTTTTTCAAGGCCTTGCTTGTATTTGTAATTATATTTTCAAACTCTGGTATTGTAATATTTTTACATGCCATTTTTGTAAAAGGGTTTTGGTCAACCCTTCCATTTTGTATTGAGTTATATTATGATTAAACATTAAGTTGATATTTTACCTTCCGATTTCTTGTGTCATTTTTTTTTGTTATTCATTGTAAGTCTCTGATTAAATTCAGACTTAAGATAAGTGACACAACTACCTTTTTCTATTGTCACGTTCCCCTAGGCAAGCCATTTAAAAGTAGAATTCAATTTGTAATACGTGACAACTACTTCGTTTCTGTCTCACAACATACACCGACAGGATAGACGTTCATCTGTCCTTCTGCATCCTGACCTCACGTTACCCCCCGCTAGGCTGACCAATTCAACCGCTGGACAGGTACATAACAGGGGCGTGACTCAAGGGGGACACTCATGCTCCACGACATTCACGCGCACACCAAAATCCTTTCACAACACTGTCCCTAAGAGATTGACCAATGGTCATGCTGGCGGAAATAATGTAGTTCTTCAGGGCTTCAGGCGCCACGCCCCTTTAAGATTCGTATGACTTCCACCTAAAAAACGGACTAGGCTACTATTAACTTTTATTAATTAAGTCTCATTATTTCTTTACATTCTAAATGCTTATGAAGCGTCATATTCAGTTACCCATTAATGTGGACTCTTTTAAGACCCTGGACCATAATTGCACAGCGAGTCTGTGACGCATGAGTTGACTTCATATCACGTGACTTCCGGATACGTCACTCTGTTGCAACTTGATGGCATGTGTTCTTTAAAGCGATTTTGTTTCATTCATTAACCTCGTTAAATCCTCAAGCTCTTTAATTAAAACCGGCTTAAGATAGAGAATGTTATTTGAAAAAAAACAACTTTAAAACTACTTTGTGTTGAGATTAATTGTATTGATCCAAATAAACGAGACGTGATAAGTGATCCAAGTCTTGAGTCTTTCAATAGGTCTTTAGATCAATATTGTCGTTTTTGTAAAATTGTAAATAGTTCTGTTTCAGTTGATGCAGTCATACTAAGTCTAAGACTTATGATTCTTGGGTAGTTCTACTATTTGGTCAGTCATTTAAGCTTTCCGATATTCGGAGTCACACTTCAGATGTGAAATTCGTAGGTGTATGTAGAGAATAGTATGCAGGCGCTAAGTCAGATATCATGTAACAGTTTTAAGGTCTGTGTACAATAGAGTGTATGGGGCCGGTGGCTGAGTGATTAAGCGCTCGGCTTCCAAACCTGGTCTCGAATCTCGGTAAAGACTGGGATTTTGAATTTCGGGATTTTTAGGGCGCCCCTGAGTCTAATGAGTACCTGACTTTAGTAGGGGAAAGTAAAGGCGGTTGGTCGTTGTGTTGGCCCCATAACACCCTGCACGTTAACCGTGGGCCACAGAAGCAGATGACCTTCATATAATCTGCCCCATACATTGCTAGGTCTGAAACAGGAACTTTACTTTTTCTTCACAATAGTGTGTGTGTGTATTGAACGTCTACCTGGGCTTCTAATGCTGTACATTATTAATCGTATTGTTCTATCTCTGCTCCTATGCTGAAAGAAAAAGTGTTTAATACTGAGATCCTTGCGCGATCAGGTATTCCCAGCATCTTTACATCCCTCAGACAACGCCGTTTGCGCTGGCTTGGACATGTTCGCCGGATGGAGGACGAGCGCATCCCGAAAGTCATTCTCTATGGACAACTCGCGACTGGCACAAGTAAAACTGGTCGCCCGCACCTCCGTTACATAGATGTAATAAAACGTGACCTCAAATCAGTGAACATCAATACTGACAATTTGGAAAGACATAGCTCTAGACCCACCAGATGGAGAGAGACAGTGACCAAAAAAGCTATGGACAGTGAAAGTATATGGGTCTCAGCTCAGGAAGAAAAACGTACAATTCGAAAAACGGCCAGCTCCTCTACCACCGAAGCAAAAGCCACCTTAACCTGCGCTATCTGTGGACGGGAGTGTCTCTCCAAAATAGGGCTCCACAGCCACATGAGGAAGTGTGCTCTGAGATGAGACATTGTCGTTCTACGACTGAAGGAGGCCAATGATGTTCTATCTCTGCTCCTATGCTGAAGCATTTGGTACGCACCAGTGTGATCAACAGAGGTAAGGACAAGATGGCTGACTTTACGGCTAAGTAGATTGAGAAACAGAACTCTAGATAGGTTAGAACCGCCTGTGTTGTAGAAGGGATCATTGCCAGTGTGGTCTTATCTGATCATAAAATACAGACTTTACTTCAAAAAAAAAAAGATGATTTAGTCTTACGCGTCTTGCATGTGAACCAATGACTTAAATTCTGCCAAGTCACTGGTTTTCCCGGCTGGCTCAGGCAACCCATTCCATGCTCTAGTAGCACTAGGGAAGAAGGAGCATTTGTACAAATTTGTCCTAGCATATGGCACGAGGAATGTGTCTTTCTGAGTATTTTATTTGTTCCATTTTCATGATTAGATTTTGTTTTTGTATTTGAAGATTATGGTCAGTGTTTCGTGTATAATTGCTACTTTACTTTTGAGTCTTCTGTCCTGAAGGCTTTCTAAATTTAGTGATTTTACTAATGGTGTTACCCTAGTCAAATGTGAATATTCGTTTGTTATAAATCTCACTGCTCTATTTTGTGTCTGTTCCAGTTTCTTAATGTTTTCTTGGTCAGCAGGTGAGAAGCAGTGTATGTTGTCTGGTCAGGAAGAAGTCTTGTGAGGAAACTGTGGAAAGGGTCATTCCCGTTAGTCGAAGACATTCCTGGTAGTTTATGTAGAGCAACGGTTCTCATCCTTTTAAGCCCGGCGACCCCTTTTTACAATCCCCCACTCTGCCGCGACCCCCTCCACACACACATACAGCAAAAGAAGAATAGACAAAAAAAATCCATATTTTTGATGGTCATAGGCGACCCTTGACAAATCATCATTCGACCCCCCAAGGTAGTCGTGATCCACGGGTTAAGAAACCCTGATGTAGAGTATCGTTCTGGAGACAGCGAGAAGAGAGCAACACTTACTGTGCTCCTGTGTTAGTGGCAAGATAGCGAACCCTGTAGGAACGTTAAGATATAGGCGGCAACTGTGAACCTTGTATGTTATTGAAAGGCAGTGGCGGCGATAGTGAACTCTGCTGGCTAGAGCTCAATGGACTCATAGTCAAAACATTTTTGTTTATTCAGATCGTCTCATACCTTTTAGATAAACATAATACAGCTCTATGCCTTGAACCTTTGTTCGTATTTTTCTTTCTTGTGATAGTAAATAGTAAAAGTAAAGTAAAGTTTTCCTTTCAGACCTTGTGTTCTATAGCGGAGATGAGGTAAAGGTCATTTGATTCTGTGGCCTACGGTTCACGAGGGTGTCACGAGGCCAGCACAACGACCAACCGCCTTTACTTTTCCCAAACTAACGTCAGGTACCAATTAGAGCTGGGTGGACTCAGAGGCGCCCGAAGATCCTGAAGTTAAAAATCCCAGGATTCGTACCCCGGACCCCGGTTCGGTAGCCAAGCGCTTTACCGCTCAACCACCGCGCCTCTATATAACACATGTAATCTTTTTACAGTTATATTTAATTATTATTTTTTGAAATTCACATTATTTATGTCATCCGAATAGAGTTTAAACCATAGGAACCTATTTCGTCATAAACCTAAATCCACTTCAGTACTCTGTATGCAGAGAAAATAATCAATTCTACTTTAAATTAATAGGCCTACATTGATTTACAATGTTGACAAAGGAGCTTCCCTTTTTAGAGAAGCTCTATTCAAGTCGCAATTTCATAGAACCTGGAACATGGTCACGGATCTCAAAAAACGGCTCTAACGATTTACCTAGAATTTAAATAGTTGATGCATATCGCTTGAGAAAAGAGTGACTAGCTCGTTGGCCACACAGAGAAAACTGTAGTTTGACCGTTAAAATTTTTCAAAGTAACAAAAAAGAAGTAAATTTAAAATTAGTTAGAGAGCGTGGTCTAGATCTCGATCCAACATCGTCTTTGAAAGGACAATCGCGTTCTTGTTGATGTCCAAGGGCTGAGCCAAATGCTCTTCGAGCCCTAAGTTTGAAAAAAAACAAACTGTTTGGACGCCAAACAGTAAAAAAAAAAAAAAAAAAAACCTGTGAGAACACAGTTCTGTTTGAGAGAGACCCGAGTCAATGCCAATGTAAAGCATTGCTGTTTCCAATGCCTTTGGCCCCCGACGCATGCTGGGCTGCACATGGCCGAAGGCCGAGGACACCGGGAGCCTCCGCCATTTTCCTTCGTTATACCAAGCTAACTGTGCGGGACCCGCCATTTATGTAACGGTCCCTTTGAGGAACAGCGCATGGATGTGTGACAGGTTTGTGGGGACTTTTTCGCAATCCTACCCGTGCAATGGGTGGACTCTCGTCTACCCGTGGGCATCCCCACGGGAGCCTTGTGTTGCTACCCATTTAGCCTAACCACTTCCTCTAATGGTCGTTTCCACACGAGCGCCACGACGAGGCAGAGTAGCATGCTCGCGCAATCGCGTTCTTGAAAGGACTGTCGTTTTTTCGGGAATTTCCGAAGGTAAGGCATTATTGATTAAAAGAGTTTAAGAAATCAATGTTCAGGAAACATTTGCGCATCGTCTTCTAAGTCTAGGTTAAGTCGGAGGATATTCCAGCTACTGTCGCCTCAGCGTGGCGCCTCCGTGGAAACGTCCGCCAAGGGAATCGGATAGGCCAAGAACGGTAGCATACATAGCTCTCAGTGGGATACCACAAGTACGCTCTAGCGAGTGTACACTGCACGTGGTAGGGATGGAAAAAGGGCTCGCTATCCCGTCCAAACCCCCCACCGATCCGTTCCCTAACGGGGGCCATACGGGTGGTGATGGACCCTCGCACGAGTTCGGTGTGACAGTATAGGGATATGGTGTACCCTTCCGTGGGGCTCGGGCCTCAGGCCTGCATGAGAGGAGGAACTCAGAGCGTGGCCGTGAGGAACATGCAACATAATAAGACGTGTGTGACTACAAGATCACCTAGTCGTAGAGGGACCTCAGAGCCAATTTCTCATCCTGGCCACGGCATCAAATCCTTTCCCTGGTCACGTGGTTCATAAAAGGGACCGGAAGTCCGAACCATAAAGGACATCTGATTCGAAGTCTAGATCTAAAGGCCTAGCATTGAAATAAAAAGTACTAGCTCTATACATTCGCTCAACCAAGATTTTTTCTCAGAGAGAGGGGGGGGGGGGGGAATAGGGCGGGTTAGAAAATTGTCCATTGTTTTTTTTAATGTAAAATTTATCAGTTGTTAATTGTATGAAGGAGGTATTGTCTTTTTTTTTTTTTAAAGTATTTTTAATGTTGTTCTTGCTTATTCAGTATTAGTCAAGTCTTACATAGTCAGAAAACACGTGACAGAATATGTTCAGGTTCTCCATAAGGGCAAGGTGAAGGTTATTTAGAAATTGTTCATTATTCCTGATCATTTAGATTAGTGGTTCCCAAACTTTTTTGTCTTGTAGACCCCTTGGAAGACTTCGTAGACCCCTGGGGGTCTATATAGACCACTTTGGGAATCACTGATTTAGATTGTCTATTGGCTCCAAATTCTTCACTTTCACCTTCATTTGTGTTTTGAACGAGGCACCACACAGGATCTGATGACCGTCTTTCTCCATTTCTCTCTGTCTTTTGCCTTGGATAAAATTACTTTCAATGACAGGCCCGTCCAATTTTTAATGTTGTCTTCCCATCTCTTTCTTGTCTGCCTCATCTTCTTTTTCCTGGTACTGTTCCTTAAGGGAGCGTCTTTGCGAGTCCTGAGGACCTTGTGATATGCGGTGTTTAATTGTTTTAGTGCCGTGTATTTAAATATTTTTTTTTACAGTATTTGGCAGGTCATCGTGGGGTCCAAAACCTGTATTAACGTGAAACATGGGATATTTCTGTAGCATCTCAGTTCCATTGCTAGGGTTCTCCTTTCAGCGGCATTCAGGATTCGCCAGCATACAAGAATATGGTCTTGACCAGGAAAGCATCAGTCTGATTTTGGTGTCGAGGGCTGTGCCTTTTTCTATCCAGATTTTTTTTTTTTTGAGTTTTGCAAGTGCTACTGGGGTCTGTGTAATTCGAACCAGTGGTTAAGTTTGGTTCCTTCTTCTGAGATTATAGCTCCAAGGTTCCAACTGCAGACGATTTTTTTAAAGGAATTCCCAAGAAATTAACTCAAAAGCAGCAGAAATATTAGCAGTAAAAGCAGCAGTAATGGCAGCAGTTTCTCATCGTTGCACTAAGGGAGGGGGTTCCTGCCCATGGATCACTGAAGAATCAATTTTAATCACTGTTAAGCCAACGGGACTTTTCAAGGCTCTGCCTTACACTACAAGTAATTGTTTTAAGTTTTCTGTCATATATTGTATACAGGCTGGAGGTGTTAAATGAACTATATTATTATGACTAATTTTTTTCCCAAGGGTGAAGTTTCCTGACTGGATGTTTTGCAATGTCTACTTTGTCGGATACAAATGTATTTTAGATTCTTTATCAAACGCAGTAGTTTGATACAAAGTTTGATATAAGTGTAAGGGATAAGAAAAATGTATTGAGGATGTTATAAGTATATGATGAAATCAACTTTAAATTTGTACAGTACAACAGATTTTTAAAAAATAAGACATCACTGCAGTGAGTCTGTTTCTAAATGAAAACTGTTATTGTATCTTATAAATAACAAGCATTACACACTGGCTACGCCCGTATTACACACTGGCTACGCCCGTCGATTTGTTCCCAGGCTTATGTGTTGTTTCTTTTGTTATTGAAAACCTAGCAAATAATAACGGAGAGAACATTTTAGTATCAGTTATCTCCCTCCTTCCTATACCCGCCGCTGAAAATATCTTTTTTACAATCAATGACTATTCTGCTGTTTTTCAGTTCTTTATGGAAATATTTGATAGGCTCTATGATAGTTTGGGGACTAGGCTATTTTTTTTTTTTTTTACAAAGCTTATATCAACTTACTCTTTCCGAGATCCTTCATTAAAGAAGGCCTGAACACTGACCTGTAACGTCACAACCTGTGGGCAGTTTAAACCAATAGCTCATTGCCACGTCGTACTGACCTGTTCAGGTCTTCTGTAACGAATAGTCTCGCTCCGTCCGTCTGTCTGTCTGTCTGGTAAAAATGTTGTTAGCTTTACGTTATTTCTCCCACCCCGACACCCATTTTCGGATGAAGCTGACAAAAAAAAAGTTATCAATTTAAAAAAACAAAAAACCATTTAGTTAATTAACTATTCCTAGTTATTTATTTTGTTTGGTATCTTGAACAATGGAAAGAAATTTTACTTGACTGATAAATTGGTATAAGTTGGATTAGTCCCCTTTACGTTCGTAGAAATAAACGTTTGTAAATAACTCTCCCTGGCGCAGTGGTTAGCGTGTTTGCTTGGGAAGGTTGAGGATGCCTTAGCCATCGAATTCAAGTCAATCAATTTTTTAAAATATAAATACATTTTAATAACTTATTTATAAACAAGCGGTCATAAAAAGTTGATACGAAGATTGACTGTAACGCTTGTGATATTGTTATCCACAATTTAGAAAAGAATTCAGTGTCAATGTAAGTGGAAATCCCAAGTGAAATATGAAAAATAAAACTTTTAAAAAACCCAAGGTGTCGAAAATTAGTGCTAGACAGAGTCTTCTTCTTCGTTCTCACAGAGTTAATATAATCTTTGTAACTACTCATGTATCTACCGTATAATAACCAAAATAATTGCAACAAAAAAAAGAACACTATGTCTTCTACGGACCGGAAGTCTCGAACCATAATGCCCTTTCATGGTGAGACTACTTAAAAAAACAATCAGAAATAATTTAAAAAAAAAAAAAAAGATAAAACCTAAAATTATTTTAGTTGACAACAAGAAACTAATTGTTTATTTTTTTTTCTTTATTGATTCTTGTGTTGTCTCAGGTAATAGAAATAATTGTGTAAAATTTCAGCTTGATCCGAGGTCGGGTGTGGGAGAAGTAATGTGCACAATCTTTTTACCAGACAGACACACAGACAGTGTGAGCTGATGTAAGCGTTGTAATTAAAAGTATATGTATCAATAATGTACAAGTTATTTCCTTTATTCGATATCAAACAGAATAATAAATTGACAACTAATTAATTGACTAATTGGGTATTTTTTGATTGATTCATGTTGTGTTTGGTACAATAAATGATTGTTTAAAGTATCAACTTGATCGGAGAATGCGTGAGGGAGAAATATCGCTTACAAATATTCAAAGGGATAAATACTGAAGGATTAGTTTCCCTTGTCGGTATCAAAGAAAATAATTAATTACCAGTAGTTAATTTACAAATTAGTTTTTTTTTTTTATTCATGTCTTTTCTATGCCGATGAGTAATGTTGCGAAGTTTCAACTTGATCCAAGAATGGGTGTGGGAGAAATAACGTGTACACATTTTTTACCAGACTGACAGACAGAGTGAGATGCTATAAGCTTTGTAAAAAGAAGTAGTTAAAATTGAGGTGCTCTTGAACAACAAGCACACTAACCCAAGCGCGCGCACACACACAGAAATACAACCACTCACATACACACACACTGTTAGGTCGCATTGATCATCGCACATCCAACAATGGAGGCGGAAGAAAAGGGCGGGAAAAAAGGAATAGCCTCCAACACAAAACGTCGTGAAGTGACACTCGTTTCCGTCAACAATGTAACACTTTCGCTCCGAGATTACCCCCCCCCCCCCCCCCACTACCACTCTCTTTCTCGACTCCCTAGAGACGCCCCAGCGACCGCCTCAGTGCTATGATTGAGTCTGAAACAGACCCACTTTCGTTTTCACCCGCGCATGCCCAATCCCAGTTTAATAATCGAATCTCTCCAAGTCAATCAGAAAATCGATACCACAATCAGATAATCGATACCTCAAAACGAAAAATGCCCGCTCTCCGGTGAAAAAACAAAACAAAACTTAAACGATTCAACTTGGCAGACGATTGATACAGAGATGAAAAGAAAGATGGACATCTCATAATTCTCAAGCTTTAACTGTATTTTTTTAAAATCGATTACTCAGTGAGTATTGACTGTGAATTGACTATCGTCTGGACTTTAATTCATCATCTCCTCACATTTTTGGAGGCAATCAATCTCTTAATGAGGTCAACATTATCAATACTCTGTAGAATGTTATGGCTCTTCCGCCGTGTCAAATACAAACAATGAACTAAACAGGAGGTAACTTTCAAACACCGGCGAAATGCCAAAACAATCCAGATATGTAGTGGATACTGATGTTGGTTAACATATATGTTTAATGATCACGAAGGGAATCGTCCGATGTCAGCTATGTCCGTAGACTACTTCTTATTCTTGCTGGGATAGGAAAAGCGTCTTGTCTCTATCAAATCCTAGAGCGTTCTTACTTTTTAACAAACGTTACGTCATCGTCGCTGAGTAAAACTTTCCCCCTATTCCCGAAACAAATAACTAAATCCTAATCATGTCATAACAAGAACCAGCTCACCTTTCCTTTACTCTGCATGATTGCTGGGGCACCACGCAAGATCTTTCTCCATTGTTATCAGCCATTTGCCTTGGATAGATTCTCTTTCAATGACAGGCCGTCCATTCTTTTATTTTGTCTTCACATCGCTTTCTCTTTCTGCATCTTCTTTTTTTTTTCCTGGTACTGTTCCTTGAAGGCAATTCTTTGCGAGCCTCGGGGACCTTGTGATATGGTCATAGAGTTTTAGTTTGCGTTTTTGGACAAGAGTTTTGACAAACGTGGGGTCCAATCGCTGTACAAATCCTGCTACTTATGTCTTCGTTTGTGGTGCGGTCTTTGTATTCCTCATAAATACGACTATACAAAATCTACTAACATACGGAATAACTTGTTGGCAAGGCAACGCTTCATCTAAACTGTTGCGACGTCTAGAAAACATCATTAAAAAAAGCATAAAAAATGACACTCACAACATATCCACATTTAAAGGAACTTTTTTGAACAAAAGTGTCTAAGGAAAATCGAAAAAAATCTTGGAAGACAACGGCCACCCGCTCCATCAGAACGACGTCAGGTCGTCGCGAAGTGGGCGACTGCTGTCAATCAAAACAAGAACGGAGCGGTACAAAAACTCGTTCATACCTTACTAGGTCAGACTCACCGCCACTCGTTGATCAAGGAACATGAAAAGCACCAAGGTACCTGTGTGTAGTCGCTAAATGAACTCTTTATGTTGTGTCTGTTGTATTTATGTGTATTTTTCTGTTGTGTTGTCTTTATATGAGAAAAGAGTCCTTGTAATCACAACAAATTTCCGTAAGGATCGATAAAGCAGTCGTAGTCCTAGTCTTAGTTTTAAAGTTATAGCACCTCTATAATATCAAAGCAATATTATGGGCACATCAAATATTATATCATATTTTGAAAAGTAGGTTTTCCCATGAGATAAAAATACAGCCACATGAAACTCAACAGCTTTGATCGGAAAGCTGGATGAGCAGTGGCGTAGCTAGGGTGGGGGGGGGGGGGGGAGGAGGGGTGAGACTTTGAAAATCCCTCCGGGTCCCCACTTAATGGAGGCCCCGAAATGAGTGTTTTTTTTACATTCAAAACTAAATATCACGCAAAAATGCTGATGTCCCCAAAGAGGTCAACCCGCCGGCCCCCAAACAACGTAAAATTCCTAGCTACGCCCCTGTGGATGAGATAGTTATCTATGAAGTAGAATGCCCAATATTGAATGAATTGGTGATACAGCTTTTTAACCAACCTGTAATCCGCAGAAACACACCGCTGTTTGAACAGAACAGCGCTGTACGACCTGTTGAAAAAAGCTGTCGTGGACAGTGAGATAGTCTACTACGTGGTAGAGAACAAGACACACCTGGACAGGTGGGACTTCAGCGGCGCCTTCGGTTTTGTCGTGTCGGTGGTGACCACCATAGGTGAGTACCAAATATAACGCTGATATATTATACCCAGAGGTGTAGCCAACCCCCCCCCTCCCTGTTCAAAGCGCCCTGCCCAATGCGCCCTTGTCATCCTTCTTGTTGATGGTCGTTGACTTATAGCACCAAACCGCAGGTAGACAATTAAACCGCTGGTAGACGTATTACATTTCAACATATAAAACTTGAATTAACTTGAAGAATAACTTCTTTGTGAACTATTATTACAATAAATAAATAAGCTTTGAACTTCAAATTTCAACTTGAGATGAAATGAAATAAACTGATATTTTAAACAAATCTAACTCACAATAAAAACACTCTGGCATCCTGGAGTCGCCTCTCAATCTTTACATAGATTATGACAGAGTCGCTTATCTTGCGTCATTCTACAAGACTAACAATTAAATGTTCCCTTTCTTCGTATTAAAAAATAATGTGTAAACAATTAATGCTCCCTTTCTTCATATTACAATTAATACTCCCTTTTTTCATATAACACATAAAACCCCCTTTCTTCGTCTAACAATTAAATGTTCCCTTTCTTCGTATGAAAAATAATGTGCTCTTTCTTCATATAACAAGTAATGCTCCCTTTTTTCATCTAACAATTAATGCTCCCTTTTTTTGTCTAACAATTAATGCTCCCTTTTTTCATCTAACAATTAATGCTCCCTTTCGTCATAATCGCAATGGAACAACACACACATATTTAAAAAAAAATAAAAAATTAAGAGTTTAATCTGAATGTCTTTTTATTTATATAGAAAATTGGACGTGGGAGTACATTTCAAAGACAAATCACTGTCTTTTTTTGGGATGAAACCTTGGTCGCTTATAAGTTTTTTAAAGATTATAATATATCCCTTCAGTCCCATTCTACACATAAAGTTACCATCTAAGGATCTATGACCGATGGCGAAAGAAAACAAAAAAAAAGGTAAAAAAAACTGTTTAGGTCAACAAAATGTTTGTTAAAAAGCTACTACACGTGCGATTAGTAGCCTAGACTATTTTTACTGATGGAGAACTTGTTTAACATTGTTTGGTTTACGTTTTCGAATTTTAATGACTGAATAGTAAAAAATAGTTTTAAAAAAATGTTTCTTTTTTTAAACAAAGCTTTTTTTTTCCAAGGGAAAGCTCCACATCGCTCAAATTTTGAAAATAAATAAATAAATTTGAAAGTGTAATTTTATCTTTAAAGACTGTACGTTAAACGTTTGCAAAAACAATTTCTTCAATTTACTAAATGAAGAATCTATTAACGAAAAGGTCATGTTCATTGTTGTGAAGGAAGCAAAGCTTAGAAATAATGGAAGCACAATTTGAAAGCAGATTTCAGGACACGTTTTAATATACTTAAATCTTATATTAAAAAAGTGTTTATAAAAAGAATACAATGGCCCGCCAAAATGTTTCCAAAAAGTTTTGCAGGGAATGAAGTGGGCGGAGTTCGAACTCGAACCATAGTCACAACAGTCCGGATTATATACCACGAGACCAAGTAACTATATGACTCGATTTCTCCAATATATTTTAATCCTACATTACATATTATAATTTTATGAAAATCGCTTAATAAGTTCAGTTATTAGCATCCGAAAATCAAGTTCGAATACCGATCGAGTACCATTTGATGCTCTTAACATACTCATATAGCCCTTGGAAAAAGATCACTTTTATTAACACGCCAAATTCTCCAAAAAGTTAAGAAAAAGTTCTTGAATCACAAAATGACCTACTTCTTACTTCTTTCGTTCTCTACCCCATGCCTCTCCTACCCCCCCCCCCCCAACACACCTCACCAACATTAACACTGACCTGTTGGACTATTGGACAGGTAGACAAGGGACATAACTTTAAGGACAAACTCATACACAACTACCATATCAACACGCTAGTACCAAATTCATAATCACACAATATAGACTCTAGGACTTCTCTATTCGGAATCCCAAAGAGTAAGTAGCATAATCCAGCGTTTACCAAACTGTGTTTAGCGGAAACCTTGTGTGCCGCGAGGCCTAAATAGGTGTTACACGAACAACTGGAATAATTAACTAGAAGGCCACCATGTGAAATCACCCCTCTAAAAAATAAGCAAAATATTGCGCTAAATACTCAGAATGTGAAAAGTGTTCCGTTTATGGAAAACGTTTGGGAACCACTGGCATAATCGGTGGACCAATGGGCACTGACCATTAAATGACAGTACAGTGACAAGTATGATGAAAAAAAAAAGGTGTGCATTTTGAACTGTTGCATGAGAGGAGAAAAGTTCAAATGAAAATTCACGGATCAAAAGTCTATACTGGAGAGCATTACGATATGTAGGGTTAAAATAAAAAAAGCAACATAAAGCCAATGAAATATTTTGATAGGCTTTAATAAATCACTAAGAAAAAACAAACAAATCTCCGAGAAAAAAACCCACAAAAAGCTAAATCTGCAAATTCACTCAGTCATTTCTTTTGTTGGCACTTTAATTTAGTTTTCGTTCACGTTCTTAAATCATTGCAAATCAGTAAGAGAAAAAAAAAAAGAAAACAAAGCGATATGAAGACATGTGGTGACGATTTGATTGAACCTAAAGAAAAGCGCGGGAATACGGCAAGAGAATTAGTGCGAGAGATGTTCAAATAAAAAGGCCAATTTGAACAATGTCAAGGACGCCATACTGTATGATCGCTATTGCCTACTAAAGAATCAATATTGTTTGATGCTGCACTCGAAAGGAGCTTAGACATTTGATGCTACGATGCTGAATAATGCTCAGAGATTTATTTAATAGGTTGTTTAAATACTTCGCTTATCAATACTTCTGCATTCATTCCACCTGAATAGTGCTCAGAGATTTATTTAATAGGTTGTTTAAATACTTCGCTTATCAATACTTCTGCATTCATTCCACCTGAATAGTGCTCAGAGATTTATTTAATAGGTTGTTTAAATACTTCGCTTATCAATACTTCTGCATTCATTCCACCTGAAAAGTGCTCAGAGATTTATTTAATAGGTTGTTTAAATACTTCGCTTATCAATACTTCTGCATTCATTCCACCTGAATAGTGCTCAGAGATTTATTTAATAGGTTGTTTAAATACTTCGCTTATCAATACTTCTGCATTCATTCCACCTGAATAGTGCTCAGAGATTTATTTAATAAGTTTGTTTAAATACTTCGCTTATCAATACTTCTGCATTCATTCCACCTGAATAGTGCTCAGAGATTTATTTAATAGGTTGTTTAAATACTTCGCTTATCAATACTTCTGCATTCATTCCACCTGAATAGTGCTCAGAGATTTATTTAATAGGTTGTTTAAATACTTCGCTTATCAATACTTCTGCATTCATTCCACCTGAATAGTGCTCAGAGATTTATTTAATAGGTTGTTTAAATACTTCGCTTATCAATACTTCTGCATTCATTCCACCTGAATAGTGCTCAGAGATTTATTTAATAGGTTGTTTAAATACTTCGCTTATCAATACTTCTGCATTCATTCCACCTGAATAGTGCTCAGAGATTTATTTAATAGGTTGTTTAAATACTTCGCTTATCAATACTTCTGCATTCATTCCACCTGAAAAGTGCTCAGAGATTTATTTAATAGGTTGTTTAAATACTTCGCTTATCAATACTTCTGCATTCATTCCACCTGAATAGTGCTCAGAGATTTATTTAATAGGTTGTTTAAATACTTCGCTTATCAATACTTCTGCATTCATTCCACCTGAATAGTGCTCAGAGATTTATTTAATAAGTTTGTTTAAATACTTCGCTTATCAATACTTCTGCATTCATTCCACCTGAATAGTGCTCAGAGATTTATTTAATAGGTTGTTTAAATACTTCGCTTATCAATACTTCTGCATTCATTCCACCTGAATAGTGCTCAGAGATTTATTTAATAGGTTGTTTAAATACTTCGCTTATCAATACTTCTGCATTCATTCCACCTGAATAGTGCTCAGAGATTTATTTAATAGGTTGTTTAAATACTTCGCTTATCAATACTTCTGCATTCATTCCACCTGAATAGTGCTCAGAGATTTATTCAATAGGTTGTTTAAATACTTCGCTTATCAATACTTCTGCATTCATTCCACCTGAATAGTGCTCAGAGATTTTTTAATAGGTTGTTTAAATACTTCGCTTATCAATACTTCTGCATTCATTCCACCTGAATAGTGCTCAGAGATTTATTTAATAGGTTGTTTAAATACTTCGCTTATCAATACTTCTGCATTCATTCCACCAGATACACCAAGAGGCTTACTATTTATGACTGTACCTCAATGTTTGAAGCTCTTCATCAATTTTTTCAACCTCTTTCAATCTCAATGCTAGAAAACGAGAGCAAAAATTCAAGCAGCTTATAATTTCTCCACTTAGAAAAACTTATATCGCGTGATGCATTAACCGAATAAATAATTTACCTGATATCTCCCCCCACCCCATACACAAACCGGATTATTTATTCAAGCAATATCTAGTAAGGAATTAGATCTAATTGTGGAAATATCTCTCTATATATCTATATCTATGTATTTGATTGTGGTATTTTACGCCTCGAGAGACGATCTTTTCCCTTGTGTGACTAAAGAGGCCAATCCTTGATACACAGCTGTCTATCTATCTATCTATCTATCTATCTATCTATCTATCTATCTATCTGGGGCCGCCCTTGCGCATTGGGGGGGGGGGGGCCCAATTTAAATCTTTTCCCTTGTGTGACTAAAGAGGCCATTCCTTGATGTACAGATGTCCCTCTCTCTCTCTCTCTCTCTCTGTATATATATATATATGTATATATATGTCTTTGGCATTTTACGTCTCGAGAGATGATCTTTTCCCTTTGCAACTTCTTGTGTGACTAAAGAGGCCAATTCTTGATACACAGCTTCGGTCACAGGCTAGGCATATATAATCACCAGGCGCCGTTGCTTTTTCACCCTTCTTTCTGCTGCTGTTGCGTATGGCATCTTCCTTGATGCTCTCTCTCCATATATATAAATTATATATATATATATATATATATATATATATATATATAGAGAGAGAGAGAGAGAGAGAGAGAGAGAGAGAGAGTGAGTAGTTGCAAATGCTGACCATGCTAAAGGTAAATTGAATAATTTTTCTAAAGTACTAGGTTAAGAGTAAAAAGAGATATAAAGGGAGAATAAGTGAGGAAATAGACAAGCAGTAAGAAAGAAAGAGTGTGATAGAGAGAAAAGAAAGAAAAAGAAAGAAATGAAAGAGTCACACACACAAAAAAAGAAAGAGAAAAAGGTTAAAAAAAGAGAGAAAGTGACAAAGAGAGAGAAAGTGACAAAGAGAGAGAAAGTGACAAAGAGAGAGAAAGTGACAAAGAGAGAGAAAGTGACAAAGAGAGAGAAAGAGAAGAAACAGAGAGGGTTTGGTTTAAATAAGACACATGGGGAAATGTTGAATATCATGAATAACTCATTAGCAAGCAAAACACGTTCAGCATCTGTGTGTCATCACGTGACAAATGGTTGATGTGTGTACATTATATCTAGTCAAGTGAAAAGTTGGCCAATAGCAGAACAGCATTACAGACAATTGCTGTATCAATCTTAGTTATTTTTAGTATGTCAAGGCTACGTATCAATCTTAGCTGTGAGTCAATCTGTCAGTATGTATCTTCCTATATCGATTTTAATCGGTTAATTTTCTTCGTTCTCATTTTGCATGTCGTAGGGTTCAGATCAGTAATTCTGTATCTGAGATGAACCGCGCAGTGGTTTTCAGATCAGGCAGTTTTCTGAATAGTTTTTCTTCTGTAGAAGGTTTTTGGGGCCAGAGTCTTGTTCGGGCTTTTTGATAGAGTATGTAGCTTTGAAGGGCATGGTCAGCATTTTCTGGTGATGCTCCATAAGTGCAGGTTTCGCTAGTCCCGACTTTTAGCTTCCGGAACATTAAATGTTGTCTCATTCTGTTGTGTCCTGTTCTGATTCAAAAATAATGCATTGGTTTTGACGGGATAGCATATAATAGGTGTCGTTTTTTCTTGTAATTGGGATGTGAGCTGGTCCAATTCTTATTTATTCTACTTTCTATTATTTTCATCATTTCTTCTGGGTAGAGAGGTATTTTCATTTGTTTGTTCATTCTTCCCTCTTTGGTTCGTCTGTGTATATCAACCAATCAAACTAAAGTTCTTCAGAACATAATCTCTCATCTCTGCCTGTGGTCCCGTCTGGGGCATAAGCTACTACCAGCTTCCTCCAGGCGTCTCGACTCTGGGCGAGTCTCTCCAACTGTCCCCACGTCTTGCCCATCTGCTTGGCATCTGCGTCCAAATCGCGTCGTCGTCCCCTCTCACATGTAATAATCCTAATTTTTTATATTTTAATGCAAACTTTTCATTACTATTTATAATCAGGTATATTTACAAATACTTTTCCTCATAAAACTAAGAAGAATATAACATGGATATTACACTAGCCTATAATTTCTTATTACTTTTAACGAGACATTAAAATGATTAGTGTATCCGTGTTCAATTTTGCAACGATTTTATGTTTGAAATGACCGGATATGACCCGCGGGCCTTAATTTGTAGATCACTCATCTAGTGCTGTGTTTAAATAGCACTTGAATAAGGTCCTAGTTCTTGACTATAGAAAAAGAAAATTCTGTTAGATTTTTAAAGTTAGAATCTTTTTGAGGTGTTCAAAAATGAGTGGCTTCCTTGCCCGTAGGAGATTTGAACCAGGCCCCTTGGACGTAGATCTAAGGAACTATTTTTTTTTTTATAAAAGAGCATCTGAAATTTTAAATCAATTTTTGGTTTCACCAAGCTACTAAATAGAAGGCTTCGTTTAATAAACTAGTAAATAAGAGGTTCGTTTTACTAAGCTAGTAAATAGGAGGCTTCGTTTTACTAAGCTAGTAGGTAGGAGGCTATGTTTCAGTAAAGTAGTAAATTGGAGGCTTTGTTTTACTAAGCTTTAAATAAGAGGCTTAGTTTCAATATGCTAGTATATGAGACTTTGTTTCAGAATAAGTAAGTTAATGTTTTCTTTCAATTCTGCAGGTTTTGGTAATTTAGCGCCATTCACTATGGAGGGTAAGGCGGTGTGTGTCGTCTATTCAGTCTTCGGGATTCCTCTCACACTGTTGGTCCTGGGGGGTATAGGAGAGAAGATGGCGTCATGTGTTTCCAAAGTGCGTAAATGTAAGAACCCTTACTGCCACCATTCGTCAAAGGTAAGTAACTGTGCTTTTTTAAAAATCTATTTATATTTATAGAACAAGCGATATTAAAGGGTGAGCAATTCTAGAATAAACAAAATAATAATTACGTTTATCTTTCTTATTGCTCTATATGCGTTAGTATCCATGGAACATTTATGCCAAGTTTTATCAAGATTGGTCAAAGGCTTTGATTTTCATTTGGGACATACATACACTGTAAAATAAAGTTTCCCTTTCAGACCTTGCGATCTATGGGGCAGATGAAGTTAAGGTCATCTGCCCCTATGGCCAACTGTTAACGACTTTATCTTTACATTACCCAATTGAACTCTTCATCTCCGTAATTATTTGCACATGTTCTGACAGAATTGTTCATTTTCCACAATAGCACATTCTACCCTGTTATGATTAAACTTCAATAACATTTTTTGTTTATAATCAGAAAACGTTTACTTTTGTTATAGAATTATTGGAGAATGCATGCTCTTTTTATATAACACAAATAAAATTTTATAAAAACAGAAATTAATTTAATTTAATGAGGTCAAATCAACGATGGTATCGTTAATATCGTTAATTAGGAGAGAAAGAGTTAAGTCAGGTTCAGGTACCCATTAGAATTGGTTGGACACAGGGGCGCCCTAAAAATCCCGAAATTCAAAATCCCAGTCTTCACCGAGATTCGAACCCATGACCCTAGGTTCGGAAGCCTAGCGTTTAACCACTCGTCCACCACATACATAGCATTGTATACATACCTACGCCTTACTTTCTACTTTCTATATTAGATTGTTAAAAACATAGACTGATAATTTTTCTTAAAATATCCTAGATGTCTTTTTTGTCATATTACTAACTATATATCTGGACCTGGCCTGTATGTTTAATATGTCGAATGTATTCAATTTAGTGATATCTTGATAAACTTGGTTAGCAGCCGAACTATTTTTTTCTCCCTACGTTGCGATAATGAAATGCATCTATTTAGTATTGTACTCTGCTTCAATGGAATCGTGAGAGCTTGATTATAAAGCCGTTAGCTCGGTAATCTATTTAAATCTTCCGTTCACAGCGCCCCCTTTACCAGCTAATGCCATCTGGAGTTATCGTCCCAAGTTCCTTCATGCGTTGCCGAAGTCTTCCTTTTGTTTTAATATTCCATTAGCTACTCCCATAATTTATTGCGAGCTGCAGACGATTTGTCTCTAATTTAGAAGAGTGGAAATGTCAAGGAATAGGGTTGTCGTTCCTGTATCGATCTGTGGAGGGTCAGCCTGATCCTTGCTATTGTTATTTCGGGAATACGAGAAGTGGTCTATTATATGGTTCTGGGTTAATAGTTACATAATCACGCATCCATTTCAACGACACAGTCCTAAAACAAAATAAACTAAATAAACTGTATGACTTTTGAGGAAATTTACGAGAAAATCTTTTCGTTGGCATCAGTGCCAGATTTACGACAGTGCTAGGCAGACGACGAACTACCCTTGAAGGAGGCCTCCATATTTTAAAAATGTGAAAATGTTTAAGAGCGTAAGCACGCTAAATATAAAAGGGGGGGGGGTGGAATTTGACGTGCTTTTAGATTTATTGTTATTATTAAGCTCATTTATATTAAAGCTTCAAGAGGGAAAGAGACGCCTTTAAAATCCTGCACAGGGCCTCCACATACTAAAATCCGGCACTGGTTGGCACGCCGAGTCCAGTTCTACCTGAGCACTGATAATGTGAACTCTTTTAAAAATGTCGGAATTGGGTAATCGGAATATTAATTGAAAGAAGAACGCACCTCTATTTCCTTCAATCATCTATCATGGTACCCCCGTGACCAGTCATGTGACTAGCACAACGATATTTACTGACCTTATTTTGTTTCAGTTATTTATCATCAGTTATGAGAGTTGTCAGGATAAGTTTAAAAATAGACATTAAAGCTCTTAGGTTTACCCTTGATTCAAACGATATATTTCATTAAGTATTCATCTGACCCTTGACTTCCGCTCTTGGGCTGCTGTGACAGTTCGGGTAACCAAATCTCTCTACTTTTCCCGGTCAGCATTTGTTCTAATAAGATATCAAGAGAAAGGCTGGTCCATTCTTTTACATTGTCCAGTTTTTCTTTGGACGATCCTTTCTTAAATAATTTGAAGAATGACTTTTGATAGTGAGTCTTGTCTTACACAAGCTCAGCTTTCATCTCTTGACAGGATGGAGGAGTTTCTGCTTTTTGCCAGCCAGAGTGTTTACTTGAAACAATACAAACTCATTTGTCTTCTTTTCTTGGTATCTGATACCCAGCATTTATCTGTAGCATTCACTCTCAAAGGCTTGGATTGTTGTTTCAGTCTCATGTTTCAGTGTCCACCATTCACAACCATACAGGAGTACAGAGACCCCTAGCGGAGAATAGTTTTAATATTAAGTAAGTAGTTAGGGTTAGGGTTAGGTTCCCTTTCAGACCTTGTGGTCTATAGGGCAGATGATGTAAAGTTCATCTGTTTCTGTGGCCTACGGTTTACGAGGGTATCATGTAGCCAGCACAACGACCAACCGCCTTTACTTTTCCCCAACTAATGTCAGGTACCCATCAGAGCTGGGTGTACTCAGAGGCGCCCAAAGATTCCGAAATTAAAAATCCCATTCTTAACCAGGATTCGAACCCGGGACCCCCGGAAGTCAAGCGCTTTACCGCTCAGCCACCACGCCTCCTGTTTTAATATTGCTTAACCATTAATCAAATATC
Source organism: Biomphalaria pfeifferi (assembly GCA_030265305.1). Lineage (NCBI taxonomy): Eukaryota > Metazoa > Mollusca > Gastropoda > Planorbidae > Biomphalaria > Biomphalaria pfeifferi. Next base: position 1,323,326 of record JASAOG010000164.1, read on the forward strand.
GTGTCTGCACGTGAACCCTTAAATGTTTTATTTTTTTCCTTTTGCTGAATATTTGAACATTCTATAAATAGATGTATTTTACCCTTTCAAGTATTTCCTGTTTCTGGGTCACGTGATCACTCTAAGCACGTGCAATATTGAAACATTTTTTCCCCTTATTTATAATTGGACAGAATATCATGACACGTTGTGTAAGATCTATGTGAAGCCAAAATGCGATTTCTGCATCGGCGGTGACACACTTTATTGGGGGCGGTCACATACATTTTAGACACGCTTGTCGCAGGCCGCCGAAGAAAAATTGAATCGTTTAGTATAATGGAATCAAGCCCCTGTATCTTCATTTCGCACTTTGCGCTTTAGTTTTGTGGGCTGGAAATATCAGTCAAGAGCGGAAATGGTCCGCGGGTCATAGTTTTATCAAACTTTTAGGCGTCAAAAGCATGATATTAAATTGCTCTTTCAGAACTTGCGGTCTATAGGGCAGATGATGTAAAGGTCATCTGTTGCTGTGGCTCACGGTTAACGAAAGTGTCACGTGGCCAGCACAACGACCAACCACCTTTAGTTTTTCCCAATCTATTGTCGGGTACCCATTAGAGCTGGGAGGACTCAAAGGCCCCCTAAAGATCCTAAAATTAAAAATCCTTGTCTTCACCAGGATTCGAACCTGAGACTTCCGGTTCGGAAGCCAAGCGCTTTACCGCTCAACCACTGCGCATCCCGAGATTAAATTTGCCTATATTTTAAGCTGTGTGTGTCTGTTTTTCTGTCTGTGTTGTGTGTGTCTGTGTCTGCGTACTTCTGACAGACTTTTATGTAAGCTAACATTGAACAATCGATCTACGGGTCAGATTTGGTTGACTTGTCTCTGCTTGTGTATGCCTGATCTGTGGCGCACATGAAAAAGCGTTGACAGTTGCCATAGTTTGACATCTCCGTTACTTTTGTCGTTCCACTGAGATCTTTCGGTCGATAGAGTAACCACGTCATAAAAAACATAACTGTAGATAACAAACAAAACAATTATGACAGGACAGGTCTACAGTGAGGAGGATATCAAACTCTTAAACACACAAGTCATTGTATTCCAGCAAAATGGCAAGAATATTAGAGTCAGAGATTCGACCTGTCTGTCTGTCTGTCTGTGTCGATTCTTTTACACGTTGTTTCTTCCCACTTCCCATTCTTGGATCAAGTGAAAATTTTGCACAATTATTCATTGTCGAAGACAATACATGAATGAATAAAAAAAATTACCTGTTAATATTTAGATTAGTGGTAATTAATTAATATATTGTGTTTTGTATAGAAAAGGGGAGTTAAACTTGCAGTATTGAGAATATTGTAGTTATTGTGTAATGCCTTCCTTATTTAAGTTCTTTTTTTTTTTTTTTTTTTTTTTTTACATATTTTCATCTTCTTAGAATGCATGCACCCAGCTTTAATGGGAAATAAACCTAGAATTCTTCACCAAGTTGATATATTGAAGTTAAACACTATGCCGCCACATTAACATTTTTTTTTACAATACCTCTATTGAAGTCAGAACTTTATGGAACCTTCAGAAACCTGGATCCAGGAACCTGGAGGCTGATCTCAAAAACGGCTCTATCGATTTTCGTAGAAATTTAACAGTTGATGTTTATCGCTGAGAAAAGAATGGCTTTGACCCCACGGGGAAAACCCTAGTTTGACCTTTATAATTTTTCTAAATAAAAAAATAAATGAATGTAACTTTGGCTGGAGACTTCCTAAATCTAGGTCTAGAGCCGACATGGCGTATTCTGCCATATTACCATAATTATGTCATAACTAAATTTAAAGTTGCTTCAATTTTATGTTTATACGCGTTGCTTATATGTTTACGAAAATCTAATATATATATCTATATATATGACATCTAGAGTTCTAAATCAGAACTTTATCTCTTGTCTTACTAGATGTCCATATTGTTACGATTCTCTCTCCTAATCAGGCCTTCTATAAACACTGCTAAACACAACCCAGGACATCTAACACATCAAGAACTTGACGACAAGAGCTCCAAATAATCTGGTACTTTAATAATGGTCAAATAGATAACAGCTAATATGACACAATTGGCAATACATCAAAACTAAAAATGCTATACTGGACATCACCGTACTAAACTAATAAACTCTACTGTCTCCATCTCTTCCTGGACTCGTGCATTCACTTCAGGACTCCACCAGGACCGACTTCATGGCAGACTAACAGTCAACTCGTTGTCCTGTCATGAACTGCACTACCTTACGCACACTGTGTCTCTGGTCCACGCAGGCTTATGATCAGATGACCACAACCCGGGTCCTATTCACGTGCAAAATTCATGCCAGTACTGACCCTTGCCCTTTGATATAGCACGCTAAACTGTATTACTGGCCTGTGTCACATATGTCAGCTGATCACACACAGTTAACCCTATTGCGTCGCGAATAGGGTTACAACACTATAATGAAATGACAATAAATAATCACACAAGTATATCTTGCTCGCTGGTCGAATAGAAAAATGCGTAAATTGTGTTACGGTTTCGTTTGAACCATAATTTACAAATTCAAAAACAAAATCGAATGAAATACGCAGAAAGACACAAAGATAGAGGCACATTTCTTATTCCATACGCCAGAACAAATTCATACAAGTGCTCCTTCTTCCCTAGTGTCATTAGAGAATGGATTGGGCTGCCTGAATCAGCCAGGAAAACCAACGACTTAGCAGTTTTAAGTCATTGATTAACATGTGAGATTATTGCTTGCGCGATTAAAATTTATTAAAGTCAGGGAGATTTGCGCTGCATCAGCCTCACTGTCTCTCGCCCCTTGCCAGCTGAATCCAGTGGCAGAACAGAGTCCAGACAACTGTAGCTGGTTTGGGGTGCAGTGGATGACCAGTGTGTTCTACATGTCCCACAGTGATCCAAAACGTTCCACGGCAATTGCTAGGTGACCTTTGATGGCCCTGGTAGTCCAATTCAACTTGAGCGCAATATAGCCGCAACTAGACTTCACATGCTGGTGGTGGACAGAGACCATAGATGCACCAGATACTAGCTCTGGCTAACCCTCACCTGGTTTGACCCGTCAGTCGAGACGGTTTGCCAGGGTGTGGCCGTTGAGCATACAGACAACAGGTGATAGCTGGGCTCTGAGTGGAGACCAAGGTCAATGAGCTGCTCAGAGAGCCCGACTGCCCAGTTGACCGAGGTACTACTCCTCCTTCAGATCCCCATACACACATGCATTAGATTGACACAGGAAATGCTTTGGACGTAATTATGAAGTAAAGCCTGTAAATAATTATGCAAAATGAACTATGACCTGTGATAGGTTTTTTTTTACATTTTGAACCGCGCTCCCCAAGGGGCGTTACAAATAAAAGTGTGAGGAATACCTGACTATGACCTACGACCAGCCAACTCGTGATGTGCGTGATTCAAGTCCTAATTGACACCTAGCGGACTGGTTCTCCCGCTCCTCTCCTCAGCTCGTTACAGTTAGATCGATTCCATCCGTTATGTTACAGAGTGACACGACGCTATCTGGGCTATCTACATGACGTTGCAGCGGCAGACGACTCTTCAGAACTGTGACAACTGGACCTGGAGCTAGAGTCCCTGTCATAAATGACTTGAGGCGGGGAGCGGCGCTCGCTAGATAAGAAAGCCCAGTGGGCTGGGGTGGAAGAAGTTGATTGAAGCTATCTGGAATGTGTAATAGTGAAACAATTAGGTTGACGTCCGTTAACGTCCGGACGTTTCTTACGAGACAAGGACGTCCTGCAGTGTTTCTAACCTGATACACTGTTTAGAAAATATAAACATAAGACACTAGAAAGGGAGAAAATAAAGACAGTAAAGACATGACATTGTTCGATTGGTTCGTTATAGAGGTACCTCCCTTTGTTTACACGTTTTAACTCTTTCTCTCCTGATCAACGATACTATCGTTGATTTGACCCCATAAAATTAAATAATTTTTTTTTTATTAACTTGTATTTGTGTTATATAAAAAGAGTATGAATTCTCCTATAGTTCTCTACCAAAAGTAAACAAAAAAAACCCCCAAAAAAAATGTTACTGAAGTATCAAGGTAGAATGTACCAGTGTGGAAAATGAACAATTCTGTCAGAATGTGGAAATTACGGAGATAAAGAGCTAAGCTGTAGCATGGGCGTAGCCGGGGGGGGGGGTTGGGGTTCAACCATTCATTCTCGGGGGGGGGGGGGGGAACGGAATTAAGTGACTGATTTTTGCTTTCATTTCGTTTATTGTAGGTGAGATATTAATACTAAATCATCACTTACCACAAGCACAGCCGAGAGGATTTTAAATTAAAAACCCTCTACCAGGGGGTCTTGAGATTTTAAAAAACCCTATCAGGGGGTTTTGAGATACAAATCTCTCTACCAGGGGGTTTTGATTTTAAAAACCCCTACCAGGGGCTTTGAGTTTAAAACTCCCTACAGCGGTTTTGAGTTTAAAACCCCCTACCAGGGGTTTTGCAGTTAAATCCCCCTTTTCTATAAACAAAACTAAACAAAATTCAAACGACAATCCCAAATTCCAAGAAAACATCTAAGGAAGATTTTAACTTTAAAACCGCCTCCAAAAATTACGACAAACCCCCTCTCATATTAAAAAAAAGCAAATTACACACTCACAATTCTATGAGCGTAGCCAAAGGGGGTTTTGAGTTTAAATCCCCTTTCTCCAGATGGCTTTTTCTTTAAAGTTTAAAACCCTTCCAGATGGTTTTGAGTTAAAAATTCTCTTCAATATTATTTTAAAGCAAACTACAGTCACCAAATTTTATGACCGTAGCTAAATGGGGTTTTGAATTAAAAAAGAAACAAAAAAACTCCAGAGATTTTTTAGTTTAAAACCCCTCAACAGATGATTTTGACGATAAAACTTTCCTTTTCGATATAAAATCTAAAGCGAAATAAAGGCATGTTATTCCAAGAGCGTAGTCAAGAGAGGTTACAAATTTCTACCGGTGGCTGGGCTTCATTAATATGTGTGAATAGTCTTATGCCGAAGTTGAAAAACACTAAATGTGGCTCAACAAAGATGGCTAAGACAGATTTCAGGAGTCAATTATAGAGATCGGGTCTAAATCAAAAAAATCATATGCCGAACTGGGAGTCGAACCCTTAGTAAGGTTGTGACAGAGCGTCGCATGAGGTTTTGCGGGACATATTCTCCGACAAAATGAATTACCCATAATAAGAGTTGCGGAAACAGTTTGTCGGAAAATGCGCTGTAGATACCTCAGAATATGCATTTTGTTGGCTTTCAATACCAGAAATAGTGCTCGGCGGCGGGGCTTCGCCCCTAGCTGGGCGAGCGCTGCGAGCTCCCCCAGACCCCCTTGCTAGCAAAGGCGAGTAGTCTACAAGTTTTCCACTAATTCCAGGAAGAAACTTTTCTAGGGTACAAGAAACGTCTTCCGAAAGGGTCACAATGTAATAAAGATTAATTGTGTACACACACACACACATATTTTTTTTTCCTCAAGGGGGGGGGGGGGCGGGGGAAAATCTCCCGCCCATGAGCTGTAGTTATCTTTCTTTAATGAGAGGGATTGAAGATGTCATAAAAAACCGCAAACTAAAGCTTTATGGCCGTGTCACAAGGTCTTCATGTATCGACAAGATCTTCCTTCGGTGAACATTACCAGGACAAAAAGAAGAGGCAGAGAAAATAAGAGAAAAAAAGATAGATCAGAATGAAAGAAATAGAGAACAAAGAGAGAGAGAGAGAGAGAGATGAAGAGAGAGAGAGTGTGAGATAGAGAGAGCGAGAGAGTGAGAGAGAGATAGATGAAGAGAGAGAGAGTGTGAGATAGAGAGAGAGAGTGAGAGAGAGATGAAGAGAGAGAGGGTGTGAGATAGAGAGAGCGAGAGAGTGAGAGAGAGATAGATGAAGAGAGAGAGAGTGTGAGATAGAGAGAGAGAGTGAGAGAGAGATGAAGAGAGAGAGGGTGTGAGATAGAGAGAGAGTGAGAGAGAGAGTGAGAGAGAGATGAAGAGAGAGAGAGAGAGTGTGAGATAGAGAGAGAGTGAGAGAGAGATGAAGAGAGAGAGAGTGTGAGATAGAGAGAGTGAGAGAGAGATGAAGAGAGAGAGTGTGAGATAGAGAGAGAGTGAGAGAGATGAAGAGAGAGTGTGAGATAGAGAGAGTGAGAGAGAGATGAAGAGAGAGAGAGAGTGTGTGTGAGATAGAGAGAGAGAGTGAGAGAGAGATGAAGAGAGAGTGTGAGATATAGAGAGAGAGAGTGAGAGAGAGAGAGAGGGTGAGAGAGAGATGAAGAGAGAGAGTGTGAGATAGAGAGAGAGTGAGAGAGAGTTGAAGACAGAGAGTGTAAGATAGAAAGAGAGAGTGAAAGAGATATGAAGAGAGAGAGAGTGTGTGAGATAGAGAGAGAGTGAGAGAGAGAGAGTGAGAGAGAGATGAAGAGAGAGAGTGTGTGAGATAGAGAGAGAGTGAGAGAGATATGAAGAGAGAGAGTGTGAGATAGAGAGAGAGTGAGAGAGAGATGAAGAGAGAGAGAGGGTGTTAGATAGAGAGAGAGTAAGAGAGAGAGAGTGAGAGAGAGTTAGAGAGAGATGAAGAGAGAGAGAGTGTGAGATAGAGAGAGAGTGAGAGAGAGAGTTAGAGAGAGATGAAGAGAGAGAGTGTGAGAGTGAGAGAGAGTTAGAGAGAGATGAAGAGAGAGAGAGTGAGAGAGAGTGTGAGAGAGAGATGAAGAGAGAGAGAGAGTGAGAGAGAGAGTGAGATGAAGAGAGAGAGAGTGTGTGTGAGAGAGAGAGTGAGAGAGAGAGTGAGAGAGAGACAGATGAAGAGAGAGAGAACTAAAGACATTTGAGGGAGAAAGCGTGGAAAAAAATCTAAGATAATGAAAGAGATTAGAGAAAGAGAAAGAGAGAGAAAGAGAGAAGAAAAAGGGGGACAAGAAAGAGAGACAGAGATATAAATACATTGAGAATCATCTCACATTTATCCAACCAGATTTTTGTGTTGCGTTGACCAAAGCGACCCTCATCTACCATTAACATGAAGATTCAAGGTACAATTTTTTGAAATATTTGCGTCCGTGTCTTCAGTCTGTGTTTAGTGAGTTAATATGTTCAACATGAATCACTTCGTCAGCAATTCATTTTATTCAAATAGCTACAAACCAGGTTTATTTCCTGCTCTACTTCTCTCAAAACTCACATTTTCAACGCAGCGTCCTAATAGTATGCAGCACACAAAATCTCGGTGCCATTTAAAAGGCTTAACTCGGGGTCGAAAGGTACCCTGGGTCACTCTGAACGAACCTTCATCAACATTATGGAACTCGGGGCCAGCGCCTTGTTTTCGCGCGTAGGGAACGCCTTCTCTCTTTTTAAAAAAATCTGTCTGTCTCTCTTGGAACATCAGAAACATTGACGTTCAGTTGACACGCACGAGGCGAACTTTGAACTCTGAAAGACATCAATAGCAGTCAAGAATGTCATGTTACACTTGACTGGGATAAGTCTTACACTTGACTGGGATAAGTCGTACACTTGACTGGGATAAGTCGTACACTTGACTGGGATATGTCTTCCACTTTACTGGGATAAGTCATACTCTTGACTGGGATAAGTCTTACACTTGATTGGGATAAGTCTTACACTTGACTGGGATAAGTCTTACACTTGACTGGGATAAGTCTAACACTTGACTTGGATAAGTCTTACACTTGACTGGGATAAGTCGTACACTTGACTGGATAAGTCGTACACTTAACTGGGATACGTCTTAAACTCTATGGCTATACAACAATATCCTAAGGGCTCTCAAAGATCTTCCTTCAGGGAACAATATCAGGAAAAAAAAAGAAGAGGCAGATAGAGAAAGCGATGGGAAGATACCATAAAAGAATGAACATGCCTGTCATTGAAAAAGGCTCAATCCAAGGCAAAAGATAGGAAAGGAGAAAGACGTTCGAAAAATCATGGGTGGTGCCCAAACAGTTCAACAGACTAAGGGCTAGGTGAAAGTCAAGGTGATCGTACGAGCTTACAATAGTCTCAGCACAATACATTCAGAGTCAAATAGAAGAAAGGGGAGAGAACCTAACGTCAAGATTTTCTTTTCATCCTTAACATCTCTCCCTATGTGCTCCATAATTGATGTTTACATCCTTAAAAAAAAGTGTCAAGTGTGCATATCAATATATGTCTTGGATAACCTTTTTGTTTTGTGGGCTTATTTTATTTATTTTAATGTGCTTATGTTAAAGTGTTTTTCTTTAGAAAATAGTTGTTATGTGTTATGTATATGTATAGTAATCATCGGATGTAGATCTAAATTTGTATTTAAAATCATGTATAGATTCTAGGTCTATATTCTCGTGCATATGTTTTGATCACTGCGTGATAGATAAGTTCTTAGTTATAAATAAATGTTTATTCATGACGTTTTTTCATATAAAAAAACACTTTGACAAATATTTACAAATAACAAACAGAATGTAGGCCCTATTATCAAGTTATTGGTATGGTTACATCTGCGTCAGACAAAAATATGTAGGTCATCTTCTTTTTTGAAGTAACGTCAGTATTTTAAAAGATAAGAAGACAAGATACATAGATTTGAGTTATTAGCTCTTTTTTTTTTATTTCGGACTGGAAGACAAGCTATTATTATTCTGCACGTGGTCGCATCCTATAATATAGTTGTTATATTGGCAATATTAAATATTGAATCATGAACTGGACCAGACAAAGGCGGGATATATTGATTTGTTTGAATACAACATTATGAACGAAACAAACTCATAATATTCCAAAAAAAAAAAATCTTTTTCATTTATTTTATCTGCTGGTACTCCTTGCAACGTCACATTGTCACATTGTCACTTAGTCACACTGTCAAATCGTTAAATAGGTCAATTTCTACCATTGTCACGTCGTTATGCCATATACCAACTAAATACTTATCAAACAAAATAAATAAATGCTGGCTTAATAATAGTTTAAAGAAGCTTTGTAAACAGAATATGCATCCTCTGTTTGGGACCCCTCAACTCAAGAAAACATTAAGAAACTGGAACAGACACAAAATAGAGCAGTGAGATTCATAACAAACGAATATTCACATTTGACTAGAGTAACACCTTTGGTAAAGTCACTAAATTTAGAAAGCCTTCAGGACAGAAGACTCAAAAGTAAAGTAGGAACTATGCATAAAACACATATGCTAGGACAAATTTGTACAAATACTCCTTCTTCCCTAGTGCTATTAGAGCATGGAATGGGTTGCCTGAGCTAGCCACGTAGACCAATGATTTGGCAGATTAAGTCATTGGTTAACATGCATGACTAGATGCATGACGCATAGAACATAATCATCTTCTTTTTTGAAGTAACGTCTGTATTTGATAAGATAAGTTTATCGTCGCTTAGGTCAATTAGTCACATTGTCACATCGTCAAATCATCACATAGGTCAATTTATCCAATTGCCATATCGTCACATCGTCACATGTGTCAATTCGCCACATTGTCATATAGGTCAATTAGTCACATTGTCATGTCACCTATTGTCACATTGTCACACACATTGTTACATTTTAACATCGTTTATCGTCACACACATTGTTACATTGTCACATTGTGACATAGTTACATAGATCGATTTATCACCTTGTAATTGTCACATAATCAAATCTTAAAACTGACACGATGTCACATAGTAACACTAAGCTTACAAGTGTCCACAATGAAGAAACACAAGCATGACATTAAGACACAAACATCAAGACATTAAGAAACAAAGACATCAAGACATTAAGACACAAAGACATCAAGACATCAATACATCAAGACATTAAGACAGAAAGACATTAAGACACAAAGACATCAAGACATTAAGACACTAAGACACAAAAACATCAAGACATTAAGACACAAAGACATCAAGACATCAAGACATCAAGACATTAAGACACAAAGACATCAAGACATCAAGACACAAAGACATCAAGACATTAAGACACAAAGACATCAAGTCATTAAGACACAAAGACATCAAGACATTAAGACACAAAGACATCAAGACATTAAGACACAAAGACATCAAGACATTAAGACACAAAGACACAAAGACACAAAGACACAAAGACATAAAGACATTAAGACATAAAGACATTAAGACATTAAGACACAAAGACATTAAGACACAAAGACATTAAGACACAAAGACATCAAGACATTAAGGCACAAAGACATTAAGACACAAAGAAATCAAGGCATAAAGACAAAAACCTAAAACTATCAAGACATAAAGACATCCAGGCATAAAGACATCAAGACATTAAGACACAAAGCCATCAAGACATAAAAACCTGAAGACATCCAGGCATAAAGACACAAATACATCGAGGCATAAAGACGCAAAGACCTAAAGACAAAGACATCAAGACATAAAGACAGAAAGACATCAAGGCATAAAGACACAAAGACATCAAGGCACAAATACGTAAATACATCATGGCATAAATAATCTAGACATCATGACACAAAGACTGACATCAAGACATATGGCATCAAGGCATAAGAAATAAAGACATCAAGACACAAAGACATAAAGAGACATCAAGACCACAACACATCATGAATGTATAACACTATATTCGTCTACCCCGACATTTGAAAAAAAAAAAATTTATATAAGTCCATTTAATTGCAGATTACATAAAGCACACTTCGCTTAATCGCTTAGCAGTTGAAAACGAAACGAAAAACATTGAACCCATTAAGCGAGGAATTCCCATCAGCCGATAGCAAGTACGTCTGCCAGTGGCCAAAGGCGAGAGCCGTGTGATTTGATATTTGTTTCGGATAATCGGCTTTTAAAACATTTTGTTCCGTAATCCTGTTTTTGTATGTTTTCTTGGTCACTTTCCTCCATTTTGGTTATTGCCACAAGGACCGTGTGCAAATTGCGCCTTGTTTTTCTACGTCTGCTATACTTACACCCTCACCAGTCTACTTTGGACAACTGCTTTTTTAATTCAATCGTCGTATAGTCCCTAATGGTGTGTAATCTAACACTTATAAACACTGCAGGACAGTCGGCTAAAAAAAAAATGTTCAATATTCACTTAAAAGGTCTGTAATGCATTCGATAAGGAGAAAAATAAGACCTAGGAAAATAAGAGGAAACTAATTTCGGAGTAGTTGAAACTAAGATAAGAGACTTAATGATACTAAAACATCGAGAAGCTTTTACTACATTGCTATCAGGGTGTGTGGGGAGAAGGGACGAGACGAGTATGGGTGGATAAAGTAAGCAAATTTATGCACAATGTCTCACACCTTTCTTATTTCTGATTCATAGCAATAAAATTGTCATTACATGCACAAAACAATCTATTGCCAATAGGGTATATACTACAATGCACTATTGTACCTATAGATCAGCTTTACTTGAGACCCAAACTATGTACGACAACCTCGCTTTTAAAGTCCATCGAAATGTTTGTCCAAAGAATAACATATTTTTCTACATTAAAATGACCCACTCACTTGAACAGATTGTTGTCTCAACACAAAAACCTAATCTCGATAATGTTTTGTACTTTAGTGAATGTGCGCGTGTACGTGCGTGTGTGTGTGTGTGTATGTGAGTGTGTGTGCGCGTGTACGTACGTGTGTGTGTGTATGAAATTGCTCAGATTCAAATATTTGATTTAGTACATGCCACTTTGTTGATCATTGTTTGGGTATGTCGGTGATCTGAGCTTTTTTTTTTTTAATTTATTTTTTTTTATTTTGCATCGACCGATGGCTCGTTCAAACAGAAATCGGTCTCGTGAACTTTCATGGATCATATATTTCAGCGGTTCTCAACCTTTTAGGCTCAACGACCCCTTTTTACAACCCCCCCCCCCCCCACTATGCCGCGATCCCCCCCCCCCTTCCGCATACACACACAGCAATAGAAGAATGGACAAAAACAATTCATTTTTTCGATGGTCTTAGGCGACCACTGGCTAATCGTCAATCGACCCCCAAAGGGAGAACCCCTGATATATTTGGTTGGAAACAATAGGGATCATGGAACAGACAGAGGCTCAAGTGAACAGACAGACTCGAAAGTAAAAGGGACCAGCACTCTAGTAGACAGAAATGAAGGAGCAGGGACAGACGTATAAATAGACAGAGTGACACAAAATAAAACCAACGTGTACATAATAAGCATTACCTGTGGAGGCTCCATTTTACCTATTTTTACCAAGCTTGTATTGACTCACTCTCCGTCTGTCCGTCTGTCTGTGTGGAATCTTGTACACGTTTTTTTTCTCCCATTTCAAATTTTACTTTGCATAATTATTCCTTGTCAATGACAATACATGAATCCATTTTTAAAAAATGAACCGACTAATTAATTAATTAGCAGTAATCAATTGTTTTATAAATATAAAGGGAAATAAATCTTACAGTATTGAGAAATGTGGCTATAAATGCTCTGTTGTTTTTCCTATATAAGCTTTGTTTAAAAATAGTATTCTTTAATATTCTGCTTGTCATTTACAAAGTCCAGGTAGAACAAGTATTCAAGATACAAACATAACTTAGCAGACAAAGTTCTAAAAGTTGTTATACCTACAGTTTGCTTCCAGGTTAATGACCCCCCCCCCCCCCCCCCCACAGTGCAGGCTTCAATAAGTGCTTTTCAAAAACAAGGCTTCCTGAATCCCCCTGTCAGAGTTACGCCGAGCACTACTTAAAAATAGAGTATTGATCAAGTCTTCAGCCTGTCAGAGTTATTTATTAGAGAAACATTTAATTTGATGTCTGCGGCCAACGTGGACAATTACCGTCAACCTATTCACACAAAGAGCTGTCCAGACAAAGATCGTAATCTGAAAGTATCTCTGACTGTCTCCTCAAGTGCAAAGTTCGTTAAGGTCTCAAATATAGATTGCTATTAGCTTGCGCTTTCCTCATAGGCAAAATCTGGAACTTGGTCAAAGCTAAAAAAAGTTTGACATAGTTGTGCTAATAACATGAACGGCATGGGTTAGATCCAGTGGCGTAACTAGCGATTTGCGTCATTTTGGGGCCCGGGGGCTTGACCTTTTTTGGCATTCGACATCATGACGGCGTTGAGAGAATCTAAAGCGTCTACCGACGGACAATGGTTCTGTCTGCGCTGGAAGTGGCAAAATATGCTGGTGATTCGTAATACCGCACGCCTCATTAATCTCCGAGCTCGAAGACAAGCCTTATTTTATTTGAACATAGAGTAGGCGTTCATTTTTTAAAAAGTACTCTCTTGTTTGTGTGACTTCGTGTGAATGTCTTTGTCTTGTCTGAGGTAGATTTGTCGTTCATGTATTATACAGCATTTTATTTGTCGACTCTGATTTGTTCAAAGCAATTGTAATTCTTATTACATACTTCAATGACCTGGAGTTTCAATGGAATCGAATTCAACTAAAAACATAAAAATATAGGCCAATATGATGATATATATATTTTTTATCTAAACTAAAATAGTGTCGAGGTCCAATCTTATAATGAAAGTCCAATCTTTTTATGGAAGTCTAATTTTATTGAGAAAGTCTAATCTTCTAAAGACAGACCGATGTTCTAATGAAAGTTCAATCTTATCGTAAAAGTCCTAGCCTCTGTGTAGTATACACCTTTTGACATAGCCTTGCGTTGGAGGCTATTTAGATAGTATAGACATTAAATGGCTGGGTGGAAACCTAGAATGAAACTGATTTGATACATTGCATGCTTAATATCCAGAACCGGATTTGACTTTAAAACCCTTGCCACTTTCATGTTTCTGAATGAAATTTGTTTAATTTTTTTTTCTTTTTATGTGTTGATTCTCTGTTTTTATAATTTAACAACAAACATGTAAATAATTTAATCGTTACGTAATAATCTTTCCTTTATTATAATCCGAAAACGTGAATTATGCTCTCCCTTGGATTATTAAATGGATTGATCAATGGATTAGAATTGGATAAACAAATGATTGTTAAATCTCATGTTTTATTTTTAAACGCATCCTCCTCGTAAAGGGAGATAACTGTAAAAAAAAATCACTTCCATAAAACGACTCAAATGTTTTTTTAGTCTAATTGAAAATACGGATATTTAATAATAAAAAATATATTTCAGTAATATCTAAATGTGTGCAGAGCAGAGAATGCGTGCGCAGTATGTGCGTGTATGGTGTGTGTGCGTGTATGGTGTGTGTGCGTGTATGGTGTGTGTGCGTGTATGGTGTGTGTGTGTGTGTGTACGGTGTGTGTGTGTGTACGGTGTGTGTGCGTGTATGGTGTGTGTGTGTGTGTACGGTGTGTGTGAGTGTACGGTGTGGGTGAAAATAAAGGACACGAAAGGATATGATCACTAATTGGCTCCGTTGCAGAGCGAGGTAGTGTGCCTCAAAGTGCGTTATGCGTACCCCCAGAGGTACGGAAAGTCTTTGGAGGGGGGTACACAATGCACCTCATTAACTATGCTAATTTTTTTAAAAACCCATTTATTATGTTCTGTTAACAAATTAAAATGGGGGGGGGGGGGGGCATGGGGTACTCAGCATTACAAAAATTACAAAAGGGGTACACATGGGTCAAAAGTTTGGGAAACACTGAAGTACGGGAAGAAACATTCGGAACTCCATCGTACCATTCCATTGCTCCAAACATGAGAGATAATTAAATAGGTCAAGTATGGTCAGGGATGACATTGAAACACTCAGCGGGTCAAAGAAATGAAGATTTATTTCCTCCTCATCAATGCCGCCCCCCCCCCCTCCAGGGCTCATCAGGACCTGTCAATTGGACCACTTTGTGGTTTCACGTATTGCAAAAAAGTAAACAGAAATAACCAGTGGAGCTGAATTTGTCAATTATTTAACGAAATGTTAAGTTGGCAACTCCATATTCGCTTTAGTCTTTTCAATGCAATGAATAATGGACTGCATGAGCTTAGCTCCGCACTGCTGCTACCTCTGGTGATTTGAAGCTAACGTCCACTTCCTGTTTTGCAACTAAATAAGTGAATAGCTCTTTCTTTTTGAACAATAACACTTTCATAACGATAATGAGTTAAAATGTATTGTGATGATAATGAGTTAAAGTGTATTGTGATGATAATGAGTTAAAATGTATTGTGATGGTGATGAGTTAAAATGCATTGTAATGATAATGAGTTAAAATGTATTGTGATGATAATGAGTTAAAGTGTATTGTGATAATAATGAGTTAAAATGTACTGTAATGATAATGAGTTAAAATGTATTGTTGTGATAATGAGTTAAAATATACTGTGGTGATAATGAGTTAAAATTTACTGGGATGATGAGTTAAAATGTACTGTGGTGATAATGAGTTAAATGCAATGTGGTGACAATGAGTTAAAATGTACTGGGATGATAATGAGTTAATGTACACAGTAAGAACAAGAAGATAAGATAACGTACCCGCTGAATTTTATCTTTCAGTACAAGAAAGAGTTCACAGGGTTACGTCATCTTGGTTTTTTTTAATAGTTCTAGCTAGTTCTAGTTCTCTCTCTCTCTCTCTCTCTCTCTCTCTCTCTCTCTCTCTCTCTCTAATTATAAACAGAAAGAAGAAAGAGCTTGAAAGAAAGAAACAACAAAGGGAGAGAATTATAAACAGAAAGAAGAAAGAGCTTGAAAGAAAGAAACAACAAAGGGAGAGAATTATAAACAGAAAGAAGAAAGAGCTTGAAAGAAAGAAACAACAAAGGGAGAGAATTATAAACAGAAAGAAGAAAGAGCTTGAAAGAAAGAAACAACAAAGGGAGAGAATTATAAACAGAAAGAAGAAAGAGCTTGAAAGAAAGAAACAACAAAGGGAGAGAATTATAAACAGAAAGAAGAAAGAGCTTGAAAGAAAGAAACAACAAAGGGAGAGAATTATAAACAGAAAGAAGAAAGAGCTTGAAAGAAAGAAACAACAAAGGGAGAGAATTATAAACAGAAAGAAGAAAGAGCTTGAAAGAAAGAAACAACAAAGGGAGAGAATTATAAACAGAAAGAAGAAAGAGCTTGAAAGAAAGAAACAACAAAGGGAGAGAATTATAAACAGAAAGAAGAAAGAGCTTGAAAGAAAGAAAGCAAACGAAAAAAATATAGAAGTAAAAAAATAAAAAAACAACAAAAAAAACACAAGATTATAAAGAGAGCGTGAATGGAAACATAACAAAATGATACCGCAGGGTACGGAGATATGATCTGACCAAAATACGAGATATGATCTGACCAAAATACGAGATATGATCTGACCAAATTTTTTTCACAAAAATCTGTCACTAATATAAGCTATCTCTCTCTGTGGCATTCTGCATATTCTTCGACAACATATTCCCTTTACAACTTCTTGTGTGACCAAAGAGGCCAATCCTTGATACACAGCTGCGATCTCAGGTTGGGCGTATGTAATCACCAGGCGCCGTTGCATTTTCACCCCTCTTTCTACTACTGTTGTGTATGACATCTGCAATCCGTGGTCATTCCTTTATGCTCTCTCTCCATGTGGATCTGTCCAGTGCTACTTTTCCCCACTGTTAGTGTCGATTTTGAAGAGCTTCATGTCGCGTTTGAATACATCAGTTTACGTTAGCAGTGGACGACCAGCGGCTCTCCTGCCTTCTATTAGATCACCATACAGAATTAATGTTGTTATTATTACATTGTTAATATTCATATCTATTCAATGAAATTATTGTTATGACGATATAGTTCAGTGCGATCTTAGCTTAAGGAACGCTGCAATAGAAGAATAGAGAATATAATTATTTGCCTTAATCAGACAGGAAAACCAACGACTTAGCAGAGTTTAAGTCATTGATCACATGACTAGATTGACACATGAAACGCTTAGGACGTAATTTTTTTTTTTTTAACGTAACGTCTATAATATATAAGATAAGATGATCTTGTTGTTTTGTTGAGAGATATAATCCAATGTCATACTTTCGTTTCAAAATATTCTCTTAAAAACAACAACAAAAAGCTTTATGACCTTAAGATCTAAAAATATTTTCTGATATTTTCCCACCAATTCGAGAACCTTGCCCAGGGGAGATAAACAAGACAGTACACAAGTGGTTCAGAAATCTTTTGACATTTTACTTGTACATGCTGGCGAGAAACTGTTTGTGGATTTGAACTTACACCATCTGGTCGAAGTAATAAACACGCTAGTGATATTTCGATACGTTTCCAGCCCCCAGAAGACTTGCCCTTTTCATTGGTGAGTTACCGCGGTAAATCTTTCTGCCTCAGTCACTTGTTCTGGCCATGTTCTGACGAGGTCATGGAAGCAGACGTGCCAATATGAAACAAATATGGACAACAGAGTTTTGGAAAATTACAATATGTGCTTCTACAGTTGCCTATATATGTAGGCGATTCATTCTAACTTTTAAAGTTCGTCACGTGATGTTGTTTGCTGACAATCAGGAGCAGAAGCGGAATGGGTATAAAAATCGGCCCGAGCATTTCTATACCATCCGTCACCTCAAAGTTGGTGCCATAGTGTAGAAACCCTATTTCTATATTGTGAATGTTATTCACAACTCATGTTGCCCTAAGGTGAATACTTTTGACCTTAAGTGACCAGGGTTAAGAGCAGTCGGTCAATATAGGGAGTTGGTAGCAAGCACTTGATAGAGTCACTTAATATAGTCAGTTTAGCCAGTTGTTTAAAGAGGTTGGTTATAGATTAGTTACTAAGTTGTCATTATATTCGCCTTATTTCTATAGAGGATTAATACTGGTGATTCCTGAATTGAATTGTGTATCATATTGAATATGTGGTGTTATTACTTAAATTAAACTTATTTGTGTCTGCTACATCAAGTGTCACTTCCTTATTCTGTGCATTATAATATGAACCCAATGTCACCACCACGCCTACATAGATAAACCGACAATAATATCACAACATCAAAACAGAACCACAGTGACATTTATGATGTCAAAAATACAGTGGTGACACAAGCCCTGCGGACTTTGTGATATGGACATGTAGTTTAAGTTTGCGCTTTTTGACAGTACTTAATTGGTCATTATTATAGCTTTTATATAGCGCTACTTTCATGCTTATAGCATGCTCAGAGCGCTTTTGGTCCTATCTCATTTGTGGACCAGTGGGGGGGGGGGGGGGGGGGTGGCGGTATCTAGGAGTTGGTTTTCCGTGCTGCCTTTAGGCGCTCAGTAAACATAACTCTGCCTGAGTCGGGTATCGAACTTCTAGGTAGCCAAGCCAAGTTCACGCGCACTTAGCCTCTCGGCCACGCTTTCCTCATCGTGGGGTCCAATTACCTTTTTAATCTCTTTATATGTGATGCGGTCTTCGTGATATCTAGGGTCGTTCTGAAGCATCTCAAATTCCATTGCTAGGATCCGCCTCTCGAGATCTGTAGTGAGCGTCCAAGATTCGCAAGCGTTCAAGAATGTAGCCGTGACTAGGGAGCGCATCAGTCTGATTTTAGTGCCGAGGGCTATGCGCTAGTTTTTTTCAGAACCACAATACACTTAAACCAAAACGAAATGCTAAACGGCGTACTTCTTCCCCAGACAACTTTGAAATTCCCAGCTGGGAATACATTAGTAGAGACCGCACTGGATCCGACAATTGAAGAATTGACTCTGGCGCTGTCACCCATTCATTTCACTGAACTAGTCTTCTACCACATTCTTCTATTGATAGTCTCGTGACCAGAAACAAGGTCGTCTTGACCTTAAGACGGTCACTTCTTTGAGTAGTTTACTAATTATCCGAGATAGACACGATGCTCTGGTAGCCAGGGCCTGTCCTACAGATTGCGGAGCCCTAAGCGAAACGAGTTGCGCGGGGCCTATGAAAGTGCGGGGCCCATTGCGGCCGCATAGATTGCAGTGGCCTAAGACCGGCCCTGCTGGTAGCCGAAATAAAACCATTTTAAGGAGAGCACACCAGATGTTAAATATGTTCCAGTCAAATGGCAAAAGTAATAGCCTGTGTCACTTAACGCTATCTCGAGGCTCGCATCTTGCGACAGGTCGTCGGCCACATCACCCCGCGACATCTTCGCCATAGTTCAGGCAAAGTAAATTGGGGTAATAAAGAAGTTATGTAGGCTGCTGATGACAGGAATCAATACGAGCTCATTAAATCTATTTACACGAGGCCACAAAAGTACAGCTAGTCAATGAATGATTATTGAACAGCCTATTAGACGGCACGCTTCCATTAGAGCCATCTCTTTTATTGACAAGATACAAATGGCGCCTCGTAGCCTTGACCCTATCCATGACCTTAGGACTAATAGTCACGGCCTATGGAGATCATGACAACAGGTGAATAGGAAGGTGAAGGCTGTAGAGGGGCACTGGACAAGAGAAGACAACTGGAACAATCGTAAACAAGACAATGTTGGTTAAACCTTATATCCCAGACTTCCTAACGGGATTGGGGGTGGGGGGAGGGGGGCTGTGAGTTTGTTTTTGTCCTTGACAATGCCAATAAAAATGCAAATATGCAGTGAAACTGAAAAAGTAAACAAATAACATACAATTTTTTTTAAATATCCTCCTTTCTACAGCTGACCTACGGCATCTATGGCAATTATTTTCATCGTAATAACAAATGAATGATAGATTGAAAAACAGAAACTCCTCCCCCCCCCACCCACCCCCCTTACCCGATAAACAAAATCTTACCGTACAGACAAATCTTATTCAGAGTATATCAAATTCTAATGATAGGGCTATAGACCAAGATCTGTCACGGTGCGCAAAATGTAGGTCAATTTATTAATTTACCTCTTTAATCATGTATACGTGCGGAAATACCCACTGACGTCAGTGCGTTCAAGATCTAGAATGTCTTCAACTCCAGACCAAGTTTCATTTTCACATAATCATATTCCGAACCAGAGTTTTTACTGTGTGGCCAATTATGTAGTTTTTTTTTTGTCTTTTTTTCAAACTGTCTAATTTCTAGGAAAATTGTTTGAGCCGTTATCGAGATCCTTGTCACCCAGGTTCCAGTTTCTATGAAGAGTTTGCAAGCTGAATAGAGGAATTTTAAAATAATAGTAATCTTTATATATAATTCTCTTCTTCCCTAATCAGGTCAGACGAGAAGTAAATGGGAAGATCACTCTCTTATTTCTGAGGATAGTCACCCCAAGAAAAAAAATAAGAGGTGGGGGGGGGGGGGGAGAACACGCTCGCTACGGATGGCTGCGCGCTGGACTTTTAAACCCTGCCCACTCCCATCCCATGCGGGAGGTTTGGACTAGGAAGTAAACTATCGTCAACTCTGAAGGAACATCCGAAACATGTAAAACATTTTACAAACACTAAATAGCAGGGCCGGACTTAAGCATTGTGGGGCCCTATTCGAAACGGATTTCGCGGGGCCAAGTTTGGGTAGGGAAGCGGACAATAAGTCAAATTTAAGAGTTTGTATTAAAAAATTAATTCGGCTATGCATTTTATTAATTCTTTACTACGTTCAGAATTACTTTACGAGCCTTGCGTGTAGCAAAGTCATACAGTATATCATAATAATTCTGTTCCCCACATAGATCCCGCTCAATAGCAAGAATTACCAAATGTTTCAGAATTGTTGACCTCAAGTAATTCTTCATTAGTTTGAGGCGCAAGAAGCTTCTTTCACATGATTACACAATTACGGCAAATGCATAATGCCGTTTTTATTAATAGCGCGTAGGATTGGCGTTTTCCATATTGAATGACATCCCAAAATGACATTTTTTTTCTATATATTTCCGTATATTTTAAGGACTTTTTCGTATATTTTGCCATTTCGGGAGATTTCCAGGAGCTCCTGGTAAATCGACAGGAGGGCGCGGGAGATCTGTTTTAAGTTATGAAATGGTTTAATTAAATAATTTATACACCTTGAATTAGCGCGGGTTCCATGAAAGTTCGGATCCTTCGGTCGCATAGGTTGCAGTGGCCTAAGACCGGCCCTGCAAAATAGCGGCGTATGCTACGTGGCCGGTCGACTAGTTATTATTATTGTAGTAAAATGATAGCTAAATACCTGTGTCTTTTCATTTCATGGACAATTTTTACGATTTTTTTAAAATGTGAGATTTATGGAAGTCATTTGTAGTCCACGTCACAGTGATGACATTTGTACCAGACAGACAGACAGACAGTCAAAGTTGATATACGCTTTGAAAAAAGGTTGTTGAGCTTACAAAGTAAATATCAAAGTACTTTGGTGCGTAAAAACTATTTTTACCAATGTGGAATTGGAATACATATGTCTTTAAATAAAGATATACAAATATAAATCATCCATTGATTGTAAGAGGAAGGACAATAAACATTGAGATGTATACAACTAGAAGGCTTTATTCGGGTCTGTACGATGTGGCAGCCAGCTATTGGTCTCCACTGCCCACAGGTTACGCCGTTGCAGGTCAGTATTGAGGCCAGGGCCGGACTGGCTATATGGGCATTCGGGCAAATATCCTCTTGTAAAAGGTGCCCTCCAAGCGTCGCGTTTAAAAAAAAATCTTTTAAAGACTCTACAGTGTAATGCTATTTTAATCTAACACATTTTCCGAAATAATGGAAAAGTCTACATCGTTGACAGTGCTACTAGTAGGCTTCATCCTTTTAGGGCCCACACTTTTAGCGATTTAAAAGCAACATACGGCCTACTATATTTTTTCAAAAGATACAGAGTTCATTGTATGCATGTATTCAGTTATCGATACATTATCAAACTTAACAAATGATTTTCAGGACAGGTAGACTTAGAAATGGATGTCCATCAAGTGATACGCGATTTGTGGGCCGGATTGTATACAAATGCCCTGGCCAATTTTAACACCCAGTCCGCCCATGTTTGAGGTCCACTATAACGAATAGTGTCGCTTTACTACGCTTGAACCATGAGTCGAGTGACTAATCTACAGGATCGTACGCTTGAGACTAGATCAATGCTGGGAACACATTATCACATCACACACACACGCACACACACACAGTGCGCAAAAATTAAAACAATTTCTTTTTCATTTATAAGATTAGTCTACAATCCCAAGATTAGGGCTAATTACACGTCTTCAATTAAAGCACAAAACAAGAAAAAAGCTCAAAGATTAATTGAATATGTCACTGAGCAAAAAAAAAATCATTTTAATTATTTAATCCTCTCTTGGGAATCATTCTAAATATAGTAAGCTGAAATTAAAGGGAGAGAACTTTTATTTTTATGACAAAGTTATCATTCTTTTCTTTTTTTTTTTTTAGGTCAACCGGATGTTGAACATCCTCTACGTCATGATCCTGGGCGTGGCTATCATCTTCCTTGCTCCGGCCGCCATGTTCACTTATGTCGAGCAGTGGCACTTCCTGGAGTCTTTGTATTTCTGTTACACAACTCTGAGCACTATAGGCTTTGGTGATTACGTTATAGGTGAGTACATAATGGACAATGGTGTTGTGCTTCACGTCTGCTTAGGCACCACGTGAGATCTGTCAACCGTCTTTCTCCATTCCTCTCTGTCCTTTGCCTTTTTAGGAGCCAATAAATATCTCTGAGATTTCTCCCTCCCCCCCCCCCCCCCCAACCCTGCTTTGACATTGAAATGTCTAAACGTTCAAATTTATAGTCCATTCCTCTTTAAGCACTAATTAAAACTTTCTTGATTGCGTTACCTCTTTTCGTTCCAGTTTTTTTTTTTAAATTTATGTTATTTTTACACAGATCTTTATCTAAATCTAAATCTAATTCTAATTGTTAGATTGAATGTGAGGGATTATCTTTCTGTGTGTTTATCGAATGTTTTTTTTTTTGTTTTTTTTTTACAATATTCCCTTTACCAGCCAACCACACATTTAACTACCCAGCCAACCACCCAGAAAAACCACCCAGACAATCACCCAGTCCTCCAAACAGCCGACCAGTTATTCACTCAGGAAGCCAACCACAGCGACAATTACTCAGACCTCTAAACAGCCAACCCTACATTTTTATATTCACTCACGCAGCCAACCACACAATTAGAAAGACAACCCGACTCCTCATTAACAAACGTTTGAACAACGTTACGAAGACTCTCACGAGCTCACCACAGACCCTCGCTCACCACCTTTCTCTTCTCCCTTTCCCCAGGTATTCACGAGACACGCCTCAGCAAGTTCGCCGCCCACGAATTCTACGAAGTGTTCGCCTACGTTTGGATCCTCGTGGGCCTGGCCTACCTGTCTCTCATGTACAGGTACATCACGGACACCATGGTGGCCAACGCCCAGAAGGTGGAGAGAACTACAATTAAGCGGTTAGGGGTGGGTAGGTTTTCATCCTCAACCCCCCCCCCTTTTTTTTGTATTCATCCTTTTTTTTTCATTTCATAACAAGTCCAGCTTATTAACAATTATTGTTCCCCTGTAGTTGACTGTGTTGTCTTTGTTTCTACTAACATTTAATCTTCACTGTAGTTGACTATACATATAGAAACTAATATTTGATTCCTCTGTAGTTGGCTATAGTGTTCTCTACTAACACATGACTTGGTCTGTGGTGTAGCCCAGTGTTTCTCAAAGTTTTACCCCTGGCGCCGAGACCGATCCTTATTCTATAACGTCATAGTCGTTGCTGTGGTAGACGCCCCTGGGGACAACGGAATACATTTTTAAAGCCCCTACATAGTCGAGGATGAGAACTCTGTTACTTAAAATATGACAGTCTATTTTAAGTATTATATTTTGATTCGGTTAATATTCAAACTTGGATTTGTAACTACAATGAAATAAAATTCAAAACATTTGGGGGCCTGGAAAAGTAAATTGACCGTGCTCCATTCCCCCCCCCCCCCCCGTTATCGTCGCGCTCCCTTTTAATAGCACATGGCCTCCCTGCCCCCAGTTTTAAAAAAGCTGAATGTAGCCTATGATCTAGCTAATGATCTCGTCTACGAAGAGTTTAATGATGTAGCCCAGTGATGCCCAAAATACGGCCCGAGGGCCAGACCCGGCCCGCGATGTGGTCCCATCCGGCCCGCCGTACCGTTGGCACAAAGTGTAGAAAATCCCCTCCCTCAAAAAATAATTAATTAAAAACAATATGTATCTGTACCTGTTAATACTTGATATATGTAAGTTATAGCCCTTAGTCATTGTGAGTTATGCGTCTATGTTTGTGAACAAGCGGTTCTGCCCAAGATGGCGCCCAGTGATGATTGAATAAAAGTGTACGGCCCAACATCGACGTTCGTTGCCTTGATTCTTTAATGCCTAATTAACATGGTGGTAGCGGAAAGTGAACCACGTAAGTGCTTTCACTTTCGCTGGAAGTAGAAGACTAGACGTCAAGGGAGAGATTAAAGATGAATTGAGAGACACATCGGGCAGTCTAACCCCTCCCCCAAGGTCACGCACGCTTTGGGCTATCAAGGGAGGCAACCGAAAGATTAATACATCAAACAGTAGAGACAGAGTTACACAAGATGTCGGACAACCTACTGACGCCCCCCACCCCATTGCCAGGAACTAACGGAGGGGGATGTTAGCGAAAAGTTCAGACGGTGGAGGGCGGCAGATGGAAATATATCTGCAGGCAACGGGAGCCTACGGAAGGCCCAAGAGCCAACATCGTACTGCATTGTACCTGGCCACAGAGGTCGGTGACCAATTCACATACCAGGAACGAGAAGACAAGTGCTACCCCAGAGATAATGAGATACTAAGAAACGTTCTCTGCTCCCCATTTGAGACCCTCTCTACATAACCAGAGTCTCAGGCAAACAAATCATATATAGGCCTATTATATGTTATATTTATGATTTTGTTTACATGCCAATGTTGTCTGTTGTAGATGTTATATGTGTATCGTAGTATCGTCTCAGTGTATGTGAATAGGTTATTGTCTATAATGAACAGGTGATAGAACGATGTTTCTGCCATGTGTTTGTATTGATATGTTTGTAGTGAACATGTTTCATCGATAGAAAGGGGAGGATGTTAATACTTGATATATGTAAGTTATAGCCCTTAGTCATTGTGAGTTATGCGTCTTTGGTTGTCAACCATACACATAAATAAATATAGACTGGCCAATAAAAGAGTTTTATGAAACGAAAATTTGTGACTTGCAATTTTGGGTAGGCCCTACTTTATTATACAGCAATGTAGTTTTGTTTAATCTCTAAGACTGAAGAACATGCAACTTGTCAGAATTCGGAAATTCGACAAAAATAGATGTACATGTTTTCAAGTTACATGAAAAGTTATTTCCTTTTTCCAGTCTATATTTAATGATGTCTATGCTGTGAACAAGCGGTTCTGCCCAAGATGGCGCCCAGTGACGATTGATAAAAGTGTACTGCCCAACATCGACATTCATTGTCTTAATTCTTTAATGCCTAATTAACAATACCTACCTCAATACATTTCTCTAATGAATTGGTACCACGACCTTTAATGTGTGTTCGTTTATGAAATGGGAAAGCCTAATTTAAGAAGCTACAAGTGGATTCTGAATTTAGAATGTACCATGGAAAGTGAACGGATCTTTTTGTGTGTGTGTGTGTGGAACATGATAATAATACACCATGTTTGTTTTGTAAAGAAAGTGTAGCTGTTGTTTTTTTTTTAAACAACAAAATATAAACGGCATTCAAGCATTATAAAACAAATATGACGCCATTCTTATTTGAGCTGTGAATAAAGATAGTTAAAGATTGGAGGATTGATGGGAATATTTACTAAAAAGCGACAAGAAAATGAGTCGGTGGCAAAGGTAGCTACAATGATATTCACATTTTAAGAAGAGACATGAAGCCATTTTCGGCCCCTAAAACCAAAAGATGAACTTCCAATATCCCATTAATTGTTGAAGTACTAGAACCACAGGTTTCTAATAAAATAGTTTCAGGTCGATTTCATTTCCTTTTTTTTCCTTTTTCGGTCATGTGGCCCGCTACACGAGTGTCGGAAATTAAAATGGCCCGCAGGTCGAACTAGGTTGGGCATCACTGAATTATTGTAGCCAATGTCCTAGTCAACTACTAATCTATGACCTTAATTAGTGATCTAGTCTACGAAGAGTCTAATCATGTAGACAATGTCCTTGCAAACTACTAATCTACGACCTTAATTAATGATCTAGTCTACGAGGAGTCTAATCATGTAGCCAATGTCCTAGTCAACTACTAATCTATGACATTAATCATCTTGACTTTGTGTGTTCCATTACTCATTACTTGTAACAGTGAATGTCTGTTCTAGTACACAGTCATATGGCTTATGGCTTCATTTCTATGTAACTTTAAAAATGGGCATGCTTTAAATGTGAAACGTCTTTTTAATGTGTTTCAGTTTAATTCGTTATTTAAAACTTGTTTTTTTACACATTTTAATTTTATATTAAGTAATAAATGTATTCTAATTAAGCCAAGGTCACATAACTCGAATGCCTCCACTATTAATTAAAGCTCTTTGTTTACATTTGAAGTAGCCATTAGTTTCTATTATATGAGAAAAGAGTCCTTGTTATCACAACAAATTTCGTAAGGATCAATAAAGCAGTCTTAGTCTTAGTCTTAGAGCTGAAACAGTTTACATAACTACATAAGCATCACATTTTTAAAAATACTTTTTAAAAAAAATGACCGGTCATTCTTTATGAAGTTTTTACCTGTTTCATAACAGAGAATATATTACTCTTCATAACAAACGAATGATAGATTTAAATAAAACACCAGAACACTTTCTACCAATCCCCAATTTCCCCTTTCCACGACAAAAAACGAATCCTGGTTAAGAGAATGTATAGATATACTCATAGATTATATAAAATCTAGACTTATAAGACGGTGTGCAAAATATTCCTGTACGTCTAGTTATTTAGTTAGCTCTTTAATGAATAGGACCTTCACCTTTCCCATTAGTCTGTTAACTATGGCCTACATGCGGAAATACCCGAAGACTTGGTCTGTTAACTAAGGCCTACATGCGGAGATACCCGAAGACTTGGTCTGTTAACTAGGGCCTACATGCGGAGATACCCGAAGACTTTGTCTGTTAACTAGTGTCTACATGCGGAGATACCCGAAGACTTGGTCTGTTAACTGGGGCCTACATGCGGAGATAACCGAAGACTTGGTCTGTTAACTAGGGCCTACATTCCGAGATACCCGAAGACTTGGTCTGTTAACTAGGGCCTACATGCGGAGATACCCGAAGACTTGGTCTGTTAACTAGGGCCTACATGCGGAAATACCCGAAGTCTTGGTCTGTTAACAATGGCCTACATGCGGAAATACCCGAAGACTTGGTCTGTTAACTAGGGCCCACATGCGGAGATACACGAAGACTTGGTCTGTTAACTAGGGCCTACATGCGGAAATACCCGAAGACTTGGTCTGTTAACTAGGGCCTACATGCGGAAATACCCGAAGACTTGGTCTGTTAACTATGGCCTACATGCGGAAATACCCGAAGACTTGGTCTGTTAACTAGGGCCTACATGCGGAAATACCCGAAGTCTTGGTCTGTTAACAATGGCCTACATGCGGAAATACCCGAAGACTTGGTCTGTTAACTAGGGCCCACATGCGGAGATACACGAAGACTTGGTCTGTTAACTAGGGCCTACATGCGGAAATACCCGAAGACTTGGTCTGTTAACTAGGGCCTACATGCGGAAATACCCGAAGACTTGGTCTGTTAACTATGGCCTACATGCGGAAATACCCGAAGACTTGGTCTGTTAACTAAGGCCTACATGCGGAGATACCCGAAGACTTGGTCTGTTAACTAGGGCCTACATGCGGAGATACCCGAAGACTTTGTCTGTTAACTAGTGTCTACATGCGGAGATACCCGAAGACTTGGTCTGTTAACTGGGGCCTACATGCGGAGATAACCGAAGACTTGGTCTGTTAACTAGGGCCTACATTCCGAGATACCCGAAGACTTGGTCTGTTAACTAGGGCCTACATGCGGAGATACCCGAAGACTTGGTCTGTTAACTAGGGCCTACATGCGGAAATACCCGAAGTCTTGGTCTGTTAACAATGGCCTACATGCGGAAATACCCGAAGACTTGGTCTGTTAACTAGGGCCCACATGCGGAGATACACGAAGACTTGGTCTGTTAACTAGGGCCTACATGCGGAAATACCCGAAGACTTGGTCTGTTAACTAGGGCCTACATGCGGAAATACCCGAAGACTTGGTCTGTTAACTAGAGCCTACATGCGGAAATACCCGAAGACTTGGTCTGTTAACTAGAGCCTACATGCGGAAATTCCCGAGGATATAGTCTATTCAAGATGAAGAATTTTTAGTCCTCTAACCAAATTTATAATTATCTTTTTTTATATATATATTTTGAAAAATTATAACGATCATACTAGAGTCGTCCAAATGTAGCGAAATAGCAAGTAATTTTTTTCCCAAAAGTATACACCGACAAATTTCTAGGAAAATCGCTAGAGCCGTTTTCAATACCCGTTTCCAGGTTCTTAAAACCAAGATGAAATTTGCAAAGTATTAAAAAAAATTGATTTAAAACGTGCACAAGAAATTATTACATGGTTTTAAAAATGTCTAGTTTATCCATACTTCCGTTTCCTGTACACCGGATACACCAAAAAAAAAGGCTATTTATAGGTTTCCCTCCATTTTATGCAAAATCTCTGCAATGGACGTGGCGAACTCTGAAAGATGCTCGAGTACACTCGCGATGCTGCATGCACGGAACAAAATCAAGCATGAATTATTTATGTAGGAATCTTGTTACTTGCAAATGTCTCATAAAATACACACACACATGCACACGAACACACGCACACACACACACACACACACACACAGGGTGTATTCTCTGCTCATTTTCATAGGATCAAAATTCATAGCATATGAATGTATTCAGAATTTGTTCAGTATGAAATGTAGGGGAGATGAGGGCGTTTCTATGGCGACAATGGCGTTGGGTCACATGCAGGTCTTGGGCTTGGAAGTCAACACGACCAGCCCAAAAACTGAAAAAAAAAATTCTTTTGAAATGTAGCGAATCGGTGATATGTAGCATATAACTTGGGCAACTTTTCAAGGAAAACATTTTTTTTTACACAATGTTACCGCCAAGTTGCTATAGAGAAGATACAAGACTCCGATCACAAAAAACATAAGAACTCTAGTGTTCCCTTGGTTATTAAGTAATTGAATAAAATCCAACTTTCTAATGTAAACTTCACATGCAATGTCTAAGTAGAACTGCTCATAGCCTAGCCCCGTATTTGAGATTTTTCTCCAAGTAAACAAACTCATTACCTGGTTGCCCCTGTAGAGTTGTGGCATACCCCTAATTAATATTGACTACTAAATAAACAAACTCAGTTCTCTCGTAAGGTGTGACCTCTAGAGAGTGTCAATTTGCTGACATTAAACCTACGTCCATCGTATTTGACCTGTGGTCACCTGTCTGTCAATGAACTCAACGTGATGGACTAAACAAATAAAAGGGGGGTGCAGGACGTCTGAAATAGGGTGTAGTAATTTCAATTTCTGAAGCAAAGTCCGAAACTTAAAATACAAAGCGAAACAATTCTGGATATGTGATTGGGCAATGTGACTATGTTCCAATACGTACGTTGTCGACCTGACTGCAACCTTTTTATCTATTTTTTTATTTCAATACAATTATTTTCTCAGTAAATGCAAAACGAGGAACAATCGCTTGTTTGTTATAAATTCGTTTAAATCTTTGTGGCAACATTCCTTCAAAAGTTAGATTTGTTTCGCTGATTAATTGATTCTACTTTTTCAGTGTTTCCTATCTCGATTAATGAACAGTCAGACAGTTCAATTGCAGTTTTTTTTTTTTTTTTTTCTTATTTCGATTAAAGTTGAACAAAATCAAAACTATTGATCTGAGTTGAGCTTGTCAGCAGACGTAAAGACCAACAAGACTCCTGGGATCAGGAGGGGAGGTGATCCCATTCATTTAATCAAGTTTCACTATGTCAATGACCTTCTGTGTTTCTAAGATTTCTCACATTATCTCCCTCAATGGGAAAAAGTTGTTTAAAATGTACACATCTGCTGGTCGTTCTAATTGAGGAACTCTTCTACTTTTGGAGACAGACGCTTTCTGGTTGAAATGCTGCGTAATGTTTTTAATTTTTTTTTTTCAATCATAGCTTTCTTGTCCTTGTGAACAGGTAAACACACCTGTCTTGGGCTAAGAGTTGAATTATTTTCATGCTCTTTCACCTTCACCTATTCCTTGTTGGACCGTTGGGGCACCACACGACATTTGTCAACCGTCTTTCTCCATTCCTATCTTTGGTCTTGGATAGAACCTCTTTCAATGGCAGGCCATTCCATGTTCTGTTGGACCGTTGGGAGCACCACACGAGATTAGTCATCTGTCTTTCTCCATTCCTGTTTTTGTCTTGGATAGAACCTTTTTCAATTGCAGGCCCGTCCATGTTCCAGTGCATTGAATGTCCTTGTAGACAAGATAAGATAAACATAAAAGCAACGCTTATAAACTTCATTAAAATTGAAGCAACTCAGATATCGCATAATTACGGTAATGCGGCTGACTTCTCTACGTTGGCTCTAGTCTCCTGCCAAATTTACATATATTTATTTTTTTTTACTTTTACCTTCTTCCCTAGTGCTATTAGAGCATGGAATGGGTTGCCTGAGCTAGCCAGGAAAACCAGTGACTTGGCAGAATTTAAGTCATTGGTTAATATGCATGACTAAATGCATGACGCGTGGGACGTAATCATCTTCTTTTTTGAAGTAACGTCTGTATTATATAAGATAAGATAAATCTAATTATTAACACATTTAGTCAGATTTATAAATTTTTTTAAAAATCCACACAAAAAGTAAATGTCCTACATTTGTAGTGGTCTCTCCTTCTTTCAGTCCCCCTCGTCCTCTTCTCTTTTTTTTAAATCCCCGTCGGTCTAGCCCTGAGTTGACAACTTTTTTGCATCACCTGCTTTTAATCCACATTTTTTTAAATCGAAAAATAAAAACCTGTTTTAAAACATAAAAAAGCTGCTTTTAAAAACTAAAAAGCAGAGTTAAAAAAAGGTCGGCTATTGATAATAAAAGAAATAAAAAGTTGCTTTGAAATAAAAAACAGATGCTTAAAAAAATAAAAAGCTGCTTTTAAAAAAGTAAAAAGCGCCCACGATGAAACGAAAACGAATACATAGGTGAAAAGCAACAAAACATGTAGGTCACTGATGGGTCAACGTTGTCGCCTGAAATACTGTACTCCTTCTCAATCTCGAACTCAAAGGAATAGCCTTAGGTATAAAACCACAAGTAGTTTCTTAGCGTAAAAAAATCCTTTATTAGCTTAAAGACTCAGTACAAACAGGTCGATAACTAGATGCACATAGCACAGCATAGTCAAAATGAGCTTATCTTATAAGTCCTGTGCCAGCTCTCTCGGTGCTGTTCACTGCTAGCAGCTAATGTAGCAGCTATTTTAACATTAACACCAAAATGTATCTCTCCAAAAAAAAAAAAGTTCTAGTTTTATACCTAGAGATTTGGGTTCATCAAGTTGAAAATATTGTCTTTTATTACATTTTTTTAATAATGTAATTTCAATAATTGAAATATTCTTTGTCCATAAACTGACCGACATACTGGCTCACCGAGAAACCGGGAAATCTCCAGATCTCTCCAACCCGACCCTTTTAATACTGTGACATCAGCCTGGAAAAACCTTACACGTGATGAAATAACATTATACTTTTAATACCGTTTGTTTGTTTTAAAGTGTTTCCAAAATTCCTTCAGACCTGAAAATAATTTTATCCTTGTCCAAACCTCCCGCATAACGAAGGGGGATGGCATCGGGTAGGGTTTGAACCCGCGACCAACGCCGTCACCGAACGGCAGTCTATAATGTAAACTAGACTAGATATAAGTATTAAACAAAAAAATAGTTAGGACATCATCACCCGTCGTCCTGCGGGAGGTTTGCGCTAGGATGTAATTATCTGAAGGAACATCCGAAATATGTCCAACAATATATACAGTAGTTAATTCTCTAGCTACGCTGTTGGCTAAAAGATCACCTCAACTTCCTAGAGGCCCTGTTCGCACTAATGATGCATTCAGCAAAGCCTTACATCTTCCCAGGGACTTTTAATTAAGCTTACTAGTACTAGGGCGTATGAATACTTAACTTTTGTATCCGCCATTTTTTGGAAATTAAGCAGTTGTCAGGCTGTCTCTTAAAAAGTGTTATAACCCTAGTGGCGGGCTGAAAGGGTTAATGGGTGTGTGACCTAATGACACACGAGACTATGGCAAATCACACAGGTCAGGGGCTGTTGAACAAGGGACAGTACTGCTAATACACGCAAATATAATAATAATAATAATAATCATCTTTATTGTCCGTATGGAAATTTGTCTTACAATTTGTGCATGTCACAAAACAAAAACAGTATAACTATAAGAAACCAAAATGTACATTCACACCAGACTCACTCATAATTTACATGTGACAAAGTTTATACCAGATTGTTTTTATTTAATGATTTGATTGCCAGGGGAACAAAAGAGTGCTTGTGTCTGTTTGTCTTTGCCATCGGTGTCTTGTATCTCTTTAGTGGTCATGTGACGACACAGAGCATGGGAGAAAGGAGACAGTAGAGTCCAGGACAACAAGCAGTAAGGACTGTGTGCTACGAAGTGAGTCCTCGAAAATGTAGCTGTACGAGCTACAGAGACTTGTCGTGTTTAGTTAGGCAGTTCTGTTGTGTAGCAAAGCATTTGAAGTCAGTGTAGCCAATTGTGTCAGATGAGAGATTACAGCAATATGTTTCGAATGTTTGATCTGTTTCGAATGTTTGATCTGTTTTGGATGTTGATGTCTTTGTCATTAAACAGCCACACTGTTTATTGAAACACTTGTCGTCAAGTTCTTGTATTAGATGTGCTGTATTGTGTTTACCAGTGTTTGCAGAAGGCCTGATTGAAAAGATCATAACAATACATGGCGGGAAAACTATAAATAGCAAGCTTTTTGGTGTATCCCGTGTACATAATGAGAGAAGTGCTGATAAAATTGTTTTTTTTCAAAGTAATATGATATTGCTTGTGGAATGTTTGCACTGCATAATCTAGTGTTATGAGCGCTTCTGTATATAACTTATATTGAGTTGGCAATTTCGAAGTTTAAACTAGCGTCCTTGACACTGGTTACTATATCTTGAAAATCTACAGGAAATGGCTTATAACCTTTTTTACCTTTTACCTTACCTTTACCTATCCCTTAGTCTGTTGGAGCGTTGGGGCACCGTGCAAGATTAGTCGACCGTCTTTCTCCATTCCTCTGTCTTTGCCTTGGTTATAAACTCTATGTCAACTTTAACGAATGAAAAGCACATAAATGAAGCGTCATTAAATTTTGACGTTTGCAGAGTTCTCGATAGTTTGTTTTTATTTATGTGTGAGTTATTTCTTTGTAAGTTACACGTGAATAGTTTCTGTGCAGAGGGGGCGCCACTAGTGCTTTATGTGGCTTATTGTCTTGTATATTTCAATACTGAAGCCGTTAATCCCTGTCGGTAACCATGGTGACAAAAGACGCGCTGCATTGTTTCCTTTTCTTTTTTTAGACACTTTTATGTTTTCTTTTCTTGAAGAGGTCATTGTTATTCAGCATTTTATAGTGCAGTCGAATCCGGTTAATAATACCACCGGTTAATCGAACAAGCATTTTATTCGAACCGAATCCAAAAGGACAAAAACATTCTTACAATATATTAAATAGTAGTTTAATCGGATCTTCCGCTTATTATGACCAAAATGATTGCGTCCAAAAGTGTCCGATTAACCGGACTCGACTGTTTTAAATTATGTGTGCGTGTGCGCATATAACAGAGAGCCCTCACACGGTTTCCGTGTTCTCAAAAAAGGAAACGTCAAATTTGCTTTAATACAATGTATTTGTTTATTTGGAACCTGAAGGAACGTCATAAACTAATAAGATTTAAGGAAAGGGAAATAACAAATAAAAACACAATAGGAGGTGACTAAAAGGGATAGAATTAAACATTAACATTGGATGAATAAAAAACGTATTACGGTCGGTGGTGCGAATGAAACATGGTGCGAATGAAACATGGTGCGAATGAAACATGGTGCGAATGAAACACGGTGCGAATGAAACATGGTGCGAATGAAACACGGTGCGAATGAAACACGGTGTGAATGAAATAGTGCGAATGAAACACGGTGCGAATGAAAACATGGTGCGAATGAAACACGGTGCGAATGAAACACGGTGTGAATGAAACATGGTGCGAATGAAATGAAACACGGTGCGAATGAAACATGGTGCGAATGAAATGAAACACGGTACGAATGAAACATGGTGCGAATGAAACACGGTGCGAATGAAACATGGTGCGAATGAAACATGGTGCGAATGAAACACGGTGCGAATGAAACATGGTGCGAATTAAACATGGTGCGAATGAAACATGGTGCGATTGAAACATGGTGCGAATGAAACATGGTGCGAATGCGTGTACCTAACGGAAGTGACATCAGAGAGAAGGAATCCGGAAATGGGTTGACATGAAGCTGTTATTAATACTCTATTGACATTCTTAATAACAAGATTCAAGTGCTTATAAAATACAATCTCAAAGTTGTGTGTTTACTTATGACTAGAGAGTCTCTTGTCTTTACAAAGTGAAATTTTTGCTAGGCGGTATGTTTTAAAAAAAAAAAAAAAGGAAGTAGAATATTATTTTCGCTATTAGTGTGTCGGTTTCATAAAAACGTTCTGGGTTCGAAACTGCAAAACAAAAAAATCTCTTTGGGGAAAACGAACCGCTGCCGTTTCGATCGTGCTTAGTTGCGTTAGGCACAATGTAAGTAATAACAGGTTAAATTTGCATATTCTTCGTCCATCGCAATAATGAATGAATCACTCAACGAAGTCAGTTTAGCTCGTTGCCACGTCGTGCAGGCCTATGACGAAGACCGCGGGTGATATCTCTGAGGCTAATGTAGATTAAAGATTCTCCATAGACTTTATATCGTGCAAGTGTTGAAGTAGGTGTGTGTGTAATTGTGAATCACTTAGGTCTTAGTATTACGCATGCGTGAATCTAGCCTGAATGTTGAAAGGTTGAAAAGGTCAAGGCAGTTCACAATACTATTCGCCTCACTGGACTGAAGAGGTTTAGCCATCAAGCGATCAGTTATATGCATCATCGTTTGCTTCTGCTACAAAACAAATTAGATATTTATTTATGGTGAAATGTACAAGTTGTTGTGAAGGGTCAAAATTCATTGGCATGTGCCTCATAAGGTACACCTCTTAGGTTATGCCTCTTAGTTATGTCTCTTAAGTTATGCCTCTTAGGTATGTCTCTTAAGTTATGCCTCTTAGGTATGTCTCTTAAGTTATGCCTCTTAGTTATGTCTCTTAAGTTATAAGTTATGTCTCTAAGTTATGTCTCTTAAGTTATGTCTCCTAAGTTATGCCTCTTAGGTATGTCTCTTAAGGTATGCTCTTAAGGTATGTCTCTTAAGTTATGCCTCTTAAGTTATGCCTCTTAAGTTATGTCTCTTAAGGTATGCCTCTTAAGGTATGCCTCTTAAGGTATGCCTCTTAAGTTATGCCTCTTAAGTTATGCCTCTTAAGTTATGTCTCTTAAGGTATGTCTCTTAAGTTATGCCTCTTAAGTTATGCCTCTTAAGTTATGTCTCTTAAGGTATGCCTCTTAAGGTATGCCTCTTAAGGTATGTCTCTTAAGGTATGTCTCTTAAGTTATGCCTCTTAAGTTATGCCTCTTAAGTTATGTCTCTTAAGGTATGCCTCTTAAGTTATGCCTCTTAAGTTATGCCTCTTAAGTTATGTCTCTTAAGTTATGCCTCTAAAGGTTCGTCTCTTAAGGTATGTTTCCAAACATGTATGTTTTAACCTTTGTCCAGGGTTCTATGTAAATGTTTACAAACTTCCACAAGCAGACAGTCATAGCTAGAGATGTAGAATGTAGATCTTCGTTCATTAACTTCCATGTAGAAAATTTGTTGTTTTTATTTGTTTAATATTCATATTACTAGAAACGTTATTGCGTTTACAAATGCGGAAGATATTTTTGTTTAGTTAAATAAAATAGATAGATATCTTAGCGTCATTGCTTCTGGGTGCTAACAGGTCAAACTAACCTTTATAGTAACGCTATTTCGAAGTTGATCTGGGTTTTTCATCCTTGATATGTCTTGTTTTCAGTTGTGCATTTGTGTGAGTGGGTTGTATGAGGAATCGAATGTTTGAAAAAATTAAAGGGTCGGGCAAACATGACCATGAATGAACTGTTCTAGATAGCAGACGATCTTTCTTGGGCTTGTGATGACTATACAAACAGGCAAGACACTTGCAGACAGGCTCACATGAACTCAATTGTCTTCACGTCTGCTGTTTGGTATCGTGCGAGCGTGTTGGTGTCTTAGTTACATCATCGAAAGTAAATTTAAAAGAAAAAGGAAATCTTTTTTTTCTTCAAAGCCGGTGACGTCATTATCGAAGGTCAAGCATCTGACATTTACTTCCGATAGGTCAGGTCAACATAAAGAAGCATCCAAAAGTATAGTTCTGTATCTCCTGAGCTTAGATTTCTTTACAGATCTTCAATTTTTCAGTCTTTTTTTTTTCAGCAGTGCTGCATCGAGGAATGCTATTATTGTGTTTATGTTGTCTGTTTAACACTTTGAAATCTCAAAAAACCAAAAGCGCTTATGAAAATTTAATTTCGTCTGCTTAGTTGCTCTAATCTTATCTAATGAAATATATATGGTAGAGGGGCGTAGTTAGAAAAATGCCATCATTTGGTGGCCTGAGGGAGCTTAACCTCTTTTTGTGGGGGGGGGGGGGGGCTGCATTTTGCGCAATATTTAATATTTAATGTAAAAAAAATACTCATTTTGGGCCCCTCTCAAGTGGGGGCCTGGGAGATTTTCAAATTATGCCCCTCCTCCCCCCCCCCCCCCCAGCCCTAGCTTCACCACTGAGATGCTACTTCAGAAAAGAAGATGATTACGTCGTACGCGTGTTCCTAGGTCAGTCTAGTCATGCGTGCTAATCAATGACTTAAATTCTGCCAAGTCATTGGTTTTCCTGGCTAGCTCAGTCAAACCATTCCATGCTCTAATAGCACTAGGAAAGAAGGAGCCTTTGTGCAAATTTGTAATAGCATATGGAATAAGGAATGTGCCTTGACATAGATACAAAGTTCCCCACTGACTTCCAAAACGAGCACGTATAGTCACGTTGCTATAGCAAATAGTTGAAAACCCTCTCAGCATATTGCTAATTAAGATATTTGCTTATTTTCTTTAACCGGGTATTTACAAATACGTTTGATGCCGTTGATATCGGATTTATTTTGCAATCTATTTCTCCTTTATGAAGCTAATTGCGGTCTATCATTTCTCATTCTAGTTATTTCTTGTATAAAATAATTTAATGATCCTCCAAGCCCCCATTTGAGGGGTTCCTCCTAATAAGTGTTCGACATTGTTTTTTACAATAAATATTAAATATTACGCAAATTTGCAGGGGCCCCCAAAGAGGTCCAACCCTCATCCCCGGGCCCACAAATCATGACGGATTCCTAGCTAAGCCTCTGTGAGGTCTATAGATGTAACGGTCACATGTTCACGTTTGATTTTTAAAAGCACTAAGAATTTTAATGCTTGAGAATTTATCACCTTCAGCTAGTTAGAAAAAAAAATGGATTTGTGGGGACACATTTAATCTTATCCTTGCTAACGACCCTCCCGCCTCACCCCCCCCCCTTTCAAAGAAAAAAAAAAGCTTGATCAAGTTGTGTCTAATGAAACGAAATAATATATATTTTTGGATATCAAACCATCTTTCATGAGTGAACATTTGTCAACATTCGATGACGTCACTTCCTTAACTTGGAGAGATGACTGCTAATGTAAACATTTTTTGTCTGTAAGAAGGTCAAATGATTCCCGCTTCATTTATTGGTAGAATTACATGTAAGCTCTAAAAAAAATAGCTATTGGAGATTTTCAATGAATTGAACAAGGTCAAGGACGCTTAATCAAACTTTACTGTTTCCAACTAAACGAGCAAAATTTACAAAGCTTATCTTAAAGGGGAAAAACTCGTTTTTTTAAAAACTATATCCACTTAAAATGATAATGACTTATTTCCCCTTATTCGATATGAAACAAAATAATTAATTACCAATAATTTATTGACTAGTTGAGTATTTTAGTTTGTTAATTCGTGATTTGTTAGGTACAAATAACAATTGTTTAAAGTATTAACTTGATTGAAGAATGCGTGAGGGAGAAATAGATTTAACAATTATTTAAGGGACCTAAACCCAACAAATGTAGCCACATCTTTGAATACTAAAGTATTAGTTTCCCTTGTTGCTATTAATAAAAAAAAATGAATTACTAGTAGTTAATTGTCTAATTCGCTACTTTTTAAAAATTGAGTCATGTCTTGTCTATGTCAATGAATAATTGTGCGAAGTTTCAGCTTGATCATTGGTACTACACAGGTATGATCTTAGAAAATTTGAGTAGGTAGTGCTTTAAAATCTATCTATAAAACAAAACATCATCGCTTATCAACACTTACCAGATACACAAAAAGATATTTCTAGTTTTTCCACAGTGTATGACAAGGTTCAATTACAATTCAAACTGCATTAATTACATTTTTTTTCCATAGCCAATCAGCTAAACTTTGCAAAGTCCAGGCCTTCTGCGGGTAATGGTCTGCATCAGTTTAAAATGCTACATTGAGCACAGTTAATTAAAAATATTCTCTGTCTCTCTCTCTCTGTTCCCTCCTTTCTCTCTCTCTCTGTCTCTCTCTTTCTTTCTCTCTTCTCTCCTCTCTCTCTCTGTCTCTCTCTTTCTTTCTCTCTTCTCTCCTCTCTCTCTCTGTCTCTCTCTTTCTTTCTCTCTTCTCTCCTCTCTCTCTCTGTCTCTCTCTTCTCTGCTCTCTCTTTCTCTCTATTCTCTCCTATCTGTCTCTCTCCTCTCTGCTCTCTCTTTCTCTCTATTCTCTCCTCTCTCTCTCTCTGTCTCTCTCTTCTCTCCTCTCTCCTCTCTGTTTCTCTCTATTATCTCCTCTCTCTCTGTCTCTCTCTTCTCTCCTCTCTCTCTTTCTCTCTGTTCTCTCCTCTCTCTCTCTTTCTCTCTCTTCTCTACCCTCTCTGTCTCTCTCTTCTCTCCTCTCTCTTTCTCTCTATTCTCTCTTCTCTCTCCTCTCCTCTCTTCTCTCCTCTCTCTCTCAGTCTCTTCTCTTCTCTGTCTCTCTCTCTTTCTCTCTCTCTTCACTCCTCTCTCTATTCTCTCCCTCTCTCTTCTCTCCTCTCTCTGTCTCTCTCTCCTCTTCTCTCTTCTCTCACTCTCTCTGTCTCTTTCTTTCTCTCTCTCTCTCTCTCCTTCTAATCTCCTCTCTCTCACTCTTTTCTCGAATCGGCCCTAGATATAAATTTAGCTAAAATTTCCATAATTAAGTTTTTTTTCATCTCATTCATGTTTGATTTCCCATCAATAATTTCATATCACGTGACTTTCTAGTGACACTATATTCATAACCTGTCTAGTATGGCAGACATGTTTTACAATTAAAATCTCTGTTTCCAAACAGCGAGGCATAAGGAGCATATTTTATTAGGCAATATACAAATGTTAAAAATAAAATGAACATTGTGATCACTTGAATTAAATTCATATGAATTATTTTAATTACATATAAAACATTAACATGATGAGCGCGGAATAAAAAAAAATGTTGCGCATTCTATTTGTATGGAATTAGTCATTAAGAAATTTATTAGCATCGCAAAAATCAAGTTAAAAAAAACAAAAACCGATTACCAGTATGTTTTTCTCTCTTTAAATCATTTTTTTTCCTAGTTCATTACAAAGGTTATATTAACTCACTCTGTCTGTCTGTCTGCTTGTGTGTCTGTCTGGCCAAAAGTTTCTACACGTTATTTCTCCGACAACAAATCTCGGATCAAGCTGAAAGTTTGCACAATTATATCTTTTCACCTGACAACACAAGAATCAATTAAAAAAAAAAAATAACCAGGTATTTAATTAACTATTGGTTATAAATTACTTTGTATGGTATCTCAAACAAGGAAAAGAAATAGTAGTTAACTGAAGTGGTGGTTTAGGCTGAATTAGTCCCCTTTATAGATTTTGGACTTATTACAAATTTAATTACATGACTGATCTAGACTAATTGATACACTTAGTATAAGCTTTAAGTTTTTTTTTAAATATTTTCTTTTTAATTTTCTTGTATCTTTTATCTCCACGTCTGCTATTCGCCAGTTTATTCGAAACTTCTGCTCTCGTCAAGAGTTATCCAACAATGGTGAAAGTCACGCTAGAGGTTTTAAGGAAGAAACTGTTACTTACTTAGACTTAGGTTCTCCCGCGCCGTTCGGCGCATTGGGCGGCAAGCTGTCTCCATAAAGATCTGTCCCTGGCAATGTCTGAAGCCTCCTCCCACCTGGTGTCCACTTTTCTGAGGTCTACGAATTTCTAATTGGTGATCTCCGCCCCTTGGGTCAGAGTTGTTGCCTTGTAAAGGCTGCCCCTGTAAAGGATTCCTTCAAAATGAATCTTAAACTTCGACAATGGACGCTGGGTGGTCACTGGATGGACGCTGGATGGTCACTGGATGGACGCTGGATGGACACTAGATGACTGGATGGACGCTGGATGGACACTTGATGGACGCTGAATGGACACTGGATGGACGCTGGATGGACGGTGGATGAACACTAGATGACTGGATGGACACTTAATGGACGCTGAATGGACGCTGGATGGTCACTAAATAGACGCTGGATGGTCACTGAATGGACACTGGATGGACGCTGGATGGACACTAGATGACTGGATGGACACAAGATGGACACTGGATGGACACAAGATGGACACTGGATGGACGCTGGATGGACACTGGATGGACGCTGGATGGTCAGTGGATGGACAATGGATGGACGGTTATTTCGAAAACAGCTCCAACGATTTTCCTAGAAATAAATAAAAATGACTTCTTCATCGTTCTCATGTTACATGTCTGAGGGTTCAGATCAATAATCCTAGATCTGAGATGAACTGCGCAGTGATTTCCTGATCAGGCAGTTCAGATCAGTAATCCTGTACCTGAGATGAACCGCGCAGTGATTTCCTGATCAGGCAGTTCTCCGTATAATTTTTATATAGGAAGGTTTTAGGGCGAGAGTTTTCTTGGGGCCTCTTGATAAAGTATACAGCTTTGAAGGACATCGTCAGCATTCTCTGGTGATGCTCCACAATGGCAGGTTTTGCTCGTTAAGACTTTTAGCTTCCGTTGTTGTCTCATTGTGTTGTGCCCGGTTCTGAGTCAAAAAAAACAATGCGTTGGTCATGTCGAGATAGTTTATAATAGGCGTCCTTTTTCTTGTAATTGGGATGTGAGCTGGTCCAATAAGGCTCGTCTTCGAGTCCGAAGAATAATGAGGAATGCAGTATTTCCCTGGGGCTACGCAGCCCCAGCTGTGACCTACATATTTTGCCACATCCAGAGCAAGCATAACCATTGTCCGCCGGTGGTCCATTTAAATTTTCTTTTCGACGTCAAAGTCCGTCCTCGGAAGCGGATTTTCTTTTGGTCTCAAATGCGTATCCCGCGGCCTTTGTAAGTGACCTCCAGCTGTGTCATCCTAAAGCCACCTGCAACCAGGTGCTCTCGTCTATATCAGTTAAAGCAAGTTGGGGCCTAGGCTGGTCTACGTAACGCGGAATTTTCACGTATAAAAGCGTCTAATAGACCACACAACGAAAGCTCTTATTCCACCGTTCTACGTTTTAAAAAAATAATCAGTTTAGGCAAAATATTGTCGGTATAAAATCAATGTTCCATTTCTGTATTTACTTGAAAATGTATCCACATGAGACCTATAATTAATGGCAATGTCTTCGACTCCGAAGATTAAGGATGAGTGCAGTGTTTCGCGTGAATTTGCTTTTTTTACTCGAGCGGGTTATTCGATGCAGTAATATGCACTGCAGGAAATCCATCCTGAGATAGGTATGTTTTCTAGTTGGTGTATCAATCCACTAGTTTGTGTAATACTTATATAGGCTCTAGTATTCCGCGAAACACAGTTTGGTAAACATTGTTCCAAACATCAGTGAATTGAATTGATAGCGTAGCCTCGTATTTATAGCATCTCTTTCAATATTGTTCATTTATCAACAAATGAATTGCAGAGCGCATATTTGAATGAGTTGTCTTTCTTTAGTCTTGATGAAGAGGGTTGTCTTTCTTAGATCGCTCCGACTATTAATATTCTGATCTAGAATCTAATTACCGCGGCATTGTATTTGTCACTGACAAGATAAAGCTGACAGCTATTGCGTTTGTGACATTTCTCATTTCCATTATTTTGTGTTTATTATTATTATTATTGTAATTACTTTAATGAAAACTTAACTTTCTTTTGTGTTCTTACGAAAGATAGGAATTAGTTTGTCTCCCAAACTTCTTCGCCTTTATCTGGGCGGAATCAGTCATTTTTTATGTCTGGCTAGATGTAGCAGCAGGTCTGAAATGGTGTCAACAATATCCATAAAATTCGATATGCACTTAATGTGAATTTCCTTTTTAGATTTTCATCGCTAATATAGGGCTTCTGTTGATAAAACAATAAACTTAATTCCTAGGCTAAACATCAAATATTTATTAACTAGATGCCAAGACTTGCATACAGTAGAACATCGATTATCCGGTTTTGTTGTGACCCGGGTCTGTCCGGATAATCGATCGCCCGGATAACCGAATTCGAAATATTATTAACGGTCTATTTCACCAACAATATAAAGAAAATTCATTCGCTGCACATCAGCAAGTCACTTAGATACCGTAATAAAAAGAAAACAACCAGCCTGGATAAGTAGCGATCCAGATAAATGACGTACAGATAATATAAATAGTTATTGACAAAAAAAAACGAAACAAATATGCTCATTAACGTAAAAATTCTATTTTGATAAATGTGAAAAAAATATTATTTAAATATATGTTATATAGCTTTTTTTTTTTGGTCTTTGTATGCATTATTATCTGGCCAAGCTA
Organism: Biomphalaria pfeifferi; assembly: GCA_030265305.1. Lineage (NCBI taxonomy): Eukaryota > Metazoa > Mollusca > Gastropoda > Planorbidae > Biomphalaria > Biomphalaria pfeifferi. Next base: position 1,366,563 of record JASAOG010000164.1, read on the forward strand.
GCAGACGACTAAATCCCAGCATTCTTCTCTTCCACAGCCCGAGTTAAACAAAAGTTTCAGCACTCTCCTTTCACCAACTGCTGTCTCAAATCTTGAGCTCACGTCTTCTGCGCCACCAACGGGCGCCAACGATTCTGTTTCCGTCCAGGGCGACGTCAGTGACCCATCGAGGAACAGTCTGCTGTGCGAATCTGCTGACGTCACGCGTGACCAGAGAGGAAGTCGAAACCGTCTTTCCGTGCCATAGCAACGCTCCTGGCAACGCTCCCCGCCCAAACCAAGGCAGCTCTTCTAGCTTGGAGTTAGCTTCCATTGCCTGAGAAACAATGGCAACAAAATAGTTCGCGAAAATACTTTTTTTTTTTTACATTTACATATTTTAAAAAAAAAAACCACATCAACGCTAGATTTATAGAAATATTTTAGACAGATAATAATTCGGGAAGAATTTAAAAAGAGCTTAACCTAATGTTTTCAAAAGTTACAGACGCAAATGAAAAGAAGATTATATAGATGGTTGTCCTACGAGTGGCCAGGTGTATGCCAGATAATATGTAACTAGAAAGATTTCTGCTGTGGCGAGAATGAAGAGTATTGCCACTGGGCATTGTTTTTCTTCCTTAAAGTTTCTTTCTCATCCACACTGAGCTTATACATAAACGGATATCGTAAGCGCAAACAACATTTTCTGGGAAGAGTAATTTCTCCTTTCTTTCGAGGAGCGTATCTTAAAATGGATCGGGTTAAAATGGATAGCATTTTGACAACCCCCCCCCCGCCATCATTTTATATAACATCATCTGGTATTGAGGTCTCAAACTGTGGAGCCACTGGACACACACGCACGCATTTGTTTATTTCAATGACCACATAACATCATCTGTTTTTAACGTCTCGTAATGTGGAACCACAGGAGACATCTAGACTTGACGTCTGCTCATTTGAATGACTCTATTTCACAGCTCATTCATTTCCAGACCACTTGACTATACTGTGACCACATAAAGACTACGCCTCTGTTTAATATATCGTTGTAAGAGTTATGTGGTATCAGCTTCACTTGAACTAAATTTCATCTACACGCCAAGTCAGTCTCTGTCTTCATTCAGAAACGTTTTCAGCCAAACTCTTTAACATCTGAAAACAAAAAAGTCCTTCGAGATTGTGTCAACGATAATTTAAAAAAGAAAACCATATTTTGTTTCGTTCATTTCTTACTTCGCCTTGCGATGTTTGGACCATAATAATGTGTACCGAAACTATATCCTTGGTGACCATATTGTGTTTTACATAAGATAAACATATTTTCTTGTTTTTCCTTTCATAATACTTCACCTAGCGATGTCTGGACCATTGTACAGATCAATATCCCGGTGACTATATTGATGGATATTCCGGAGGAACTCTTCATTTCGTGGAAAACTGTGATATTATAATTCTCTACTGAGTAGATGTCAAAACAAAACCAAACAAAAGTCAACCAAAAAAAGTTCACAAATATGAATTTTAAATTATGTTTAAAAAAACGTGCATATGCGCGTAAAATGTACATATTTTGTTGTTATTAACCGTATGTTTATTATGAACTAAACACTCCGAGTGCCACTTAATGATGTTAATCATATTGGTAGCGTGCCCAAAACATAAACCTCCTAGACCCTGGATTCAAAGGATGACCAAACGGCTGAATACAAACTGGCAAGATTTGTATTCTTCTGACTTCAGCCAACATAATAACTTTTCATACCACTTTCAGCAGACGGGACAATAAAAACTCATAGTTAATTGCCCTTGTCCAGGGGACATAATCAATAACATGTTATGTGTTGTTATTCAAAGGGAAGTAAGGCTATTATTAAACTGCTCATTCGTTTTTAAAAAAATGTTTACAATATAATCCTTTTAAATATCTAAGTCTCGTGCTCATTTGGTCTTGCTTATCCCTTTTGACTTATTTAGGCTACTCTATCACAATCTCTTTCTCTCTCGCTCTCTCTCTTCTCAAAATAAAATCTTGTTTAATCGTTGTAATATTAGGCTACATCCTGAAAGAGAACAATCTAATGACTATTTTGGTGAGTTACAATTTCGAATTGTGGGCCTCCTTCAGTCGTATAACGCCTATGGTTCATCTCGAACTAAGCGAGATAAAAGCCTTGCCATTGTTTATGGTCGGAAAGATGTCACCCACACAGCAGTCCACCCCTCTCCACGCAGCTGATGTGACCAAAGGAATGGAATATCCGTAGTAATATCTTAGACTATCAGCTGCAAAGGTCACGTTATATTATATCTGTTTAAATCATGTCTGCTTTCATTGGCCTCCTTCAGTCATAGAACGACTATGGTTCATCTCGAACACTTTTTCCATGTGGCTGTGGAGCCCTATTTTGGAGAGACACTCCCGTCCACAGATAGCGCAGGTCAAGGTAGCTTTTCGTTTTGGTGTTACCGTGTAACGCAGCTGTTAAATTGTAGATCTAGATATCAAATGTGTTAACAAAAATATCTAAAATTGACAAAGCATCAGTCAATGATTTTATTTTTAATATGTTGTTTGTACAATCTCTCACATTGTATTACATAAACATAAAGGCACATTCCTCGTTCCATATGCTAGGACAAATTTGTACAAATGCTCCTTCTTCCCTAGTGCTATTAGAGCATGGAATGAGTTGTCTGAGCTAGCCAGGAAAACCTGTGACTTGGCAGAATTTAGGTCATTGGTTAATATGCATGACTGAATGCATGACGCGTAGGACGTAATCGTCTTCTTTTTCTAAATAACGTCTGTATTTTATAAGGTAAGAGATTTTCAGACGCAAAAAAAATGTATAGCTTCCGTTTTTTGCATACCGGATACACCAAAACTTGCTATTTATAGATCTGCCTTCCCTCTTATGAAAATCTCCACTAGACTTAATGTCACCAAAGCTGTGTTGAAATATTTCGTATAAAAACGCTTTTTTTTTTTTGCTGTGCATTCATAGACATAAGTAAATATAGACTGGCAGATTTAAGAGTTTTATGAAACGAAAATTTGTGACTTGCAATTTTGTGTACTTTGTTATACAGCATTTATGAGCAGTATAAAAGTTACGTATTCATATCTATTTCAGCCATAACCTATACAAGCATTACATTATTTTCACTAGTGTTTTTTTTTAGATCTCTAAGAATGAAGATCATGCAATTTTTCATAATTCGGAAATCCGAATACAATAGATATACATGTTTTCAAGTTACATGAAGTTACTTCCTTCGGCCAGTCTATATTTATTTATGTCTATGTGTGCATTATTATATTTTTTTTAGATTTGTGGTGTGAAAGAAGAAGGTTGTCACTTTGGGTCTAGAAAAACAGCACACGGGATAGAAGAACCTACCTGGCCTTCAGATATGTTTGCATCATCACTAATGTTACTTTTCTGTTACCTGGCCAAATGTTGAGGATTATTATACTGTATATGTTCTGATATCAAATAAAACATGATAAATAAATACCAATAATGTTGTATTGTTGTGTGGTGGATCTATAAAATTACAGTACGGTAACGTATTTATATATGTCTTTGTATTTTCAAAAGTTATATATGATAACACACACCTTGCCCGCTGCCAGCCCCCGTTCTCCTGCGAGCGGTTTGGACTGGAAAGTAGATAACCTTTAACTCTGAAGGAACATCGGAAACATGTCAAACATTTTACAAACATCTGTGAAGAGTGACTTCTTCATATTGTAACAGGGGCGTAGCTAGGAATTTTCCATCATTTTGGGGCCCGGTGGCTTAACTTATTTGGGGGCCCCTGCATTTCGCGTAATATTTAATGTAAAAAAACACTCATTTGGCGGCCTGGGGGATTTTCGAATTCTCTCCCCTCCTCCCCCCAAACACTAGCTAAGCCCCTGTAATGTAAGATGACTCACTTTCAATAGTCATCCTACAAGGTACAGTGGAAGAAGAACCAAGAAACGATCCTCCATAATGAATGTGTGTGATCAAAACAGCTCTAGTGCATTAATCAAGTACCATTGTATAATTAGTATCCATCGTAATAAATTATACAACATGGACCGCGGTAAAAAAAACAATATTTATTATTAATTTATTTTTTTTGTATAGTATGTCACCTAGCAATGATATAGCGTTGGCATGAATTGATATTCGTGCAGCATGTTTTGCGTGGAGTGGTTACTTCATATAATTTGTTTCTCTCTCTCTCTTCTCAGTCTGGTCCTCCACATGGCTGACCTCTGGAACCTTGATTTTAAGACCGAAAACTTCCTTAACGTTATGGAGAATGTGTATGGGGGTATCTAGGAGGGGTAGCGCCTCTAGTGGACAGGCAGTCGTACCCTCTTTTTTGAGGGTAGCCTGGCTCACTCTTGGCCCCCACTCTCTCACCTGTGGCTCCCAGAAGCTGTAGCACGCGCAGCGGCCACACCCCGGAAACGGCTTTGACTGGCCGGCTAAACCAGGTAGAGGGTATCTGACGTGTCCATGGCACTCAGTACACTGAGTTTCTGTCAAACCTAGCATGTGAAGTCTGGACTTGGCGGCCTGTGCGTAACGTCACAAAACTAGACTAATCGGACAGAAAGGCAAGTACCAGCACAGTGCTGTGGAGTACTCAAGAGCAGGACAAGACACACAGAAAGTCTCTGGTCATCCACTGCACCCAAACTTGTCCCCGGACGTCTTGACCAAATCTTGCTTCTGGAAAAGGACGGGCTTTAGGGCGAGAGAGTGAGGTCGACGTGTTGCGAGAATCTTCCTCACTTTAATCCTAATTCCAGCGCAAGTCACTAACCCCAGTGCAAAGCCCTTAGCCCCCTGGATGACAAAGTGGTTATCATCGAACAACGATGGACGAACTATATATATATAAAGAACCTCCCAGCCTACGCTAAATGCCAGAAAAATTCAGACATCGCTTCAATAAAGGTTTGAGCATGGCAGCTTCTTCCATAACTGCCTGAGAAATGTCAGCTACTGGAAATAAAAAATCCAGCAAGCTCCTAAACCTTTTACACTACAACATCTTAGACCTACAGAACAAGTCCAAACTTTGTTGACCGTATACAAAGCGTGGGTTTGTATGTAATCGTTCCACTACTGAAGCTAACAGTCTATTCACTTCCCTAACCTGTGCAATAAATTCCAAATTGAACTGAAAAATAAAGCTCCTGTTTAATTAACTTATTGTTTCACTTGATAACACCTAACTCAGTTACCTCTATACAAAACGCTGGATTCACGAGCCTCTTTATTAGCACACTCACATAACACACGGCGGCTGAGCGGAAAAGCGCTTGGGTTCCGAACCGAAGAAAACGGGTTCGAATCCTGGTGAAGAATGGGAATTTTTATTTCGGGATATTTGGGCGCCTCTGAGTCCACCCAGCTCTAATGGGTACCTGACATTGGTTGGGGGAAAAGTAAAGGCAGTTGGTCGTTGTGCTGGCCACATCACACTACTGTCCCATAGACCACAAGGTCTGAGAAGGGAACTTTACTTTTTTTTTTTTTTTTACACATAATACACGCTACACACATTACAATAGGAGCTCTCTAGCCATGGGAGAAAATTCCGGTATCATGCACATCTGCAGAAAGTCACCAGCTCCATACAAGTTCCAATGTAAATTTTTTAACTTAATGGACCTCATTCACCAATCGTAAACAAACAACATTTAGTCACGTGATCTTATTGATAAAACAATGAAAAAATTGTCACGTGACAACCATCATGAATTAAACATGAGATCGTAAATTATATAGAAGAGATAGAGCCCCACGTGGCTAAATGTTGTTTGTTTACGATTGGTGAATGAGGTCCATTGCATGAACATTTTTTTTTAACTCAAAGAATGCAAAAAAAAAAAAAAAGAATAACATATGTCTGTGTTCCTTCTATGATGTTCTGCATACCTGGATTGCTGCCTGGTCGTGCGGTGTGCGCGCTGGACTGTCATTTTGATTTATCGATTGTCCCGGGTTCAAACCCTGCCCGCTCCCATCCCCCGTCGTCCTGCGGGAGGTTTGATCTTCAACTCTGAAGGAAAATCCGAAACATGTAAAACATTTTACAAACATACCTCTAGGAAATAAAATGTTTGCTGAGCACGAAAGACACAAGGCAGACAGACACCAGGTGTCCTGACACTTGACACCAAATGTTTCAATCTCCTGTACATGTGTCTGTGTGGAGAAATCAATACCGTAGACCTTCAAAACGAGCCACATCTTCTACATCTAATAACTGACAGCTACTTAGTCAATGACCACTTCATGAATGTAAAATAATATTGATATTAGTCAATGGCAACTTGACCAATGCAATTTATAGTGATGGGGAACTAAACTAACTTTTAAAAGTTAAACTAAAACTAGTTTTCAACTAAAATAAAGTAGTTAAACTAAAAGTTTATCATGAATTTCAAAATATTTCAACTAAACTAAAGGAAATAAATTAAACTAATCATAACTTTTTTTTTGGGGGGGGGGGGGGGGGGGGTTGAACTAGACCTATATAGATATAATCATCCGACTGTATGCTTACGGTTCGATCTTATTCTTTTAACATTGTAGAAATATTTATCCATAATAAAATCAGTAATAAGGAATATGTTTCTTACATAAACGTTACTGCACAATAAATTTTTTTTAAAAAGATGTCTATGTGTGCTAGTATTTTTGCCTTCAATTTAAACCTTTAGAAAAGAATGGTACATCACGGAAAATCTTACTTATACTGGTAAAGTTTAAAATCTCATTAAATAACATAAATTTATAATTTCAAATTTAGATCTAGTACCCAAAGAAATAGAAACGAAATTGTTGGAGTTTTAAGAAACATTTTGACCTGTAGAACTATTTTATAGTGTAAAATACATGCTGGACTCACCATGCCGATGGGCTATTTTCTTGTCTAACCACTAAAAATACAACTAACACTATTGCATAACTGTTAAACGCGCAGGAAAAAAAAAACAACAGGGTGGTCTTGTCATTATGGACTGCACACAGTACACTATATAGGCCTACACGTGTACGTCTATCTGGCCAGGTTGTTGAAATCAGTCGGGCACATTTTCTGGTCAGGGAGGGTGTATAACTATTTTAGTGCTTGACTAGCCACGCCAGTGTGTTATTTTCTTGTCTCACCACTCCACTATTGCATAATGCGTAATAAAAAAATGCAGGGTAGTCTTGTAGTATCATCGACTAAACACGTACAGTACACTAGGCCTACATGTGTATGTCTAGCTGACCAAGTTGTTAAAATCAGTTGGACACAGTCTATTTACTTTATGGTCAGAGAGGGTGTGGATTAAATTTTTTTTAGTTGGTTAGGACAAGCTGTCGATTTAGACTTAGATCTCAATAATAAGTCTTAAGACTATAAAAAGGGTGTACTTGGTGTTCCTGCAGTTAAAAAATATTGTTTGCCGCGAATGAATTGATTAAAACCACTAAATATTGACCTAACTCACTAATCTGATTCCCACTATAAACAGAAATTAATCACCTCCATGTGGCTCACAAAAAAATTCGGAACAACCTCATTCATAATACTGCATAGAAGCTTTTGGCAAAAAATGTTTTAACATTTTATAATACTGCTACTTTCAAATATTTACTCCTATAACTTCTACCAGCATCTTACTTTACCCTCTTCAAATGCAGACTGACTAAATAGTTGTTAACTGCATCATTTTTTTTTTTTGATAATCAAAGTTATTGATATGACCAGAAAACAGGGATGTGTGTTTCAACCCTAACCACATGTTGAAAAGTTGTACAAATTTTAGTTAAACTTTTTAGTTAGTAACTAAAAAAAAAATTAGTTACACTATGATTTTAGGTAGACAATGTTTTTCTAGTTAAACAATGGCCTTAATTAATTTTTTTTAGTGAAACTAAAAGTTTCCAGCTTTTTAGTTAACTTTTGCCCATCACTAAGTAATATAATATTGATATCAGTCAATGACCACTTGACTAATGTGAAATAATATCAACATCTGGCTTGACAATTAAATACACTCTAAACAAGTTCCATAGTATATCATTTAAAAAACAAAACAGTATGACTGTTGCATAACAATCAGAATGCTGAGAATGTACTCAAGAGTTATAAAAAAGCAAGCATCGCACAAGGGAGATAATTCAATATTATATTGAGGACACTGTAATCTGTCCTTTAACAAAGAGAAGAGCAAGTACTATTTTCAAGAGTGTAAGGCTTTTCAAGTTTATGTGTAATAGATTTTTTTTTCTAATTCAATCCCTACTTTACATTCAAATACTACAGTAAACAATTTTCTTTGTCATTAAAAAAAAAAGAGGCCAACATAGGAATTCAACCAAATCAGTATTGGAGAAAGTGACCTGCAACAATTTACACCAATAGAGCTCTGTTCTACGTCACAGGTCAATGATCTCCACCATACTCCTGTTATAGCACAATGGTCTAATTACTTATCTTAAATGCTCCCAGTACTATGTGTGAAATTTCAACTTGAAATAAATTACAATTGAAACTTGTGCTTCAGACCAACTGCCAACTTTCCATCATCTTTTCACTTTGAAGAAAATGTGAGATAATATTAAGAATTGAACAAGAAAAAAACAGAAAGAAGAACCACCTCAATGTAGCTTCAGTTGGTAGCAAACCCACATGTAGCTTTGGTTGGTAGCAAACCTACATGTAGCTTTGGTTGGTAGCAAACCTACATGTAGCTTCAGTTGGTAGCAAACCTACATGTAGCTTCGGTTGGTAGCAAACCTACATGTAGCTTCAGTTGGTAGCAAACCTACATGTAGCTTCAGTTGGTAGCAAACCTACATGTAGCTTCAGTTGGTAGCAAACCTACATGTAGCTTTCATTGGTAGCAAACCTACATGTAGCTTCAGTTGGTAGCAAACCTGCATGTAGCTTCAGTTGGTAGCAAACCTACATGTAGCTTCAGTTGGTAGCAAACCTACATGTAGCTTTGATTGGTAGCAAACCTACATGTAGCTTTGGTTGGTAGCAAACCTACATGTAGCTTTGGTTGGTAGCAAACCTACATGTAGCTTTGGTTGGTAGCAAACCTACATGTAGCTTTGGTTGGTTGCAAACCTACATGTAGCTTCGGTTGGTAGCAAACCTATATGAAGCTTTAATTGGTAGCAAACCTACATGTAGCTTCAGTTGGTAGCAAACCTGCATGTAGCTTCAGTTGGTAGCAAACCTACATGTAGCTTCAGTTGGTAGCAAACCTACATGTAGCTTTGATTGGTAGCAAACCTACATGTAGCTTTGGTTGGTAGCAAACCTACATGTAGCTTTGGTTGGTAGCAAACCTACATGTAGCTTTGGTTGGTAGCAAACCTACATGTAGCTTCGGTTGGTTGCAAACCTACATGTAGCTTCGGTTGGTAGCAAACCTACATGTAGCTTTGATTGGTAGCAAACCTACATGTAGCTTTGATTGGTAGCAAACCTACATGTAGCTTTGGTTGGTAGCAAACCTACATGTAGCTTCAGTTGGTAGCAAACCTACATGTAGCTTCAGTTGGTAGCAAACCTATATGTAGCTTCAGTTGGTAGCAAACATACATGTGCTTTGGTTAGTAGCAAGCAGCAACATTTTATACTAGACAGAGATATTGGGATTTATAGGCGTGCCCTCAAAATATGAACCAATAAAATATGAACCGGAACCAATATTTTTTTTAGACCAATGCCTTGTGGTTTGGAAATAACAGTTTTTATCATAAAGACTAAAAAACTGGAGCTCTAGTATGGTGATTTCAAAAATCAATCTTTAAAAACAAACTTAAGCAGAAAAAAAAAAGTTTTCAAGCTTCAACTTTACAGTATATGCCTTTTTTTTCTCAAATGTTACTCCCCTATGTGAGTGTCTACAAGTTTAGAATCTCAAGTTCATCATGACATTATCAAATAAATACATGCATTTAATAGTATAAATAGACATAAAACAAATGTACGTTAGACTGAGAATACAATAAGTCAATTATAAAAATAGCCTTACAATAAACAGTCAGTTTCCTTATCACACAGTGGCTACTACAAGGCTCAATAAGTCGAAACACTGGTACTGTTAACTAACTTTACAACTAATCATTAATAACACAGAATTTTTTTTTAACCAATTATTACAATTGGGCAGTAATTTCAAAATGTAATTTTTGATCATTTCTGTTCACTGGATGGCAGTCTGGTCGTGGGGTATGTCGACTGGTTGTCTCAATGGGTCTGGGTTCATTCCCTGCCCGCTGCCATCCCCATCGTGTGATAGGTTTGGGCTAGGAAATAGATTAACTCTGAATAAACATCTGTAACATGGAAAACATTTAGAACCAGAATATACTGGGATGCAAGATATGAATCATAATATTGAAACTATTTTAGTAAAGGTTGTAACTAAATTAAATGAACAGAAATTGTAAACAAAATTAAATTACTGGAAAAATTAAGAACCATGAAAAAATGTTTTAACTACATTCCTACTCAAATAAAATAGGGTCTCTTTGGACGGGAAGGGATAGAATCAAACTGAATATGATCTGACCAGATTGGATTGAATCTTTAATGAAGAAAAAAGGTTAGGATGCGGATCAAAGCTACAACATTTACGTTATAAGTGCACAGCCTATCAACTTCACTTTCAGTTTAAGGAATTTCCAGACTTTTCCATGAGAAAATAGTATGAAGGGAAAAACAGCACATAAATCTTTGCATTTATTGATCATTAATTGCCAAAGTGCCATTTAAACAAAGATGCCTTGTCGTGTAGTTTGTGCGCTGGACTGTCGTTTGGATTTATTGATGATCATGGGTTCAAACCCTGTCTGCTCCCACCCCCTCATCCTAGACTAAGAAGTTAATTATCTTCAACTCTGAAGGAGCTTTTGAATCATGTAAAACATTTTACAAACAAAAAATACAATAAACAAAACTATATTTATAAGAATTTTTAAAAAGTTACATAATTAAAATTGTAAACAGGATTTAGGAACAGGCAGACATGATGATCATTATCAATTTCACTTGCTTGCTTTAAAAAGTTCAAGGTTGTATGAAAAGTGATAATGAATGTCACTTATAGATTTTCTTTTTAAGTTCTGATTTTCTAGTCGCTAATATATAAACTTAAATTGTAAACATGTTTAATAGAAACAAAAGGAAAAAAAGACTAAACTGAGCCATTCTGCTACCATCTGAAACTAAATATTCTGTTAAAAGCCTCAATAATGGTAAATGAAGTTTTTTCTGTGTATATCTGTGGCAGAATTATAATGCAGTTTAATCTGTAAGGGATGATTTCTCCACTTCATGTTTGTAACCTGTGGGAAAAGAAGAAAATACTTAAGCATGTAAAATATACTTCAGTTAGAACAGTAGGCCTACAGTTATAGAGCAGTGAGATTTATAACAGAAAAATATTCCAATTTGAATAGAGTAACACCTTTAGTAAAAATCATTAAACTTAGAGATGCTTCATGACAGAAGAACAAAAAGTAAACTAGCTATAATACATAAAACACTAAACCAGAACTTACAAATAGAAAAAAACCTGATGAAATACGGTACTCAGAAAGACACAAGGATAGAGGCACATTTCTTATTCCATACGCTAGAACAAATTCGTACAAGTGCTCCATCTTCTCTAGTGTCATTAGAGAATAGAATTGGTTAACATGCAAGACAAGATTGACACAAGAAATGAGTAGGACATAATTATCTTCTTTTTTGAAGTAAGGTCTGTAATATATAAGATACATAAGTTCATAGTCTTATAATTTTATTTCAGTCAATCATTGTGTAAGCTTACTTTGAGCCAGGTCTACATTGCAGGTCCCCTGGGGTCTATGGGCATAATACTCCTCTGATCATCAGCAGAGCCACACAGTAAGCAAGACATTCCATAGAGCTTGGGAACAAAACAGCAACAAAATTTAAAACAACTTTTCTAACAAATATTAAGAGCATGTTTATTTAATGAATTTCACCCAGGAAATTGTCTTAGGTTAAAAGAAAACTTATAAATAGTTATTTCTTTTTTTAAAATTAGACATAAAATACCCTGATCTTGTGTCAGGGGTCTTGTTTATGTAAAATATATTTTAGTGTCTGTAAATATATTTCCCTCACCTGAAATTCTTCTTCTACTCGAAATGTGTGCTCATGTTCCGCTATCACATGATCACAGCTGCCGCACACATCTGGAACAGAAAGTTACACAATATTTGAATTTATCATAGCAATGTCATTATGGGCTTACCTTTTTAAACATGAATATAAGTTTGAATCTCAGCTAGTAACTGTACTGAAAAAAAAAAACTAGAGCTGAGTAAATCCTAAGTAATTATAATAATACAACCTCCATAAATTTTTTACAGTCTTTTAGCCGAGGTCAGGGAAATAAAAAAAAAACTTGTGGTTATGTTCCACAACAGCAGCTAAAATGTTTTACTTTTATCAGAGAGATATCAAATATCAAGACAGTGTGAATAAAAATATAAATTTATGATGACTGGGTTCTTTAAAAACTTTCAATTTAGTTTGCTCTTGTGTATCATGTAAAAATTGAGAACACTAAGGGGATCTGGAAAAGATGACACTACTTGGGCAATCAGTGGGAACACCTTGAGAAGCCAGTTAATATATATTGAAATTTTTTGTTCCAATTGAATGGAAATTATATCAAAATACTTTATTGAATATTTAGAGGGACGAGAAAAAAACTCATATGATGTCCGCCTGGTCATGTGATAAGCGCTTCAGAAAATGTCATTGCGAATGCCCCACATTTGAGCCCTGCCCTCCACCCATCACTGACATTCTGCCGCATGTTGGGGTTAGGACAAATTAGTCTTCATTTCTGAAAGAACACAAGAACTTGTAAAACAGACAAGGATGGTGTGGAAGAGGGAAAGAGAGATAACTCAAAATGAATAAAAACAGTTTTCTTGGTGCTAGAGTTGTTTTAAAAATCATGTAAAGATTAATGTGATATTCAGTTTTCTTGTTTATCCAATGGTTAACCAGGAAGACATGTGGCTATGTGCTAGTCTTCCCTAGTGCTATTAGAGCGTGGAATAGGTTACCTGAGTCAGCCAAGAAAACCAATGACTTGGGAGTTAAGTGATTGATTAAAATGCATGACTGGATTTGTTCTAGGGACAGGTGTAATGTAACGTCTGTACTTTATAACATTAAAAAAAGATAATACTGTTCAAATTTTTTTTTTATTGACTCAACAATTTTATGGTACCTTGTCATTATCTGGAAGATGCTAAAATCCTGAAAGGGTTCAAATTAGGCAGGGGCTTTACCAACATGTCAAAACAACAGATTACAGTTAAGATAAAACATATTCCTTACGTTGGTAAGTGATCACTTCTTCTTGCTCAGAGTCTACACAGGATCTGTTGGCTATTTTCATATCCAGAGCTCCACAATTGCAACATTTGCTAAAATTCAACATGTACGAGCCTTGATCGACACACAGAGATTCCTAGAAAGAAAATAAGTCTAAACTGTCTAATCTTATTGCAGAAACAAACATGTTTTTGAAACATGAAAGTAAACTAAAAAATCAAATATATGATGCATATATGCAATTAAAGGATAACAATAGTAATGCAGAAAAAGAGAAAAAAAGTTCATTGTACTTGATGTATTTCACAATAAATCTTTAAAAAGATTTTCTTAAAATCATTTTTTAAATCCCTCTTAGTGCACGGTGGCTGAGAGGTAAAGCGCTTGGCATCCGAACCAGAGGGTACCAGGTTCGAATCCTGGAGAAGACTGGGATTTTTTATTTCGGTATGTTTAGGACACCTCTGAATGCACCCAGCTCTATTGGGTACCTGACATTAGTTGAGGAAAAGTAAAGGAAGCTGATCATTGTGCAGGCCACGTAACATAGATTACCTTTACATCATCAGTGATATGGATTGCGTGGCCTGAAAGGGAACTTTACTCTTTCTTTCTCGCTGCATTTACCCTTATTGATTTTCCCTACAGTTAGACTGATCCAATGAATAGGGATTTTACTCAATGGAAATATTATTCATATTACTTCATTATTAATTTTTCTAGCGTAAATGATGTGAGATAGCATTTTGCGTTTTCTCTCAGAGCTTCCAAAGACTGATATACTTTTTTTTTTTACTGATATCCATGTCTCAAATGTCATGGCCCTGTTTGAAACAGATGGTTGTAGACCATCTTTCTTCAGCATGTCATTGCTGTATTAATTTCATTCAAGGGCTAGAAGCTGGATGCAAATATTTATCAAATGGCTATCCTGATCACTAAATATTGCCAGACTAAGGGCCAAAACTAAAATGAGATAATATTTATAACAGAAAAATTTGAATCCCCCTCGTTAGAGATATTGTATATGCTAATAGCAGCTGATGCAGCAGTAGTGGTAGACTCACTCTGTCACTAATGTCCCACTTCTCTCAAGTCTGTTAAGAGTATGGCCTAACAAAAACATGAAGAAATAAATTACGCTATTAGACCACTAAAGCACCACCCTGCATCCTCATCGACAATAACAAGCTGGATGCCAAAAAATAAATTCTGCTACCTTAGATCTACAATTCAAGATGACCTGTCTCTAGAAGAGGAGATCAAAAACACATATAGAGAAGGCTGCATCGACCATCACTAGACTCAGACCAAGACTTTAGGAAAAGCAGAAGCTTACTACAGCAACCAAAATGGAGATCTACAAGACATGCGTTTTGAGCACGCTGAGCTACTGTGTGGCAGTGAGTCATGGACTACTTATTAAATGCAAAGCGAGAGAGAAAACTAAACTCATTCCACTTGCGCTGCCTACGAAGGATCTTGGCAAGAGTGCAATACTGAGATCCTTGTGCCAACAGGTCTCCCAGCACCTCTACAGTTCTCAGACAATACCACTTGCGCTGGCTTGGTTATGTTCGCCGGAGAACAATCTCATCCCAAAAGGGCCACTTACATCTGGCTTAAGAAAAACTGGTCACCTCACCTCCATCACGTGGATGTAATTAAACAAGATCTCAAAACAGTGAACATTGATACTGACCATTGCAGCCATTGCGAAGACATAGCCCTAGTCTGCACTACTTGGAGAGAGATAGTGCCCAAGAAAGCTATGGACAGTGAAAAAACATGGGCCTCAGCTCAGGAAGAAAAGCATGCCATATATGAAAAAGCTGGCCACTCTACCACCAAAGTGAAAGAAACCTTAAATTGCGATACATGTGGACAGTAGTGTTTCTCCAAAATAGGGCTCCAAAGTAACCAGAAAAAGTCACAAGTGACAAGTGTTCTACAAGATGAACCAGTCATTACTTAAAAGCCAAAAGTTAAGGAGGTCAACAGTCATAGATGACAGACTATTAATTAGATCTAGATCTAGTTATCTAGATGACTTTATTTTATATTTTTTATATTAATAATAGATGATATTGATAGATCTAGATCTAATTATAATTTAACTTAAAAAGTAACATATTGTTACAATACAATGACAATACAATTACAATACATATGATATTAGACTCGATAATGTGGATGTCTATATCTAATAGATTAGATATTAGAATTTATTAGATCTACTCTAGACAGTCTAGAGATCTTTTGTTTTGTATAAATCTAAAACTTAAAAATTATTTTAAAATTCTTTAGTTTAAATCAGTGATGCCCAACCTATTTCAATTTGCGGGCCATTTTAATTTCCAACACAAGTGTCACGGGCCACATGAAGGAAAAGATACAAAAACTTAATGAAATAGACCTGAAACTATTTTATTTCAAACCCGAGGATCTAGTACTTACATTGAAGTATTGGGAGTTTTGAATTTTCTCTTTACACTTCAAAAAATGGCCTAAGTTCTGTTTATATTTTGTTATTCTTGTTTTTTAAAAACAGCCACACTTTCTTTATAAAAACAAACATGTTGGCTAGCAATGGTATCATGTTCTAAAAGAAAGTAAAGATCTGTTCACTTCTCCTAGTAGAGTCAGAGTCTATAGTCCTATTTCATGGACTCACAAATGTTAAATCCATGGTAGTAATCCATTAGAAGAACAGCGAGGGCCCTAACGTTGGTAAAGATACATTTAAACATTTTTTTTTGGGGGGGGGGGGGGGGGGGGGAATTTTCTATATTTTGTGCCGACGTTTCGGCGGGCCGGATAGAAGCATATCGAGGGCCGGATCTGGCCCGCGGGCCGTATTTTGGGCATCACTGGTTTAAATTAATTAGTTAGGTTTTTTACCCTGTCTGGAAACTCTTCTTTTACACAACCCTGGCACATAATTTTATAATTTATTTGTTAAGTTAGTTACTCTTAGTTAGGCCTCGATAGTAGTCAGTTGAACTACTAAAATTAATTAAATGTAGCTCTATCCTAGACTATAGATTTATATCAGACTGTTATCTAATGTGACTAATGTTTATAATAATTATAGTGACTATAAATACTAGTCTACTAGTCTAGATCTAGAGTAATCTAGACTATCTAAAATATAAAGTTATTGTTTTGTTGTATGAAATGTGTTTTCCGTTTCATTTCTCGGAGAAAATTATTTATTTTTAAGTATCCTTCAACTCACAGACCTATATAATGATGTATGATGTATTACGGGCTTCCGAGCCCAAATCTCTCAAAGGAGATAGTTCAATTTTTTTTAATGTCCCCCCCCCCCACACCCGCCCCCAAAAATAGTCACACTTTGGTCTGTTTTCCTACTAATAGCTGGCTAAATATTAACGTGGCGAAGTCAAGGAGTGGGTTGGGGGAGCAGGATAATGCATTGTAGACACCTCAGAAAAAGTAATTCTGAATTACCAAACACTAGAAAACGTTAATAGGAGCTAACAGCGCTCCCTCGTACCCACTTACTTGCTATTAAAGGGAGGGGTATCTACTTTCATGCCACCAATTCAGAAAGTATGCTACATATTTTAGGGTTTGAACCCCAGCCCTCTATAGCTACGCCCATGTTACAATACGAGACATACTATAAATTGTGTAACGTTAGGCTTAAAGTAACAATTAGAAAAACAATTCTGAATCGTCTTATTAATTTTTCGCCAGCTGACGGACATACATTTGACTGCTTGTAATATTGTCACCTTTGAACTCTAGCTGGTGACGATGAGGTCAGCAAGCTGATTTCAATAGCTCCAAGACCAAAGTCGAACTTAAGGCCCTAAATTAAAACTAAGCTATTTGAGATATGGTCAACACAATTTTTTTCTTCACTCTTTCTTCAAAATTATTGAAAATATAAATGGAACCATTTCTTTGGGGGTCCCCAAGAAAAGGGCCATGGTAGACAGTCTTCTCTAATTACTTATAAGAGGTACATGCGTCCCACGGCGAGCATTGAATATGAGATAAGGAAAATCATAAGTAGTCGTTAATTATATTTTTTAACCCGGGCCTCACGTGTTTCTTACTGCGCTACTCATATCATTGGCCTTCTTCTGTCGTAGAACGACTATGATTAATCTCGAACACTTTTTCATGACTGTGGAGCCCAATTTTGGAGAGACACTCCCAGGGGGGGGGGGGGATTGGCTCTATGAGCTTTTGGCCAGTGGGCCAGTACCCAAAGGGGCCGGCAGAGCAACCGAAATGGCCGCAACTGTGGCACGTATTAAATTGTTAAAGGTTTTATAATATTCTCTTATAAAAAGGCCCCCCTGAGCGTCGTGTTTAAAAACAAAACGTTCACAGACTCTACAGTGTAATACCATTTTAGTTTAACACATTTTCCGAGATAATGTAATAGCCTTTATCCGTAGACAGTGCTACTAGTAGGCTATATTCTTTTAGGGCCTACATACATAGCGATTAAAAAAACAAAACAACATAAGGTCTACATTTTTTATAAAGATATAGAGTTCACTGTATGAATGCATATTAATACATTATCAAACTTAACATAATGATTTTGAGGACAGGTAGACCTAGAGCTGAGGCCCATGTTTTTTTTTGTTGTTGTTATTGTTTTTGTCTATAGCTTTCTTGGTCGCGTCTCTGCATGTCCAATTAGTGCGGTCTAGGGCTATGTTTTCGCAATGGTCAGTATCAATGTTCACTGGTTTTAAATCACGTTTTATCACATTCACGTAACGGAGGTGGGGGGGGGGGGGGGGGGCGACCAGTTTTTTTCTTAAACCAGACGCGAGCTGCCCGTAGAGAATGATTTTTGTGATGCGATTGTCCTCCAAACGACGAACATGTCCGAGCCAGCGCCTCTAAGTATTACCGTAATCGTCATAAATATTCTTAAAAGATCTGTTTGTGTTATAATAAATATTTTGTAGTCTATAATATTGCGTCTAGTGTCATTTGCAAGAATTATTAATTAAAGCGTCTGCTAGGCCTAGATGATAGATCTTTTTTTTTTCCAAGATAAATCCCAACAAAGAAATGTGATAGTAACTTTTTTTTCAATTGTTTTTTTCTATCGCAAAATAAAACATAGCAAAAGATCTTGGCGTGAAAAAGAAATGGTCGAAAATACTATACTTGGACATTGAGGGTGTGGCAGTGAGAAATAAACATAATCAAGCACGTGCTTTTGTGTTTACTTACGGAGATATACGATCTCGACAAAATTAGCTCGGAGTATGCGGACAGCACCGAAAGTGAATTTACTTCAATCTCATTGGACCTTTTGCTGAAATACGAGATTGAACGATAGACAACTTCCCACAATTCACTACAATCTCGCCACATGATCCACCATTTTTGTTTATCTTGTTTCACCCAAAATATTTTATGTTGTAGAAATATTTAGCAATGTGAAAATCTAGATTAGTAGAATTGTATTGGATTGAGAAAAAATACCGGTGGCTAGAATATTTATTTTTGTCGCAAAGAACACAGATTTTCAGGATTCCGCTAACTACTTTCAGTTCTCGTGTTAAGTTAGTTTATCGTTTATTCCTCGCGTGAAACGAGAGTCCTTGAAATTGTTTACATCAGCGAAGTATTCCAACATAGTGAGTTGTTTTCAAAAGTTTTACGATTCTCAAAACATTTTTTTCGCATAGTAATTTGTTTATTTAATTAGCCTTTTAGATCTAGCTTATATAGATCTTATCTTCCTATCTTTATATCTAGGTTTAATTTTTTTTTTTACAATTTCAGTGCACTTAGATCTATTTTTATTATCTCTGCACTGCATAACAGTCACAGTGCACTGTGTGACTGTGTCTGTGATGACTGTGCACTATGACTTAAATGACTATGATTAATAATAATAAAGATTATTTTTTTTTTAAATTTTTATATATGTAGATCTAGATATGGTCATTATGGATATGATACTGTCACAGTCACACTTGATAGGCTTACTTTAGTACTTATTTAACTATTTATTCACTTATTGAATAATTGATATTAATAATATTATCAGTGCTACTCAGCCTACTGTTATTTGTGCTAAAAAAAAATCAGAGTCTCTCAACTATTCAACATTTCTACACTCACTACAGTCTTAGCTAGACTCTAGTACTTATGACTTGTAGTAGTGCAAAGGGCTTGTCTACACTAGACTTAGACTGCTACTCAGCTGCCTTCTGTAAACTGTAAACCTCCACTGAGACTAGATGCTAGTCTACTACTAGTAACTAGATCTACTATCTTTGAGTTTTTATAGCTTGTCTATTTACCTTTTGGGGGCTAAAGTCAGTCATCTGTTCTAGTATAATCCTAACTAGACTACTTTGACACAGCTAGATCTAGATCTTATACACTAATACAGTCAGACATTATCTTATCTTATTGATAACAGATGTTACTTCAAAAAAGAATATTACATACGTCCTACACATTCAATGTGTCCAATCTATTTAGTCATGCATGTTAATCAATGGCTTAACTCTGCTAAGTTGTTGGTTGTAAAATGTTTTACATGTTTCGGATGTTCCTTCAGAGTTAAAGATAGTTTACTTCCTAGTCCAAACCTCCCGCAGGACGACGGGGGATGGGAGTGGGCAGGGTTTGAACCCGGGACCATCGATAAATCCGAATGACAGTCCAGTGTGCAAACTGCACGACCAGGCAGCCATCCATTGGTGTTTGGTTTTCCTGGCCGATTCAGATAACCCATTCCATTCTCTAATGGCACTCCAGAGGGAAGAAGAAGCACTTGCATGAATTAGCTCTAACATATTTAATATGCAATAAGATCTATCATATATTACAAAAAATTATCATAATATGCTTACTCAAATATTTCAATACTATCTATAGTCTGTACTCTAGATGTCTCTATTATTATTTATATAAATTGCCGCTTGCTACAACTTTCTTGATCTAGATTCCCTTTTGTTTCACTAATAACTTAGATAATTCTAGAAGTAAAAAATATACAACCTAGAATATAATCTAATTCTAGATCATTATAAGTAAGTATTAAATTAGAAATAAATAGCCTTTCAGCATAGCTTCAAAGTACATAGCAGCTAGCCAAGGCCTAAAGGTTGAAAGGCTCAAAAATGTACTAAATACATGACCAACATGTATTTCTATTTACCGGTACTAACATGTATCTTAAAATCTTAAAAGAAGTTTAGATCTTTATTCAAGCAAAGTCAAGGCTAAATTGTTACAATTTTTTTTCCCTAGGATTGACACATTGAACTGACTGACTTTACAAGGATCTAGGTAGCTCTAATACTTTACTGTATTTTGAGTTTGGGAAATGGGAAACAGTAGCTCTGCTAAAAATCGACATGGTTCTGGTGAAGACACAGCACCAACACTTACTGCTACTGCAAGATATGCAGAGGCTGATGTTGAGCCTACATATCGGGTAGGTAGCACATCTTAAACTGTAATGACTTATTTTATGTTTTCAAATAACAAAGGCCAGTCATCTTACAGGAAATGAACTTGCCAGTTCTGCAGGATTATCTTTCTTTTAAAGTAGACCAAAGCCATTAATGTGATAGGTTTACTGAGCAGCCAACAGCCTTGAGTACAGTGCACATTTTTATGCTAACGTTATCAATTATATGCTGACAGTATGCTATTGCAATTAAAAATGGTGCTAATCATAACAAGAATTTTTTCTTCTTAGCATGGCTCCTTTGAATCTTGTACACTTACTACAGTTGGACGAGTGTTGAAAAATGATATTTTTTTACTATTTAAATTTTATTTATCTATAACTGAAGTTCATGTTGGTTGAGCTTCACAGACTGCATCATGAATTTTATCTCAATAATTTGAAGATTTACACATATTGTAACTCTTAACCTTCACCTGGTCCCTTAGTCTGTTTGGGCTCCTTAAAGTTGCTAGCGTTTACTCTCCTTTCCTCTCTTATCTTTTGCCAGGATGGGAGTCTTTTAGATTGACAGGCCCACCTATTCCTTAATGTCTTCCTTTCACTTTTGTCTGCCTATCCTTCTTTTCCTGGGTACTGTTCCCTGCAGAAAGGTCTTTGCAAGTCCTGGATCATATGATATATGGCAGTACAGTCATAGTTTGTATTTTTTAACAATGGCCAGAAGATGATTGTGTAGCCCAATCACCTTTGCGATCCTGTTTCTGATTTTCTTGTTTGAGATGCAGTTTTTGCATGTGATATACTTAGAATCCTTCTATAACATTCAATTCAATGGTTGTAACTCAGTAATTTACAACTATTTCATTCTTAAGCTGGAGTCTTAACATCCTAGCATTTTTTTTTTGACTGTCTGCTTGTCAGTCATCATGTTAAGACCTTTACAAGAAAAGTGTTATAGAACATATTTTTCACATAACCTATATGGAGAGCTCCCTGATTTGGAAACCACTGTGCAGATCATCTTATATATTGGTCTAGTCATCTGAACACTCCAACATAACAATGAGAACGAAGGAGAAGAACATAACCTTTATTATGTTCGAAATAGGTGCAGCTTCTACATTTGTGTAGAGGTTTACCTTTTTGATTTTAAAGTGAAATCTTGTTCTTTTCACTCCTATGATTGATTAGCAGAGCTGCCTTTTCACATGCAGTTTCATTGTAGGCATGAAATTTGTTTAGAGGTTGAAGTTTTTGTATACCTACAATAACAGAATACAAAATAAGTTCAGTGAGTGATAAAAGTGATGGGTGAGGTTATCAAAGCTGACCTAAGGATAATAAGCAACTTTGATTTATACACTTAATTCACCTCCACCTATCTTGAACCATTGGGGTACCACACAATATTTGTTGACCGTCTTTCTAATAATTATAAAAATAATAAACTTTGATTATCACTGTTAACACTTTGTAACATTGCATTTCATAAATAATTTGTGATATTGTATACATGATAATTTTTTTACATTTTAAAACATTTTTAAGATCTGGTTTACATTATGCAAAAACATAGAAAAAGAAGAGAAAAAAAGAAAAGGAAATGAAAACATAAAGATTGTGAGAGATTATGAAATCAACAGCTAAACCAAACAATGTCATGGGCACTATTTGTGTTAATAGGGAAAGAGCCTAGAAATTTACTTTCCCTGTGTATATCTTTTAAAATACATGGTGCATCAACACTTGCTATGCACTGGATAAACAAAAAAAAAACAACAACTATAGTTGTTTGTCATAGATGAAAATCTTAAATGAAGAGTGTTTTAAAGTCTATAAGAAGTGAGCTAACATTATGAAAATGGTTCCAATATGACACTGTCCTGGTTTGTTCAGCTGTGACATTCTAAATGTTCAGGGTTGTTCAGGAAATTATCTGGAAAATATAGTGAACAATAAGAGTTTTTGATAATGCAATGATAGGTTTTCTACACCTTTGTACACTGCAGCTATCAGAACACGCTAAATGGGCCCTAATTCGGTGTCAGTTTAAATGTGCCCTAATACAGTGTCAGTTATCCTGGGAATTTTTTATTTTTTTTTACACTTTAATGTAGTAAATAAGTATACAAAAGATTGCAATAATAATAAAATGAAAAACATAAATGGAAAAGGCATTCAAAGTCAACAGACACAAATAATACATACAAAAACAAATGAAAGATCACTTTAAGTATAATATATGTATTTTTTTTTTCTATGTTAAAAATAGTGCACCAAAAAGTTAGTATTTTTTGTTATCTTTGTTCTATACCGCCGTTAAAAGAAATACTTTTAGCTTTAGAGGGTGGCAGTGTTTAATATTTTTTCTTCCCAATAGTTGCCTTAAGAGTCTCTTGTTTTTTGCCTATTTGTTGAGAAATGTGAACAATTTAGATACAATCCCAAGTGGAAGCTTGTGAAGACACACTGGATAGGAAACAAGAATAATTGAATAGTTTGTTGGCTACTCCAGGTTATGTGTTGTCCCTGATTCCAGAGCCAGTGCTGCATTCTAAATGTTTTAGCAAGGCTGATTACTGCTTTGTATTTGCAGGATGGCATCATTTGTCATAACATCAGTTGTGCTATAATTGGGGAGTTTTAAAATAAATATAAGGATAAAATAAGAGATGGCTGAATTAAAATCTAACACAGGTTTTGTTGTTGCAAATCATTTTATCACATAGCATCAATTGTTCAAATTTAAACATCTATTTTCAGATTGCTTTTATTGTCAACTATTTAGTAAGCCTAATTAAAACAGACTAGATATAGATCTAAATGCTTTTATCATCAACTATTTAGTATAGGCTACTTAAAACAGACTAGATATAGATCTAAATGCTTTTGTAATTAATTAACTCTTCATTGATGAGATTCTATTTTTTTTTCTTTGCTGTACTCCAGAGTTCTCGTGTAAGTAGATCTGTGCCAACGTTCATTTTATATTAACAAATTGATCATTTTACGTTGTTATTTACTGAGAGATTTTTTAATTTTGTTTTGTTTCTTATACAAAAAATCTTATGGATCATCCATTTAAGACATCCAGATAAATAGTGGGATTGGAACACGAAAGGTCTGAAAAAAAAAGACATACACAAGTACATGTTAGTTGAAAAAGGAACACTGTCATGAGTCTAGTGAACTTTTTAAGGCTGTTCGTGTACATGAGAAAATTGATATTTATGTTTATCAGACAAAAAGTACCCGCTGCATAAACATATTTATAAAGATTAATAATGTATGCGATAAATACTTTTTTTTATACATAAATTCAATATCTAAGTTGGAAAAAAAATTAACACAATATGTATGTAGATATGTCATATTCATTTTTTTTTTTTAAGGTTAGTATAGATCAAATCTAAGCGCCTAAAGGCAGCATGGAAACCAACTCCTAGATACCCCCACTGGTCCACAAATGAGATTGGACCAAAGCGCTCTGAGCATGCTAAAAGCATGAAAGTAGCGCTATATATAAAAAGCTATAAATAATAATAAATATTGTATTTTTTAAAACATTTTTTTTTGTCTGATAAAGCTAATCCCAATAGACATAGAAGGAAAAATTGGGGATAATCTTTTTTTATGTTGGTTTCAGGTAAATGTGAATAATATGGGGATTGGTGGTTTACCAAAAAAAAAAAAAAAAAAAACTTTTTTGTGTAGTTTTGAATAACTTAAATGGATGACCCATTAACTATCATGACTTCATTTCAATTAGTCGGTAGTATCCTAGGCATTTAAAATCTTGATCTTTTATTAGCATGATTTTTTTACTATTTAAAACTAGATCTGGATGTAGACCTGGTATTTATATGCATTTTATTTTAATCGTTTTTACTAAAATTAGAATGTAGATCTGACAATGTAGATCTGTTTCTTGATCAAGCTCTCTTTGATTTCTGCTGTTTCCTTCCAATGTTTTCGTTCCTGCGGGTCAAGCTATTTTTATACCGCATCTTTCGTTTTTTATCTCCCTTTTATTATATTTTTTTTAGTTCCATGTGCTTAACCTTTTACCCCTCGGTGAAGGTGAAGGTTGCCAAAATGCTAAATATCCCAGATAGTTGTTTACGTCGAGGTAATCAAGCTGCCAGTGGCGGTGAGCGTAGCGTTGCTGTGAAATTTAATTTATCAGTCCTTGCTTTGTCAAGGATGGCCAGAGGTGGCTCTTTTATTAACCGTCTTGTAGAAGAGGTAAGGTTAGATCTACTTCGTTACAATATATTCACCTAAGACAGATGTAGAGAGGGACAGTCATGGTATGGATAGTCCGATAGTGAAGACAAACCCGGACCTCACGGACGTAAGCGACCTTCGCCTTATTTAGTCTGAATAGTGAGTGCTGTGAAGATAATAGGTAGTCGTAGAAATTGAAAATAATACGAATAATAGTCAGTCTACAACTAGATTCTGGAATAGTGTAGATTTAGATCCAGAACGCAGATCTCGTCTACATCTTATATAATTCAAATTTATAGAGTCTAGATCTAGTTAATATATAAATATATTAATAGATTCTATATGTATGTGTAGAATATACTTAAATATCTAGATCTAGAATATATATAGATCTAGAGGATCTAATTTTTTTCTAAGTCTAGATTCAGTCAGTATTTCAATGGTCTTGAGCCAGAATCTGAGAATAATCTTGAGATAAATCTAGATCTAGATTTATAAGTCGAAGATTTGAAATTAGAGACTAGACTCTAGAAGGTAGATATATTATCTTGATTCTTGATCTAGAATCTGGATGTAGATCTAGGTCAATATCTAGACAAAAGTTGGTGTCATTTCTTCACAAGGTTAGGGCTTCACTGTCTGTGCAGCGCTCCTAGGCTGCTTGTTTATATTTGACATGTCTTGGTATTCCTTGTCAAAAAGTAGATTGGTTTCACTTTTATTTAGTACTACTAAAGTTATGCAGGGTTCTTAACTTATATAATACAAATATTACTTCAAAAAAAAAAAGGTGATTACGTCCTAGGCGTCATGCATGCTAACCAATGACTTAAATTCTGCCAAGTCAATGGTTTTCCTGGCTGGCTCAGGCAACCCATTCCATGCTTTAATGGCACTTGGGAAGAAGGAGCATTTTTACAAACTTGTCCTAATTTGTTCTTAGTGGCTATATGTAGATAATGTATTAAGTTTCATGAGGGATCCTCTTCATAGACAATGTAACATCTTGAAGCAATCTAGACCTAGATGGAAATTAAGAATATTGTCCAAAATCTAATTGGAAATAATAATAACATATACAAATATGTTCTTGGGTCATCAGAAACTTTTTTCACCATGCTTATTCATGCTATTTATCAATAAAAATTGTCTGTATTAATTTATATAGGGAAAAATGAAATCAAACTCATAAATCAGTTATCAAGTATAATAGTACCTGACATTAAATAGTAAAGGTGGTTGTTCATTTTGCTGGCCACATTACAGTAGTTGAAAAGTATCTCCAAGTCAGATTTAAAGACAAGTTTTTACAACAGAAAGGTTAAGAAAAAACATTAGAATTTTTCATCCTACTTGTAATGATATTGTAATTATTACATTTTAATCCTACCATGTATTTAAAAATTAAATCGTTATAAGACCATTCATTATTTACCATACAAGTAAATATAATAGGTATTACAATTTGTATATTATTGGGGAGATTTAGATTAGAATTACACAACCACCTATATTAAATATTAAACCAGTGTCTCCCCCCCCCCTTATTTTATCTGTAAGGCTAAAGCACCTTAGGATTCTTGTATGTTAATCTGTTGTTTTTTTTCTTACTTTGTATCTGCATGATTTGTTATGAGCTATTAAGGAGCTTACAACTTCAGTTTGAACTAGAACTAGACCAGACGAAACAAATACTAGGATCTAAGGCTGTGTGTAGCTCTTATGGCGTTCTATTAAATCAGAATAAAATTTTCTCAAAGAGGCTACTTTATAAAAAATAAATTTAGCTATTACTGTCATTTATACATCAATGAAACATTCAACTATTTTCAATGCCTATTATACCGTTACTAACAATAACAGTTACATCAGCTTACAAAAAAAAATCTATTAATTGATCAGGAACTTGAGTGAAAACAAATTTCTCAACTTTTGTGTTACAGTTCTGTTTCTTGTTTGTCTCACCTCATTTCTGCCAAGGTCAAGCCTGGCCTATATAGAAGAGAACAGCTCAGGCTTAGATCTTCACCCAATGAATACAAACCTCTGCTTGGAGACTTGGGGGTGTGTGCTGTTTTTGTGACCCAGTTTTTACCCTGAGCTTATGCCAATATTTTTTTCTCCCACTTTCAAGCTGTTTACCTGTGTGTAACAGAGAAATGACTGTGTTCAGTAGAGCATAGCCTGTAGGATTCAAATTGTATTGATGACAAAGTCATAGTTAAAGTGGACCTAGCATTGTGTGCATTTATATTAGCATTCAGTAGATCAATATGTTGGCACTTGTTTTTATATTAGAATGAAGTATATCTGAAACAGTCATTCCATATCTCTAAAACATGGGCATTTTTGTTTGTTTGTTTACAAGGCATGATTCTGAATATTTAGTTACTTTGTTATGATTTTTTTTTATATTAACCAGAAATGACTAAACAAAATATTTGATTTGAGATTGGGCAAAGTAATTGTAAATATATACATATTTACAACAGATTTTTATTAAATTTTATAAATTTTTACTACTCAAGCTATGAATGGACCTTATTTTAATAACTATACTTAGCTGTGTAACATTCAATGCTTGAGATATTAAGAAGTAACCCTTGAAGGATTATGGACATGGCCTTAATTGTGCTGATGTGCCAAAAACAAAAACATATATACATACATACATACATGCATGCATACACACACACGCATACATACACACATACATACATATATATATTAACCAGAAACAAAAAATAAATTTAAGGTTATCAATATCAAATTCTTATTTATGCCTGGTTCTCTCCCCCCCCCCCCCCCCCCCAATCAAAATTGAAAGTAATATTTACAGCCCTAGTAAGATATTTTAAGTAATGTTATTAACAGCTCAAAAGGAGTTTAGTTCTTTTAGCATTAAAAGGAATTTTTCTTTGTCCAAAAAGCATTACACCCATTGCCAAATTATAATTGCTCTTTTTCTTGCTTTCAGTAAAAACTTTATTTTGATTCTTTTCTTAATGCTTCATTTTTTTTTTACAACCAGCGCTTTCAGTATGGTTTTGCAAATGAGAAATGAGTGTATATGTACAATCTTATTTGATCACGACAGAGAAAGTTAAAAAAATTGCAAAGCACATATTCTAAAAAGTGTTGTTGGTTTTGTCAACAGCGTCAAAGAGCAGCTACCCTCACCCCTGGTCAAGAAATAAGCCATTCTACCAGCAGCAAACTTTTACCCACTGTTTTTAAGTGGGAGGGCGGAGGAAAGGATGTCTATCTGGCTGGCAGCTTCAACAACTGGAAAACCAAAATCCCATTGGCAAAAAGGTGACCAGCTTTGTATTGTGTGTAAACATTAGTACGGCCCGGGGGGGGGGGGGGGGGGGGGGGGGGGAGTTCAAAGATACATGCAGGATGCCGTAGGCTGATAAACAAAAATTATACCAACTAATAACAAATTTGACTGTGACCTTGTGCATTTAGTGTTCACATTCCATTATTTCATTGCCAACCTGTTTCCTTTCTGTGCATTTGACCTACTATGCTTACTTTATTGTGACAGCAAAGATCAGAGCCATGATTCTGTCAGAAGTAATGTATTCATTCCTTTAAAAAAAAAAGCTTACAGCAAACTCAGGGCACCGTGCTCCAAATCTTTTTTTTGGGGAGAAGATGAATCTGAGATGCCGTGCTACTTTTAGGTGCCCAGTAAACACAGCTCATCTCTAGTTGGGTTTTGAGCTTGAGCCCCCCCCCCCCCTTGATAAGTAGCTAAGCGGCTTTTGTCACACAGCCTCCCCCATCCCACATTGCAACCATTTGTGATGCCATTGAAGCCTAACATTAAAGTAATTCAAGATTTAAAAGAATAGGAAATATTCACACTTTTTTACAAATGGATTTTAATTATGACAGTATTTATGGCATGAAATGCTCCTTTCCTCAATAGAAAAATGTATAAGATGATCTGATGTGCCCTGTGGATCTTTACCTCCCAAGGGAGCTTAACCTGTTTACTTCAATAAAAATATATTGTTGTAACTCCAGTGGCGGACGGATAGGGTTAATGTGTGTTTGACCTACTGACAGACGAGACTAAGGCAAATCACATAGGTCAACGGCTGTTGAACAAGGGACATTACTGCTAGTACATGCAAATATGACCCGTGTCGTTGAAAGCCTTCACAGGCGAGAGACAAGGTGTAAGAAAGGACAATTGAGTCCAGGACAGCAAGGCAGTAAGGACTGTGCGGTAGAATGTGAATCCTTGAATATGTAGCTCTACAAGTCCTGGAGAAGAGAGACTTGTAGGTTCAGTAGGCAGTTCTATTGTGTTAAAGCATTTGAAGTTAGTGAAGCCAATAGTGTTTTATTGGTTGTTGATGTTGTTAGTTGAGACTCTTGTTGTCAAGTTCTTGTGTTAGATGTGCTGTGCTATTGTTTAGCAGTTTTTACAGAAGGCCTGGTAATGAAGATCGTATCAATATGAACAAATCAGGTTTCTAAACCTATTTGCTGTTTCAAAGGGTATATTTGAATTAAGAGGAAATTAAAAAGAAAATTCTGTTTCACTAGGAAAGAAAAAAATTTTGGGTTTATTCAAGTTTTTAGTTCCTTAACATGCTTTAGGTTACATTTTCATTACTTTTTTTTTTTTTTTTTTAAACAATATTCTGGAAAATATGGTGTTCTAGCTACATAAATGAAGATACAATGTCTTAGAAAGTTCAGATTGCCAATCAGTTTAAATATCTGTCTTCAGCATGACAGCGTACAATACTATTCAATTTTTTACTGCGCATGGTCTCCATAGATTGATTTAACACACACAAGAAAATATCTAGACACACATAGCAGCCATTACTTTATTGAATTGTTAGTTTATTATGTAAATAACAAGTCTTTCTCTTTGATTTGATCTGTAGAAGACATAATGTGTAGCACATGTTCTAACTAAATGTTTCTTTCACTTGCTTTTGAGACTAGTTTAAAATGAATCTCTTCTCAAGTAACCCTTTTCTTGTATTTGATTTCAGCCATGGAGATTTTTACACAATTCTTGACTTACCAGAAGGAGAGCATCAGTATAAATTTTTTGTTGATGGACAATGGGTGAACTCACCGAATGAAGTTAGTATACCGTTATTAGTGAGATTGTGTCCTAGTGAACTCTGTTCTTCGAGCTTTCAATGTTTTCACACACAAAATACAGTTTGACCTTTTTTTATAGATAGCAAAATTGAACTCATGACTTAATGAAAATTCTTGTTACAAGTTATAAATGTTTGCAAGCCAAGCCCAAGGAAGCTGTAAAACCTTAACTTTTTGTGTACATTTTGAAGCAAAAATATCATCATTTTGAAACAAAAAAAAAGTTCATTTTGAAATAAAAATATCATTTTGAAACAAAAAAAAAGTTCATTTTGAAATAAAAAAATCATTTTGAAACAAAAATAAGTTCATTTTGAAACAAAAAAAAGTTCTTCATTTTGAAATAAAAATATCATTTTGAAAAAAAATTAAATATATTTTTGACTTATCCCAAGACCAATACAAAGTGGAGCTAATTAAACAATGCAGGTAGACACAGGGCACATTGTGTACTGTCTATAAATCAATGCACTTGAAGGAAATGACAAAATTCAGCTAAGATATAAGAAAGCAAACACTGTACGTAGATTTTAATTTGTAAGATATTATAATCTAGGTCAGTTTTTGCCGAATTTTTTACTTAAGGGAACACTTGGCACAATCTGAGTATTGAGCGGAACACTTAGCTTATAATTTAGAAAATTAGACTATGACTGTTAAAAAGTTGGATTTGTAGAAAGGGAAACAGACCAATAGCTTTACTTGATAGGACATTAAACAGAAATGAATGATTTAATGAAAATTAGACTATGACTGTTAAAAAGTTGTCTGGTTAAAGTTTATTAAAAGGAACATTCGACACTAGTTAGGGGATTTAAAACCTAGACTATTGCTTAACCCACGAAGCGTCTTAAACTTTCTGTGGCGTTCTGGGAGTTTTAGCATTTTTTATACATGTTAGAAAATGGTCTTAAAATGCCATAAAATGAAGGTTGATGTCCATGTTTTATATATATTCTGAAAGGTAATTGGACAGCGAACACTATAGATCATATATTGAACACCTGAATTTAATCAGTTGACCTTGACCCTGACCTAATTAGTACAATTTATTTTTTTTTATCAACAAAAAAGCTTGTTTGCTGACCTCTGTGAGAAACATTTTTAGAGCTATAGCAAAAGTTTTGATGTAATTGGATAGCCCATTCATTTTCCTTTATAAATATATATAATTTTGTTAAAAATGGACCATTAGATTTGAAAAAAAAATTTTTTTTAGTGAATTGGTTAACCCTTTTAAAATAAGTAACAGTGATGGAAAAAATAGATAAAAATCGTTTTTTTTGTTTGTTCAGTTCAGTTAAAAGCATTTAAAGATTGAAGAAATAGAATACTTAATGCATAAAGAAATCAATATTATCATTAATATGCTTCAATCTATCTTAAAATGTCTTAAATGTCACTAAATTTTGACTAGGTCTAGGTGCAGATCCAGTCGGTCTCTAGTCTAGATCTAGACTTTAGATCTACGGACATACATCATTGGCCTCTTCATCAGTAGATCTAGATCTAATATGTAAAATATTCTCATTATTCCTCGATCTAAATCTAATTATAATATTAAAAAAGAACAACTAAAAGTATTTGAAACTTTATGTTTTGTAACATCTCATGGACCCGGGCTAGCATCGGATATTGAAAGAAAAATTCGCTGGTGAATAATCAGCATGTAAACACAAAAAACAGATGGGGAAATGGGCTATTTTTGGATCTGACAGGAAGAAGAATGTCTATTAGATTTGAAGTTTAAAAATGGTCACTTTAAAACATGGATTGGAATAGAAGGGACGCCACAGAAACGAAATGTTGGCCGATATAATGGGCCGACGACGCTTCGTGGGTTAAAAAAAACCTTATTAAGCAGCGCTACACACTGTTAGTTTTTTTTTCTTTCTTGGTCTTGTGCAAATATTTTTGTCAAAGTGCCAAAAGCCAATAGCTGCATGCTTCTAATTGTGTATTTCAGCTATTTCCATGCAAATAGTTACCAGTTCTGTTGAATAGTATTTCTTACATTACTGATATTCTAAAGATAACAACCCAGGTTACAATGACAATGATTTTGTGTGTGTGAGTGTGTGTGTGCGCGTGCGCTATAAGAGGATGGTACCTATAGATCTAAATCACTAGTTGGTTAGGCCTGCCTGAGTGTGTCTGCCCGAGAGTGTAGACTGGAGAGGGTAAATGATTCCATAATGTCTTCAGTTCTGAAGTCTTTGCCTCTTAATGATCTTCAGTTCTGAAGTCTGTCTTTTGATAACCTTGTCACAACATAGTGTTTGGCCTTATAAAATGTTTCTAGCCAACAAACTGTTACACAGAATACAACTTGGACCTTCTCTGTTTTTCTTTTCCTTAGCCAGGAGACTTGCCATAGCTTTTAGCACCTTAACACACTACACATCACCACTGAGGTCAAACTGACATTTGTCTGATGCCTGTTTTTTTTTTTTTTTTTTTTTTTTTTTTGCTTCTCTGCATGTCTTTGGGTCCAGTTTTCACCATTTAACCTAAGCATTGTTTATTGCAGAAGCTCTCAAACGCTCGGGCCGTAAGTATCCCGTTCATAACAGATTAATCTTGTATGAATAAATAGCCTTTTTTTTAAATGACCATCTGTTGGCACTTATGTAAAGGTTAAGATGGAAAAAAACATTGACCATTTTGTTTATAGTATATTAAAGTTATTATGAAGAGGAACAGGATTCTTTTATATGGAAATACAAGTTATCTAGTGTACTTAGAATTTTTTTTTCTTCACATTTTGGGGTCAACAATCTTACCCAGACATCCTGGTTAGGTTTAGATAATTGGTAACTTTTGTTAGAGTACTTTTAGTATGTATGCCTAACTGGTAGCAAGACGGAGCCCTTGACCTTGGCTTGTTTGTGATTCTGAAACTTTTCTCTAGCTTGCCCTGCAGTTACATCATTTCTGCTTATAGCTCACTACGCTGCATTGTGTTTACCATCCTCTGACTAGTCTTCACCTGTCTCTCTTACAATATCAGAGTGTATGCATTTAACAAATTGTTTCATTGTAACGAGGGTTCAGTCAAGATGGGCGCACTTTGTTTCATTGTAACCTGTTGAGGGCTCAGTCAAGATGGGTGCACTTTGTTTCATTGTATCGAGGGTTCAGTCAAGATGGGTGCACTGCCACAACTATTTTTGTTTT
This sequence comes from Biomphalaria pfeifferi, assembly GCA_030265305.1. Classification (NCBI taxonomy): domain Eukaryota; kingdom Metazoa; phylum Mollusca; class Gastropoda; family Planorbidae; genus Biomphalaria; species Biomphalaria pfeifferi. Next base: position 1,399,942 of record JASAOG010000164.1, read on the forward strand.
GCAGTACTTATAAAGGGAGTTTTGTTAGAATGTTGTACATTTCTCCATGTACTACAAACATTTCCTTTCACTGTTATCATGAAACAATTTAATGCTTTCTTACTCTCTCTCTTTATGTTGCACGCATCAATTGATTACCTTTCTTATACAAATTAACTGGAAAAATAGTAACTAAAAAAAATGCATGAAAATTGCACTTTAGTATTTTATTTGCTCAACGCACTTTTTTTTTTTAACCTAAAATACATTTTAAAAATGCTGATTTTTCAACCAATTAGTTTTCATTCTTGGTTATTAGTTTTTTCCTTTTAAAACTTTGTAGATTACATATTTTGATAATGGTATTTATAGAGTTATTTATAGACTTTTGTTTAAATTTTTATGATTATTATTTTTTAAAGCTTGAACCTTTTTTTTGCTTGCTGTAGATCTTTGTGTGTGGTAGCGGGAATGCTTGAACACCACTGAAAAGTCATTTTAAAAAAAACTCAATTTTATTTTGTGTTTGTCCGTAGCCTGTCACCAACAGTGATATTGGAACCCAAAACAACACAATGAGAGTCAAAAGATCTGATTTTGATGCTTTTGAGGCTTTAGCCATAGATGGAAGGGCAGCCAGCAAAAAAGGTACAAGTTTTAAAAATTCCTTTTTTTTGTATAGCATGTTTTTTATTCTATAGCGTGCTCAGTGCACTATGGTACACTCTTTTGTGGACATGTGGTATTGTGGGGTGTATGGTTGGGGGTTTTGATGTTGTCATTAGTTGCTCAGCTAACACATCTCAACGTATGGTTGTGGTTTTGAAGTTGTCATTAGTTGCTCAGCAACCACAACTCAGTGCCACCCAGGATTTGAACTTCAGCCCCTTAATATAACCTTGGGGTTTTTGCCACTCAGCCACAAATCTGTTAGCTCCTCTCTATGTTGGTCAAGCATGTTTGTCTTGTCTTGTCTTGTATGTTTGAGTTTCAACTTAATATTCTTTTTTAACACCTTAAGGTATTAATCATTAAATGATGCTAGAAAAATTGACTAAAACAAATAGGATACTTTGTGATGCAGTGTCTTGAACTATTTTATAGCAGACAAGAATGGAAATGATTATGGTCAAGACATTCCTCCCCGCAGTACAGCAGAAGGAAAACATAGTGGGCCTCCATTTTTGCCGCCCCAGTTGTTACAAGTTATTCTCAACAAAGATACCCCAGCTCATGTAAGTGGTCACCATTTATTCATCTATTTCATGTATGTTGATATCCAGATTGGGTGGGTCATGTGACCTTTAAACTCGGGTTGGAAAAGTGAGGTTTTTTAAAACATTACCAATTAGAAAGTTTCTTTTTAGGGCAATCTCTTTGTAAAATGTTTTACATGAATCGGATGTTCCTTCAGAGTTGAAGATAATTACTTCCTAGTCCAAACCTCCCGCAGGACGACGGGGGATGGGAGCGGGCAAGGTTTGAACCCGGGACCATCGATAAATTTGAACGACAGTCCAGCGCACAAACCGCATGACCAGGCAGCCATCTTTTGTCAAGTGGTTTGTTTCACCTTGTGCTGTGATGCTGCTGCTAGATAAAATTGTCAAATGGAGGGTCGTGACCTTGTCAGGATTGTCCCTCAATTTGCTTTATTTTTACCATGTTATCTCATAAAAGATAAGATGGTGCCTCTAGTATTGTACTATGCATCATGCATAGAAATAGTAGGGTGGAACAATTGTCACTATTTGGAGCTGCCTTTAGATATGTACTATACATCATGCATAGAGTTGGCTGGAAAAAAGGACACTTTTCTAAGAAACGCTTAGCCAATGCATTTTGAATTGGTTAGAGGAACAGATTTCAGTTGGTACATGTATAGTTTCTTGGCCAAAAAGATTCAATGTTAGTTTTTGTCAATAAAGCTCTAAATTTATGATTGAAGCATGCATAGTGTGTAGAAGTGGATGAAAGCTTGTCCTGCTAGGATCATTTCATTATGCATTTGTAAATTCATTGGGGTGGGAAGCATGGTTGCTACGTGCGAAAGTGTTTGGCTTCCAAAATAAGGAGTCTCGTGTTTAAATTCCGGTGCAGACTGATATTTTGAATTTCTGGATTTTTTTATGGTGATTGAGTCCACCCAACTCTTATTACCTTACATTTGTTAGAGAAAATTTGGTTATTTTGCTGACCACATGACACTATCGTTAACTGTGGGCCTCAGAAACATATCACCATCCCCATGGATTGCAAGGTCAGAAAATGACTTTTTTAAAAAAACTTTGACATGTATATTAATTAATTTCTTGAATTTAGGTTGAGCCCTCCTTGCTTCCTGAACCTAACCATGTTATGCTAAATCACCTTTATGCATTATCCATCAAGGTAAGTGCTTAGACCCTAACTTTCAGAGTTGTGTTTCAGGAATGTTGAAGCATAAAAGTTCATGTTTTAGGGATTGGCTTTTTTTTTGGGCTCACTTTATTCTGTGCAGAGTTTTCGAAAGCACAATTAAATCAATTTATTTCATTCTGTTTTGAAACCCAAAGCAAGATGATAAAAAGAAAAATAAACAGACCCTATGCAGACAAGAGCTTTGTCAGCATGAGCTGTGGCATAAAATACATGTTGCTATTGGATCTTCTCGGTTACATGAATTACTGCACTCATCCTTATCCTTGGAATTGAAGCCTTTTCCTAATAAATCTTCTACGTGCAGTGTAGTGTTTTGCACGGCACCATTTTTTTTTCTTGATTCAAGACTCCCAACAAAATAAAGTGCTTCAGAATATTGAATTTTGTTACGCGGGACATTATTAACCAATAACAAAGCAGTGTTGAATTTGTGTTCGTTTTAGTGAAACAAAAATAAGCTTTTTTGTTTAATATAACTCTTATTAGTTTATTTATTTGAATATTTTTTTTCTTTAGCAATAATCTAATTCATATAAAAAAAAATGTATCAGCAGTCAAATGTAATTTAAAAATGAATTTTACACCAAAATAAATGTGTGAAATCAATGATCTCTAAAACGTGCATTGAGAAATGTCTTAGTTCTAGATCAGTGGTTCACTATAAAGTGTGCTTTAACCACTTAAGTTTTAATATTTAAAAATAAAAAAAAAATTCCTATTTAAAAAAAGAAAGAAAACTATCAGGAACCACTGGCCTTTGTAAATTTTAAAAATATAAAACTAAGACAGTGATCGCAGGTTAAGTCTAGACATGTATTTGCTTTAAAAATGTCTTAAAGTTAAAAATGGGTTTTTCTATTCCCGATCAGGATGGAGTGATGGTCTTAAGTGCCACCCACAGGTTTCGTAAAAAGTATGTGACTACCTTACTGTACAAGCCCATCCAATAGAATAACCAATTGTCTGTATATTTGAGTGCTTGGTGGCATGCCTGCGTTTTCACTTGGACTGTTGTTTGGAAGAATTGTTTACGGAAGATTATTGTATGTTTAACAGTTTATACACTTAAAAAAGAAAACGTTTTCTTCTTAATGTTGATGGCTAGTATTTATTGTAATATAAAATCAACATTGACAATGTATTTGTGTAATGAGTTCACTCAGACGTAGTAGAGTTTGTATCAGCATCTATAGACGGAGGAGACAATTCCAACTGGACCAGATACCCTTGTTGAACCATTTGTATATTACCATGTTATTATTGAGATACTTTATAGTATGTATATCCAGTTGACTATTACCTAGATGATAGACTAGTGTGAAGTGTACTGCCGATTTCTATGAGGGATTAGAGTAGTGGATGCCACATTGGTGATATTTTGATTTTCATCGTTAACACTCTACTTAAATCAACATTCTAGAGTAAACACCCCCCCTCATTTGTGGTAAATATTGATATTCTTAGTTTACTTGATATCATAGCACTCATTATTTCATCAGAAACACAGTCGCATAATGAGAGTACTGCTCCACTTGGTCATTAGATGCTTTCAGTTCCTCAACTGCCATTGTTTTCACATTGCGAGTCATAGAATTTTTATTTCTCCCCCCCTTAACGTGGCTCAAGTTTCAAGCTCTTCCATTTAGGTTTAAAATACAAGTTGGGTGTTAAGGTGTGTTACTTCACACGATTAAGTCCCTTCTATGTGCTCACCAACCAGATATAATGGGTGAATTATTCAGGACACGAGAATATACACTTCCCTTCAGTGCATACCCAGTGCACCTAAATGATGGTGAAACGGCACTTAAACTCGCCTGAAGGGGATGAACTCTGCCACTCCTTTTTCTTACTTTATGTGTGCCTGTGTGTGCGAGAGAGAGATTTGTGTACATAGATAACATTGCCAAATATTACGCAGGAGAAATTATTGCTGTGATGGTCTTAGAAGACATATTGGACACTACTGGATAGGATCATTTGTTGTGTACATAGATTTTGTTAACACCTGTACAAGGGCATTTATGTTCGTTAGTGACACTGTGTCATCACTGTAGCCTACGCAGATGTGTAGAGCGTAAGGTTAGACGACTCTGTTTCATTCTTGAAGAGCTGTCTCTTCATAAAGTAACTGGAAAATACTTCATGGTGTAACAAAAGAGCAAAGACATTAAAACATTGTTTGTAAGCTTCTGTTTTTTTTTTCTTTTCTATTTGCTTCTCGTCTTTCTTGAACATTTACAAGTGGTGCACTCTGTTACTGTGCACTGCGTCATGCTCAGACTTAGTTCCTGTGACAGTCATCTCCCTTGGGAGCGAAAGCGGCCATTTATATCCTGTTTTATTTCCCTTTTTTTTTCTTTCCACGTTCTGTGATTGTGTTAGTTGATTCTATGCATTATAACAATCATCTTTGATATACATATTATTGTTTAATGAATTTCTTGTTCCATATGAAGCGTTAGCTGGACATGTACTATGTTTCTAATAATATTCATGTCTAATGGTATTTGTTCATGAATTGATGACTGTGGCATAACCATTGTACGCGATTTTTTTGTTTTGTTCCCTTGTCCTACCAGAGAACTGCAAAGTTCATCTTGAAATAAATCAAAGAAATGAACTCCTGTGTCCTTGTGTTAGTAGTGAACTTAAAACAAAATTTGATGGTAGACAGCTTCCAGAGCCCAAGTGTCATAAGATAATTAGATCTAAGTTTAAGTACCTGTCATAAGATCTACGGCCAAAGACACATAAGATATAAGACTAAGTACATGGCATGAGATCTAAGACTAAATTTTCAACAAATCTTCACCTGCTAAAAAGTTTTTGTGTAGTCTGTATTTAAACATTTTTTTTGTTGCCATCTTTTTAGCATATAACCCTTAAAGTGCTGAGCTGTTTTACAATGAGTGCATACAAAATGGAATTACAATTCAGATGTTTAGAGGCTAAACTACAACATGAATTTTAAGGGTTAAAGTGCATGACCCTGTGATCTAAAAAAAGGATTTATTGCTCTATCATGTGAAGAAAAATGCAAATAATTATTTTCCCATTCAAATAGTCACTTATTCCAAAAGTAGTTATATGAATTCCTTATTCTTGTCTACTAAGCCTATATAGCAAGGCCTATTATTTAGTCTGACATTCTTATTCTTGGTGCAGACAAGTTACACTCTGATTCCCACATTTTCTCATCTGAAGTTGATTTTAAATGGCAGCTTTTTATTTGTTTAAAAGTTTGGATCTCCCCCACCCCCAATTTTTTTTGTAAGGATGTAGATATAGACACAAGATATTTTACAAGATCTTAACGCATTTCTGCCTAGATTGTTTATGTACATGAGTGTAGTGTAGACATATCATCAATATGTCCCTTGAATGTTTTCAGTTTGTCTGCTTAAAGTTCAAGATCATTTCACCTGGCAGCTATCTTTATAGTTGAGGCGCCCCCCCCCCCCCCCCCCCCCCTTCAAATGGGTAGAAAGACTTTATGGTGTCCTAAGAAAGGAAATGTAGTTGGGTTTGGAAAGGTCAAGGGTCAGACAGAAACAACCTTTGTATACAAAACTAAAACAGCAGTTTTTAAATAAATGTGTTAGCATCTCTTCAAGACAGGCTTAAGCATTCTGGTAAGCATACAGTCCAAATATCTAATTAAACATGTGACTGTCACAAGATTGACTAATACTGGTTCTGTTTTCAACACTGCTTGTAAGAAGTCTTTTTAAAACGGGTCCAATATGAAACACTAGCTTGTAAGAAGTCCATAAATGGGTCCCATCTGTCAAAATTAAAAAACTTTTTTCTTATTGTTAAAGGCAGTTTCCTTTGATTCATCATAAGGATGTATTCTGACACACGTCTTAATAGTCTGTAATAATTAAGACTTAGCCAATTTTGTTTCAAGGAGTCTGTCACAGTCCTAGCTAAGCTTTAAAAATTACAATTATGTGTTGTAATTAAAAATGTATTATTGTCTCTTTAACTAGATGAACAGTGAAGGAATACTTTGAAAAGTTGATTTCAGAAATGTTTCAAATTTTTAAAACTCATCTGGAAGTTCATAAAACTTAAAATCCTGTCTACCATCACACAAGAAACAGTTTTATTTCTATCAAGTGCGTAGGTTATCATCACTCCACATTTCTTCCTCCTAACTCACTAATGAGTAGCTATTGTTAACTTTTTACATTCATTAACTTGGTCACATTCTGTATAATACTTCAATTTAAATAAACTGATGTAAAATGGTCATTATTAGAGGTAATGGACAAATTGATAATTCTTATAAAATAACTTCATTTGTTCGGGGGGCTATTATAACAGGCACGTTAAATGAACTAGAGAATGACAAGAGTATTATTAAATCTATTAGGGACTAAGTTTTGTTAGGACATCACCTTACTAATCCCTACTAAATCTTGTACTGTGTGTTGATTTTCTTTAAAAACTCCAGTCCCATAATGCATTGCTTCAAATTAAGATTTCTTTTTGGTTTATGGCTTCTTAGAGGCATTTTTGTTCTTTGTATAAACAAATAGTATTTTCTATGTTCATTTTGTCAGAAAGAAATTAATCAAGAATTAAGTATTTTTAAAGAAGAATTTGTTGAGTTTATTTTTTTTGTTTCCTGCTAGTCATGTGACTTAGTGAATCTACATGTATATAGTATGTGTGTGCTCACAAAATGAAACTAACAATAGATCTGAGTGGAAAAAAACAACAAAACATTTATTTATCAATATCAAACCATGCAAGTCCAACTAAAGCCAGTCATGGCTTGGAGGACTTGGTAATATCAAGCAACTCCACTGACACAGAGAAACAAGGCACTGATTACCAAAACAGTAGTCAACAAAACATACAGTTGTTCAACTTTTTTAAGAATGTGACTTGAAGCTCAGGTCAGTCAGATCAAAACTTTCTCTTGGATACACAATAAATTATCAGTCGCACTACAAGATGCTCAATGACGTAAACATTTCACAAACAAAAAAAAAAAAAAACAAGGATAATTTAAATGGATATAGATCAGACACTACAATAAAAGGATTTTGACATGCTTAAAATGAGCTTTTACATTACTTTTTAAGATTTTTTTTTAGTTACAGGGGAACATCAAAACATTTTGAAAAGGAATATTATCTAGTAATTAGATATTAACAATTATGTCTTAATATCAGGATCACAAAGGTCCCCATGATGAGCTTCTGAACACTCAAATTTAGCAAGAATATTTGGCCATTTAATGAGATTCTCATAGCTTACTAAGACCTTCCTGCATAGAAAAGAACCAGAAAAAAGCAGCAGCCAGAGAAAGTGATGGGAAGACAACATCCAATAATGGATGGGCCTGTCATTGAAAGAGACTCTACTCCTGGTACAAAGACACAGGGAGAGGGGGGGGTGAAAGATGGTCAGAAGCAAAAGTGTTGTTAGTGACTTTCAGAAAGTCTGCAAGCCAAAGCTTCAAAGTCTTAACAATATTGAAGTTGTGTAGAGATCTGTGCAACTAAACTACGCTGTAGAAAAGAAAGAGTTAGTGATAGTCACAGACATGTCTCTCATGCAACATTCTGGGTCTTGAAGTTCGAGACGCTAACTCTACAACAGACAAGTTACCTAATGGACATAACACTAGCAAGAGCTCACTAAGACCTTCCTGCAAGGAACAGAAACAGAGAAAAGCAGCAGCCAGAGAAAGTGATGGGAAGACAACATCAAATAATGGATGGGCCTGTCATTGAAAGAGACTAATTCTGATACAAAGACACAGGGAGGGGTGAAAGATGGTCAGAAGCAAAAGTGTTGTTAGTGACTTTCAGAAAGTCTACTAGCCAAAGCTTCAAAGTCTTAACAATATTGAAGTTTGAGACGCTAACTCTACAACAGACAAGTTACCTAATGGACATAACACTATCAAGTTGGAGAAGCCAAATAGTTTAGAATGAAGGAAGCTTGAAAAGATAATGACTTTGTAGAATCCTATACAATGAGAGACCACTACTATTATTCTTAAGCTTCTAAACTTTACTAATCTTATAAATAGAGCAGAACTGCACCTCCTTTTTTTTGTTTGTAATTTTAATTGTAAAAACAGAACTAAAAGTAATCATTAGTAAGTAATATCAAGCATCTTTTGTTCCAGCTTTTTCATTAAAGATTCTTAAAAAAAAAATGTCAAAAGTAATATGTCACTTTTTTAAAAATGTTAAACGCATTCAGGTGGTCTTCCCTCTCATACATTTTATAGACGGTAATCACACTTTTATAGCATTTATATCCCACTTTGCATGACACATTTCATACATAATAATACATTAATATTTGACTGAAATAATGATACTTTAATGGAGTATTCTAATTTGTTAGGGCCTGCACAAAATAAAAGCCTGGTTCTGGTCTAGATGCACTTTAAACTAGCAATAGAGGACACATGTAAAAAAATAAAACAGGATGTTGGCAGTGCTATGCGCTTGATAGAGAAGTTGAAACAAAACTGTGCGAACGCCTGTTACAGTTAGTAATTATACATTGAGCTAATAAAACATAAAGACAGAAGATCCTTGATGTCTGTCTCACAGTAAGTTCAGGATGTCACTGGCTCGGCTGCATGTCAGACCAGTGCCATCTGGTTCCAGGTTGACCTTCTTGACAACACCTTGCTCAACTAAAAGGGCATATCTATAAAAAAAATAAACCCACAGATTAACACAATTTAACTTTCTTTTTGTGTTTGAAAATAATGTACGCACAAGATAAAAATAATTTTGCACATGCCTAATAATAGATGTGTCAGAGGCATGGTGACTGAGTGATTAAGTGCTTGACTTCTGAACAGAGGGCTCTAGGGTTCAAATCTCAGTGAAGACTAAGGATTTCAGGATTTTTAGGATGCTTGTAAAAACAGGTGAGCTTCACATCATCTGACCTATTGCAAGGTCTGAAAAGAATACTTTACTTTTTTTACTTTTATCAATGCGTCAGGGTTGCAATTGATTACTTCAAAAAGAATGCTAAAAAAATAATTTAATGTAAATAATAATTAGCTGTATGCAAACTCATTGCAAACTATCAGGTTATGTTCAAGGATTTAAAAATTTGAAATGCACTTAATCTGAAAGCTGCAAAGATATTCACAATTTGAACATTGACTTTTTAAAATAGAATGTAAAAATGGCATTCACTAAAGCCTATTTCCATAGCAAGGGTACAGATAAAACTTTAAATATAACAGGTTTCAAGAGATCATCTTTATATAATGGAGATATACATCAAGACAAAGTAATTACCTCTTGTTGCGAACATTGCCAAGAACTGCAGTTAAGTCCAAAGTCACGTCTAAAGCCTACAAAAGAAATAGCACAGACAATTACTATGAAAGAACTGTATAGTAGATATTGGACTCATAATGTTAATAGTGCATTTTCAAAACTAATGAAGCAAACTCTATAATAATTGATAAAACTCCAACCTTTGCAAACTCAGCACATGTGTCGGCCAAAAAGCGAATCTGCAAATAGCGATAAACAATTGCTACTTCAAATTCAAATCATGAAATAAGGAACAATGTAAGAGATTTTAATCATTTATTTTCAAACTAATTAGACTGTCATAAATAGATGAATAGAAATAATATGGAGCTCAAAACAAGAATAGGTTTATAAACCGAAAGTAGAAAACCTATTCCTGTGGACCAACTGATGCAAATGTAAAATTCTTTTAATCAACACTATGCCATTTTTTTTTATTGATCATATTTGACATGAATATTATCTTGCTATTTTCTCTGCATGAAGATAAATTGTATCTAAGTCAAGTCTAACAAGTGAAATTATTATTATTATTATTTTTTTTGTAAAACAAAAGTTTTCTCCTAATTGACGATACCATCGTTGATTTGAACTCATTAAATGAAATTAATATTTGATTTCATAAACTTTTCTTTGTCTTATTTAGAAAGTGCATGCAGTCCCCTTTGATTCTTTACCAAATATGAAATCTTGTTGAAACATGGAAAATAATTACAGGTAGAAAGAGTTAGAGACAACCATGCCAAGAGACAACTCTTCCTGGATTCTGAGCATTATCTCCCTTTATAAAGTAATTCAAGAGCTTTATTAGCTTTACTTCTTTCGGTGTTGGTAATTGAACACATTTCACCAGCCTTTAGCTTGACAAGCAAAAAATAAAAAAAAAAATTAAGGTTTTATCAAGTACTTAATTAAACAACATTAGATAGAGAAACCTCATTAAAAAGTAGTCTCCCTTGTGCATTATCTGATACTTGGTTCTCTTGAACATTAACTGACTAGTCTCCCTTGTGGGTGTTCAAAAGACAAGACAGAGCATTAAATCAATACAGAAGACAACCAATCAATTTTTCTGAGGTATTACGGCAGATAAGCTCCAATGAGTGGTTCACTAATTAAGTACTGGCTAGGAATATTAAAAAATCAATATAAAAAGAGATCCAATGAAAGCTACAAAGAAATGGTATGAAGCATCTATAACTGGTCATACTGCTGAGGTATATATGCTTCTTGACAATGTTAAATTTAACAGTGCTGTAGAGGCTAGTCTGTTTTCAAATAAACACATTACGCTTGAATCATTTAGACATTTAGTTCAGTTAGATGAGTTACAACAAATGTCATCGACTTCCAATTCTTGAGAGTAATAGTTAAAAAATAATAAAATAAATAAATAAATAAAAAGCAACAAACTCTTTAAAGCGATACTTCTCTTATTCAGGGTAATGTAACTTATTAGGTGTTATAAACAAAAGCTAATAATATCCCAAGTGAAATATATATATTTGTTAAATGAAACACACTACTACTAGGGTTTATTAGAAATATTTTTTTTTTCCAAACCAAATGTTTAAGCACCCCAGGATTTCATATTAAAAAGTAAAAAAAAAATTAAAGCTCTCCTTTCAGACCTTGTGATCTATGGGGCAGATGATGTAAAGGTTATCTTTTTCTATGGCCTTTGGTTAATGAGGGTGCCATGGCCAACTGCCTTTACATTTCCCCAACTAATGTTAGGTACCCAGTAGAGGTGGGTAGACTAAAAAATTCCAGTGTTCACCATTATTCAAACCCAGGACCTTCTGGTTTGGAAGCCAAGTGCTTTACCACTCAGCCACCACACCTCCATTATATATTACTTAACTTTATTAATATTTTTAAAAAAAGGGACCTCTGATCAGGATTCCTTAATTAAAATTAATTAATTAAAAAAAAACACAACTCTAAAATAACCCTTTAAAAAAAAAGATGTTAGGTGTACTATAACAACATAATCACATTTAACAAAAGCAATACTGTTGAATAAACAAAATCATGCACAACCCTTTCAAAGAAATGTCTGTAAATTTTAATAAAGAATAAAACAGCTTGTCTCTTAACTCTTTTTCTCCGTAATTATTTACCACATTCTAGTGGAATCAACGTTGGTATCGTCAGTTAGGAGAGAAAAGAGTTAATAAGTATTTTATGAAATTGAACTTATTTAAAAACATACCTTGCCATTAGGATCCAGTGATCGACCCCATGCAGCCATGACAAAGGGATCATTCACTGACACACACACAACCTCTTTCACCCCTTTAGCTTTCAAGGAATCCAAAGCAGACACGAAACCAGGCGCATGGTCCTGAAGAGAAGAATGGCAATAAAAAAAACAACGAGATAATACAAAGCAACAAAAACAACTTGAAGCTAATCTGCTTGTACAATGTCATCTAATTTAATACTCAAAACTCGAAGGTCAAGATAAGCCAGTATAACAACACAACATAAATAGATGCATTGTGGGTAGTAAGAATGTGGTATCAAAGGTTGCTCGTACTACGGCCTTGATAAAAAAACAAACAAAACAAATGACAGTTAACATGGAGAATTATTATACAACTCCTACAGGTCAAGGATATGGTGGGTTATGAAAAGGTCCAAAAAAGTTCAACCCATTTGAATCAAAACCTTTCTTCAATCCCCAGATTTGTACAATAGAATGCATGTTGTCAGCTTAACAATGATAGAGATACCAATATGTGTAAAGCAAGAAGTGGGATAAAAAAATTGTACGTTAGCATGGCTTTCACAAGTTTCATTCAAGGCATCCATGGTCCTAAGACACATTAAACATTTTTTTTAAAGTTGTGTATGTTTATTTATATAATGAGCTCAAACTGTTTTAACCAGAATTTGCAGAAAATTTTTTTGCTTCTACACAATATCATGTATAAAAGATATCTGTTTTGGTCTGTGTTTCCCAAACTTTTTTCTCAACGGAACACTTCACACACTGAGTATTTAGCATAACACTTTGCTTATTTTTTTTAGAGAGGTTAAATCATGTGGAGGTCTACTAGTTTATTATTCCAAAAGTTTGTGGAACACTATTTAGGGCCTTGTAGTGTTCCTCGGGACACAGTTTGGGAAACACTGGTCAAAGTCAACGATCTATAACTGAAATTTATTAAGATATTTTATTTAAATGATTCTGTAGCGGCAGCCCTGCAGTTGAATGTTTCTGCAAACAATGGCTTGACAGCACAGCCTTGTTTTATTGAATAAATTATGGCCAGATTGCAAAAAGAGTAGTCTAGTTTTTTTCCCCAGCTATCTGATTAGCGAAATATGCTTTATGGAGTACAATGTACTTTGGTACTACTTTTATCCCAGACTTGTATGTTTAGTCTGTGTTATGAAAATTATATTCTGTATCGGTTGTCGTTCTTATGTTTACATGTGCTTGTAACTCGTCCGTGAGAATGTGTTCACGAAATGTGTGTTGTGTAGTCAGTGTATTAAAGCCATACTATACAGACATTGTTCTCGACTTTCTTATCTTTATGTTCATAACAATTTAATACACTGAATCCAAAACTGTGAAGTTGTTAGAATTTCGAAATGAAATCTTCGCCCAGAGAAGTTTGACATCAAGCCCACAGCACCTCAAGCAGCAGAGCATTGGCAGCACTGGTATGAAACGTTTAAAAATTTTATATCGGTAGTATAGTAGACAATCTTGATACTAAGAAACTACTGATAAACTATCTCTGTCCTGCTGTATATCAAATGATACTTGATAAAGAGACATTTGATGAAGCTATCCAGACTCTAAATGGCATCTACATTCAACCATAGAATGAGGTGTTAGCTAGGCACAGGTTAGCTACTTGCAAACAAGAGCAAGGTCAAACGATAGACGCCTTCATGCAGAAATTAAGAATTCTATCCAAAGATTGCAACTTCAAAGCGGTGACTGCTGAACAACACCGAGAAGAGGCTATTAGAGATTCGTTTATCAATGGACTAGTGTCCAACAGCATTCGAAAACGTCTACTCGAAAAGACTGTTTTGAGTTTAAAGGACGCCTTCGAGGAGGCTCGCTTACTAGAACATGCTTATCAGCACTTATTACAGTATGAATCATCACAGCCGGAAACTAATTGCGCGGCAACTACTCTCACCAATTCTTCCGCCTCACCCTTGCCAAACGTAACGATTCCTCAAAGTGCAAGCAATTCACACACACATGAAATAAATGCATTAGCTAGGAAGTGTTATTTTTGCGGCAGGGTTAAGCATCCCCGCTCTCAATGCCATGCAAGGGAAGTGACATGCAATCAGTGCTTCAAAAAGGGTCACTTTCAAAGAGTTTGCAAATCTAGATCTTCAACAGTTTCGGCTATTGCTACTGTGCAGCCTTTGAATTCAAACAAATCTACAATACCAATTTGCATCAACAACGTGCCATTGAAAGCTCTAGTAGACACTGGGAGCTGTGAAAGCTATATTTCGACGCACATCGCTAAGAAGCACAAATGGCAGACATGTTCCTCAGGCAACAGAATCTTTATGGCTTCCACCCATCTATCTCGGATCACTCAAGGACATATCTATGCTAACATACGTCTTAAAAATGAACGATACGAGGGAGTTAGACTTTCTCTACTAGACAATTTATGCTCTGACGTAATACTTGGACTTGACTTTATAAGTTTGCACCAAAACTTGTTTATTCCTTTCGATGGTCAGAAACCATCATTATGCCTGAGTACTCTCCAGCCAGCGAAGGTAGAGGCTCCTAGCCTATTTAGTAATCTGTCACCAAACTGTACCCCAGCGGCTACAAGGTCTCACAGATACTCAGTTCCAGAAAGAAAGTTTATAGAGAAGGAAATTCAACAACTAATAAAGGATGATATTATTGAACCATCTAAATCTCCCTGGCGTGCACAAGTCCTAGTCACAACAAATGACAGACATAAGAAAAGAATGGCTGTGGACTACAGCCAAACCATAAACCGGTTCACTCTACTAGACGCCTACCCTATGCCCAGAATTGACGAACTGGCAGAGAAAATTTCGCAATACTCTGTATATAGCACTTTAGACCTGAAAAGTGCATACCATCAGATTCCTATAAAAGAAGAGGAAAGGCCGTTCACAGCCTTCGAAGCATGTGGGGAAACTATATCAATTCCTTCGGATTCTGTTTGGCGTTACGAATGGAGTCGCCTGTTTTTCAGCATACGATTGACAAAATCATCGAAGACGAACGACTCACTGACACTTTTGCTTATGTGGACAATGTGACCATCTGCGGTATGGACTCTGAATCACACGACCGAAACCTACAGCGATTTCTTGATAGTGCTCAAAAGTATGGAATCACTCTTAATGAAACAAAAAGTGAAATTAGCACTGCTAAAGTGAGACTGTTAGGATACGAGATTTCCAAAGGACAACTTAAGCCGGATCCTGAGAGATTTCGCGCTCTAAGGGAATTACCAGTAACAGTGAACATGCGTGAACAGAAATGAGTAGTGGGTCTTCTGGCTTACTACTCACAGTGGATACCTAACTTCTCAACAAAAATAAGCCTGTTAACAAGAAATCAACAATTTCCTGTCTCCGAAGAAGTCAAAGGAACATTTGAAAGTTTGAAAAACGAGCTTGAAAAAGCCGCCGTATATACTATTGATCCGAATCGCCCTTTAACCGTTGAGACGGATGCTTCGGATATAGCCATTGCGGCTACCCTCAACCAAGATGGCCGGCCCGTTGCTTTCTTCTCTTGCTCATTAACAAAAAGTGAAAGAAACATTCTTTAGTTGAGAAAGAAGCATATGCCATTGTTGAGTCGCTGAGAAAATGGAAACATTTCTTAGTTGGTAAAGTGTTCACACTTGTTACGGATCAGCGATCTGTCTCTTTCATGTATAACAGGTCAAACAAAGGAAAAATTTAAAATGAAAAAATCCAGAGGTGGAAACTAGAACTCTCGTGTTTCCACTATGACGTCATCTATCGCCCTGGCAAGCAGAACACTGTAGCTGATACACTTACCAGAAACTATCTATCTGCCATCACTCGCAATGACCTTAAATTGCTGCACACTAGTCTTTGCCACCCGATCGTTACTCAATTATTGCACTACGTAAGGACTAAAAATCTTCCATTTTCCTGTGATAACGTCAGAACTGTAATAGAACAATGTCAAGCTTGTGCAGAACTAAAGCCCCGTTTTTTTCGACAGCTGACCGGAGAACTGATTAAAGCAACTCAACCTTTTGAGAGAATTAGTATGGATTTCAAGGGACCTCTCCCTACTGTTTCAAGAAATAGATATCTACTTACCATTATAGATGAATTCTCTAGATTCCCATTTGCATTTGCATGTCCCGATATGTCTTCCTCTACGGTTGTTAAATGTCTCAATGAACTATTCGCCATATTTGGATTTCCAGCGTACGTCCACACTGACAGGGGAACTTCGTTTATGTCTACAGAGGTGCAGCATTTCCTCCACGAGAGAGGAATTGCAACCAGTGGAATGACCCCTTACAGTCCGAGAGGAAACGGACAAATAGAGAAGCTTAATGGGACTTTATGGAAAGCCATCACCTTGGCTCTACATTCTAAGGAATTGGACATAGCTAAATGGGAACTAGTACTAAATGATGCTCTGCAATCCATCCGGTCATTACTATGCACTGCAACTAACAGGACACCACATGAACGACTTCTTGGATTCAACCGAAGAAGTGGTTCCGGGACATCCTTGCCAACATGGTTGACCAGTCCTGGTCCTGTCCTGCTGAAGAAGAACGTTAGATCATCTAAATACGATCCCATAACAGAAGAAGTTGATTTGGTAACATGCAACCCTCAGTACGCTGTAATTCGAACACCAACCGGTCGAGAGGAAACTGTCTCATTACGAATGTTAGCCCCTAGGGAGGAACAAAAAGTTATAGAAAATGAGAATCAGAGTAGAACAGAGCTTGATATTGGCTGCCCCATCCAAAGCTCATCCCCCAGGAATCAACCTACTGATTCTATCATGCCTGAAGAAACCACCAGCACCACTGAAGACATAGTCAGACGGTCCGAAACTCAAGCAGATGAAACTACACATACATACAATCTTAGAGTAAGGAGAACTAGGCCCAACTACAAAGTGTAAAAGCTCATCAGCTTACTAGAACTCTTACTTTGACATTCAGTTTTGTCTCCAAAATGACATTTGTTTATTTTACTACTTTCATTTGGTTTTGTTGACTTGAGTTTAATGAGATATTTGATCTATCATGATATATTTTAATAAGTTATTTGATTTACACTTACTTATATCAACATGTTACATTATGTCATGCTATTCTACATTGTTTGTTTACTTGAATCTCTATTATTATTCTGCACTTACTTAATTCTTCTATTGTTTATAATACTAGTTAGCATTATTTGAACCGGGGGTGAATGTTATGAAAATTATTTTCTATATCGGTTGTTGTTCTTATGTTTACATGTGCTTGTAACTCGTCCGTGAGAATGTGTTCACGAAATGTGTGTTGTGAAGTCATTCAGTGTATTAAAGCCATACTATACAGACATGGTTCTCGACTTTCTTATCTTTATGTTCATAACAGTCTGGGACATACAAAATAGGAAGCGTGGTAGAGAGGCCAAGTGCGCTTGAACTTGGCTTGGCTACCTAGAAGGGAGCTTGAGGTTCGACATCCGACTCAGGCAGAGTTGTGTTTACTGAGGGCCTAAAGGCAGCACGGAAAACCAACTCCTAGATACCCCCTCCCCCCCACTAGTCCACAAATGAGATTGGACCAAAAGCGCTCTAAGCATGAAAGTAGCGCTATAATAATAATAATAAAAAATATAGCAAGTATTAACAATACATTTTTTAAAATACAAACACACAAAAAAAAACAACACTATACAATGTCTTACAGTTCTCTGTACCAACCAACAATTGACTGTATTTAAGTATTAGAATATGCAAATAACGATTGGAGACATAACTTTATTTCCAAATAATTTACAATTTAGTGTACCGAGGAATTATTACTATGTCCACAGAAAGTAATAGGTTAATTTTTTTTACTGTACATGTTGATGATTCTGAGCTTACAGCTCATAACAGAATAAATAAACATCTACAGAAAACTTTCTAGCACACATATTGCCCAATCAAGAATGCTACATCCTTGTCTTTGAGACACCCAAGAAACAAAGTTAACTTACAGCCCAACACACTTAAAGTAGGTCAGAGTTCAAGCTCTTGACCAAAGTGACAAAAATTCCATACAGCCAATCGGCCATATAAGTCCTACGGCAATGTTAGTTGATACAGATGTATATATGGAAAGTCTAGGTGTTGACTTATACCACCCTAAGTGTAATATTTAATGAGATAACTATGAAGGATACTTTTCTGTAGACACATTTATATAGGTCCAGAATGCCTTTTTGTGTGCACTATTTCATTCTGATGTCACTCAGATAATTTACAAAAACGTTTATAATTTAGTTTCACTAAAACCAGATTTTAGAAGACACAAGAAGGATAAAATTGAAATAGTATTACAAAAACTATTATATGCCTTTATTACTATCAACGCATTCTTCATTATGTCCTAAATTGTGAAAATCTGTGAAATTTTCTGTTCAATAACATTCTAGAAAATTAATTGGTCCATAAATACCAGTACAAATTTCATATATATATATATATATGAATGGTGAATGAGGTCCGTTAAGCCATAAAGGATATGAAATTTATTTTTTTCTCAAAGAAAATGAGAAATTCAATTTTGACTCCCCCCAAGTGACTGGTTTTGTGAGATACCATACTATCATTAGCTTACCTTGGTGCAAGTAGGAGTGAATGCCCCTGGCACACCAAAAATGACAACTTTGCCTTGATTGAAACTTGAAGTGTTTACTTTTTTGTCAGGTGCTCCCTCGTAGAGGTCTACACTGGGCAGTTTGTCTCCAGCCTTATGGAATGATAAACAATTTCATGGCTAATTTTAAATGCAGGAATGATTAATCAAATTGTGACTAAAGTGGTCTATGCTACTCTAACACAAAGCAAACAGCAAGAAAATCTAGCTCTATAGATAAACTTTCTTACATGGTATAACATGTAACATGAACATAAAAAAACAACAAGGTTACAAAAACAGTTTGTGTAGAAACACAAACTCAAAATCACCCCCGAAGTGGTCCACCCAGATAGGTAAAAAGGCTGGTTTCAATATTTTCAGAAAGAATATCAGAATGAAATTCTACCAAAGGCAAATGACAGAGAAGAATGGAAAAAGAAGGTTTACAGATCTTGTGAGGTGCCTCAATGGTCCAGCAGACCAAAGGATATGTGAAAGTGAATTTAGATGTGAACCTGGCCTAACTGATGTCTCATTATGAATATCTAATTGATCTAATAGTTTTGTAAAGGGTCAATCTCTTATTCAAATCCTCAGGAAAAAAAAAATTCCTATAGTTCAGTGTTTTAAGGTCATAGGAAGTCCCTGTAATTCATGCGATAATATGAAAAACTACTTATTAATTGTTGTTTTAAATTATGTTCCACTTATAAGTTTATTAAATAAACTTTTTCTCTTTCAAAAAAATAGTAATTTTTTTTTGTAAATGCAGTAGTCAGTATGACAGAACTTACATAACTTCTTGCAAAGTTAATTTAAAAAATTAAAATTTTCACTTTCAGAAAAGAAAAAAGCAGCCGCCGCATCAGAACTTTAAAAGGTCTAAAATATCATGATGTCTGATATTCAATATCTTTTCTAGTTTACAAGATCTTAACGGGACGGACGGACAGACAATCCACACAAAACTAATAGCGTCTTTTCCCCTTTGGGGGTCCGCTTAAAAAAAATAGATGTCAAACTAGAGAAATGACTGTATCGCAGAGAGAGTCACCTCCCTGACAGCTCACTATATTTTCCTTCATATCTCCGTTATTTTAACTATTACATTTGTTGTGCACATGCTCCATTTCTTTACTGTTCTGATACATTTGGTTTAAATTTTCCTTAGATATCTGAATCTGAGTTCAACTTGAGTTCAAAGTGAACAGGTATGGAAAGTTCCATTTTTTTATCGGGGGGGGGGGGGGGAAGGGGAAAGAAGAAAGTAGGTCAAGGCATAAGGCTATTTTTAATCCTCTTATGGCATCAAGAAAACTGATATATAGAATAGAAACTGATATATTTGGCTTATGGCAGGAAAATGTGTGGTTTCTCAGTCTCAGCAATGTGTTGAGCCAAAGGGTGTCCGCGCCTATGGACGTTTTTCAGAAAATAAGAGATCAAGGACACTGTTATAATACGCTTAAATGTCTTTAAAAATGTTAACAGTTTTTTTTTTGTTTATACAATAATGTAAATAGAATTTAATTTTAATAAACTAGCAAACTTTCAGCCAAGTGGTACAACTATGGAAATGGAAGGGGGGGGGGGGGGGGGTGTGAAACAATCCGTGTGAAAAAGCTGGGAAGTGGGTCATTGTCCTGACTGGAGGGGAGGGGCTCTTTTTTGTCTATCCCCCTTTCCATTCAATGTAACAGAAGAGACTACCACTAGAGATGGAATGGAGGGAGGGATGGGGATGAGTCCACTAAAAGCTTGGCTGACCAGATAGAGACTACAGTTGTGACCTGGGTGTAATTGATCTAACTAACAAAGGAGAGGGTGAGGGAGGAGGAGGAAGAAAACTTGCTATCACCTACTGGGGGGGGGGGGGGGGTGCAGGCCTTACTCCCCAATGGAATGGACCCAGTGGAGAACAGTAATCCTTTTCGTTTGGAGCTGGCACCTCCATGTTTAAATAGGCTAGCCTATAGACATCACTGTGAAGCTAGGAATAGCACTTTTATAATGTAGTTGGGGGGGAGGGGGAATGAGACAGGACTGAAATAATGATCCCAAAATGTGGAACTGCTCCAAAGCAAAACTTTCTCCCCCATGTCAAAATAGGCTTGACCATAGACATTGTTTTGCAGCTAGGGACAAAATAGCAGATGTAACATGGATATTAATGTAATTAGGGGGAGGATGTCTACAAAAATCATCTTAACATGAAGATTTAGACTAGTTGGGGAAGCGAGATGGTGCAACTTGTGACATCAATAATAAACAGAGAAAAGCTAAAGTGATTGTGGAAAAAGTGACAATCTTAATCTTGTGTAAAAGAAAACGGCTTAAAGGAAATAATTGTAAGATTATATTGATTTTTACATGACTTTTATATACTGTGTTATTTTTTTTTTTAAATTGTCTGTGAGGTGTGCAGACCCCCCCGACAAGTAAACTTCAATTTTTTTTATAAAATAAACAAAGGACTATCACGCAGCAAATAGATCTAAATAATTATTAGCCAATTGCTGAGTATTCTGATACTTTCACTTTTTCTTAAGTATAACCATTTCAGAGAAAAAAAAATTCAAGTGAAAATGGATGCAAAAGTGTCCACACTATGATCTTTACTCTAAATCACAGTAAATGTGGAAAATGCTAATTAGACTATGTATTAAAAACTTTAAAAATATATTTAAAAAAAAAAAGTTTAGAAAAAATGCCAGTCTAGATTGACTAGATCTAGAAACTAGATAAATATTATTAATATAGTCAATATAAATCTAGATCTATATTTATATTATAATATTAAATTTAATATAATAAAAATATAGACTATAATACTATATAAATATAATAATGTCATGATAATGGAAAGTCAAGTGGCTAATTAAATGTATCATAGTAGAGTCTATGTTAGACAAAAACAAAAGAGACTCAGTACAATACTCAATGACAAATGACTCAAAACATTTTACAAACAAACAAATAATCAAGTTCATTTTAATTGTTATCAAATCAAGCCAAATCATGGTCGTCATGGATGGACATGATTTATGATCAAATGACAAATAAAATCAAATCTAGATAAAATCTTCCATTTCCTATGTATTATAATAATTACCTTGACTGGCATATTTAAGCTACTGCTTGTCTGAATGAACCGATGAAGTAAAAGTCCACGGAGAGAAGGTTGAGCGACGACCGATCGAATAGCTAACATCCTTCCAGCAGACTTTTATTTATAGTCACCAGGTAGTCTATAGATCTAACGTACTTAATTAGTTTCTAAAGTCAACAAATTCTCTAGAGGAGCTTCTGCAATAAAACTTGGAACAAGTTTTCTCCAAAATTATTGCCAAACAGAAACATAGGCATTAATTTTACTTGATATAACGCAGTCAATATCTGGTTATCTGAAAAAATGTGATTAAATAAACTAAAATTGATTAAATTTGTCAATAAAAATTAAAAGGGGTAGCACCGATGAGATCTTATAATGTATACAACAGATCTAAAAGAAATAATAAAATTTATTTTTGTTGTTTTTACTTTGAACTTGTGGCAAACCGGCAATTTTATGAAAGGTCGTTATAATACTTTTCTAGACTCTACTTCCAAATGAATCGTTGTTTAGCCTTGGTTTCAAAATGGCCGCCAAAGAAACAAGAAAAAAAAAAATGCGATTAGACATGTCTGAATAGAGTTACTAGAGTAGAGACTACTCACTACTAGAGACAGTAGAGAGTCGAATCTAGTTTTAGAATTACTATTTACTAGAAATATTAAAATTCTAATAGTAATGTAATAATTTTTTAATAGATCTAGTATCATCTAGTAATACTACTACTAATAATAATCTTCTATTCTTTATTGTCCGATACAATGTGACGAAATTTATATATAATACTACCCTAAGTCTAGAAATAGTAACTAAATACTAGTAAAAATACAGTAAATAGATCTTGTATTGATAAGACTGATAAATAAGTAATGTAATACTGCTAGATCTAGTACTAATACAAATAGTAATTAAGTAATACTACTCTAATTATAATATTTATAATAGCATAGATTGATAGATAATAGTATTATAGTAATGTAATTATTATAATGGAATTGGTCTAGCCCCAAACAAAAGAGTATGTCGAGTAAAACTGTAGAGTCAAATGACTTTCTTCTCTAGTTGTTTGTTTGATTTGTTAGCCTTAGTTCTAGATGATTTGTAATAATAATTTTATTAATAATTTTAATAGTACAATAATAATTATAATTGAATTTAGTAGATCTAGAGACTAGAGTTTTAAATCTATTCTTTAAGACTCTTACTCAGGACTTTTAGTAGAATAGATAGCTCTACAAATACATCATCTAGATATCTATAATTTGAGGATTGATATAGTCGTAGAGAATCTAGTCATATTTTTCAGAACCAAGACCAAGTAACCAAGTTTTGTTAAGATTTACTTTATTTAACTTGATCTAGAAGGTTACTGATGATAACTGATCTATATAAGTCTTCTCTTAAATCTAATCATTAGATCTAGATCTTGATTCTGATAAGATGATTAAGCATCGACAATCATGTCACTTGAAGAATTAATCTCAATCACGAACAATGCTGTTAAATCTCTTGTAAGATCTAACACTAGCTCACCAAATAGATCAATTAATGGTGCTACAGATAAGCTTGATTTTCAATGTGCTGGTAGTCCTTTTGACAGCCCAAGATCTAATACTTCTAGTTCAAACAAAAATGATTGCCGAACCAAAACTGTGAAGACAGCATCTGATTTGAAAGTCGCTGACCTGAGCAAAAAAAGCACACAGACACCTAGACATTCAGAGTCAAGTTCAATAAATCCAGATGAACCAGAGTGTAGTCAACCAGAAGACATTACTGTGATAGAGATCATACCATTGGAAGAAATAAAACCAGAAGTGCATCAAAACAACAAAGATCTGAATACAAACTGTTCTGTAAGTGCGACTGTAACTGACATTAAAAAACTCAAGGATTTAGCATTCCCCAGAAGTACAATTAGTACTAGAGATTCTATTAACTCAAAAAGATCACAAAAAAGTAGTAAATATAATGTGCAGTGTCATGTGAAAAAAGAGCACGTCTTAACAAATAACTCTCCACGGCCAGCTCAAAGTGATGCAGACAAATCTACAGATAGGTTCAGTGTCAGTAGCGACCAGCCAGAAATAATCGATGTTTATGAGAAGATTAAAACGACAACCACAGAATTGTCTAGTACCAGTGTCAGTAGCGACCAACCAGAAATAATTGATGTTTATGAGAAGATTAAAACGACAACTTCAGAATTGTCTAGTACCAGTGGCAGCTTGAAACAGATGGCTGATAAAGAGGAGTTGAGAAATCTTCCAGCATCAGACGATTATTTTAGACAGTACCTTGTATCAGGAAAGGTTAGTGTCACAATCAACATAACACAACATTACAGTAACATCTTTTTAATTCTTCCCATTTACAGATAGACTAAAATGTTCAACATATATTTATGTTACTTCAGTTCTTTAGGGGTTTTTTTTATATTCACAATAGATTTATAGCAGTGTTGCTAATAAATATGTAATTATGCAGCCAGCATAACCAATAAAGATTTTGTTCTTATTTAGTCTGATTCAAAAAGTGCTGGTCTGAGACAAGGAAGAATGAAGAGCTCTCCAGTTGAAGGCTTTCAATGCAAGGTGAATGATGATGTCTACATCTCTCAGTTTGGTCTCACTGATAAACAAAGAGATTTAAAGCAGCAACTCGCAAAAAGGTTTGTGCATTGACTGTTACCTTTCCAATCGTATTTTGTTACACATCAATTCCAGTTAATCAGACCACTGGTTAATTGGACCAACTCCTTATTTGGATGAAATCCTAAAGTACCAAAAACAAATCCTTTTACAGTTAAATTATGTTCATCTGACCAGCCGGTTATTATAATTAAAATGATTTTGTCCCAATGCATTCTGATTAACTGGGAAAAATGTTTTTTTAGTATTTGATTAATTACAAATATTATATCTTAGATAAGATCAGATAAGATAACTTTTATTGATCCAATCTAATGGAAATTCAGTTTGACTACCATTGACAAGCTCAGCGAAACTACTGTACAAAAACAACATTCACACACAAAAACACATACACATTATTATCTTAGTCTAAATTATCAGTTTATTTAAATGAAAAACAAAGTGAAGTTGTTGAAAAAAATAATTTGTAAGTTGCCGATGTTTCTTTAAGAAAAGATCATTCAATGTACATTTTTAAACATGTTAGTAAAATGATACTTAGTGTTAGTGATGTCTTGCTACTCAAAGAAAAGATGTAAAAAAATAAAGAGTATCTTTTGTTTGTTATGGTGACTTGATGAATGAGTGGTAAAGTGCTTGGCTTTCAAACCTGGGAGCCTTGGGTTTGAATCCCAGTGAAGAGTGGGATTTTGAATTTCTAGATTTCTTAGGATGCCCCTGGGTATCTAACATTAGTTGGGAAAGTCAAAGGTGGTTGGCCTTTGTGCTGGCTTCATCAGGGCATTACACTCAAATTAACCATCGGTCATAGATACAGATGACCTTGGCATCATCTGCCCCATAATCTGACAGAGTGCACTTTACTTATTTTATTTTTCATTAGTTTGATATTTTCTCTTTAGCATTCTGATTAGTTTACTTTTGTTTCACAAGTCAATCAAAAAAAGTCAAAGTTCAGCTTGATAAGTCCATTTGATATAATAATCAAATGCATTGACAAAATGGTAGATTTTTATTGCCCTGATTTGCTGCTCATTGATAAAAAAGAAAAGGCCGCTACCATTATTGACATTGCCGTACCACTATCTCATAATTTAAAAAAAAAACTGAGCTGGAAAAACAACGAAAATATTTGGACCTTGGCTTGGAGATTAAGCATTTATGGAAATGATCTAAAACAACAATATACTCCATTGTTATATCAACCAAGGGGATATTAACAACTGATCTCACAGATACCTTCAAGGCCCTTGGCATTACTAGGAACATTCTCGTTGCCTGTCAGAGGGCGGTACTTCTGCAGACCTGCCACATCACCAGAAAATTCCTCGGTGGAAACTGATAAAGGGACTACGATGAATTTTGTTTCCCTTTAAATGAAACTCGACCCTGGCTTTGCCAGAGAATGAATACTCGTTCTTTTATAGTAATAATACTAATATAAAAAAAAAATGAAATAGAAAAACAAAGAAAATATGGGAACTTAGGCTTGGAGATTAGGCGGTTATGGAAGTTATCTAAAACAACAATATCCCCTGTAGTTATATCAACCGAGGAGATAATGACAACTGACCACACAGATACCTCCAAATCCCTTAACATTCCTAAGAATATTCTCATTGCCTGTCAGGGGGTGGTACTGCTGCTGACCTGCCACATCACATCTACTTCTTCTTCTTCATTCTCATTTTTATGTTGGAGCATTCAGATGACTAGACCAATACATCAGATGAACTGCGCAGTGGTTTCCAAAGCAGGGAGCTGTTCATATAGTTTT
This sequence comes from Biomphalaria pfeifferi, assembly GCA_030265305.1. NCBI lineage: Eukaryota > Metazoa > Mollusca > Gastropoda > Planorbidae > Biomphalaria > Biomphalaria pfeifferi. The sequence goes on from JASAOG010000164.1 coordinate 1,426,092, forward strand.
CTTTCTATTGGGGTGTTTTGGGGCCATTGTCTTGCACATCAAATGAAAATTCTTCAATGGAAACTGATAAAGAGACTACAAGGAATTTCGTTTCTCTTTAACAAAACTCGACCATGGCAGTGCCAGAGAATAAATGCTCATTCATTTTTAACATAATAATTACCTCATATTGAGTTAATGTATAATTTTTAAAATCAAAAATTTTTTTTTCAGATGTGATAGTAAGAAGCCAGTAAAAAAATTTGTTCAGTCCAAAATAGTGCAAGCGAAAATCCTAACAGATGAGGAAACAGATCAGGAATCTTTCAAACCAGAGGCCCACACCATTCCACATTCGTCTTCCAATGTCGCCATCACTGCTGCCGCAGCAGCATCTGCTGCTGTTGCTGCTGCACAGCCCTTGTTGAAGGTTGTCAGATTTCACAATCTTTTTTTTTTTTTTTTGAAAAATTATTCATTAGAAAATAATCACATACTTCAGTTTGGCAAAATAATTGACTTCCAATTGGTCATGACTTATAAATCAGACTGATTGAAGAGCAAGAGATATTTTTTTGTATGACTTACCATATTTACCATATATCTTTTTATTTTTGTATGGCTTACCATATTTACCATATATCTTTTTATTTTTGTATGGCTTATCATATTTACCACATATCTTTTTATTTTTGTATGGCTTACCATATTTACCATATATCTTTTTATTTTTGTATGGCTTACCATATTTACCACATATCTTTTTTTTTTTGTATGGCTTACCATATTGTTATAACTCTATTCGTGACGCAAAAGGGTTAACTGTGTGTGATTAGCTGACATATGTGACACAGGCCAGAAATATAGTTTAGCGTGCTATATTGAAAGGCAAGGGACAGTACTGGCATGAACTTTGCACGTGAATAGCGCCTGTGTTATGGTCATCTGATCATAGGCCAGGCAGACCAGAGACACAGTGTCTAGGAAAGGGGCAGTTCAAGACTGGAGAGCGTTGAGACCGGCTCTGTTAGTCAGCCATGAAGTCGATCCTGGTGCATTCCTCCAGTCAAACATAAGAGTCCAGGAAGAGACAGTAGAGTTGATGAGTTGAGTACAGTGATATACAGTTTAACGTTGTACCAGTTCATTGTGTTGCCTTGTCCTATTGGCTGTTTTATTTGACCCTTATTAAAGTACCAGATTATTTGGAGCCTTGCTGTCAAGTTCTTGATGTGCTGATGTATTGTATGTTTAGCAGTGTTTACAGAAGGCCTGATTAGGAGAGAGAATCGTAACAATATTTAACAAATATCTTTTTATTTTTGTATGGCTTACGATATTTACCAGATATTTTTTTTTTTTCCCTTGAGCAAAAATATCACTACTTTTTATTATTTTTTAAAATTGTATGCAGTCACTTTTTTTTTTATTCTAACTAAATGGTGGTGGTTGATAGGTGCAGCACTTGGCAAGCCTCACTTCTGGTTAAGAGCCTTCACCTATTTATTTGTTTGTCGAACAGTTTGGGCACTTGACAAAACCTGTTGACTGTCTTTCTCCATTCCTCTCTGTATATTGCAGTTGATAGAATCTCTTTCAATGACACATCCGTCCATTCTTTTACGTTATCTTCCCATTGCTTTGTCTCTCTCTGTCTGCCTCTTCTTTTTTTTTTTGGTGCTGTTCCCTGAAGGAAGGTCTTTGCAAAGCCCTGGGGACCTTTTGATATGGCCATAGATTTTTAGTTTCCATATTTATTACAGTAGTTACCAGGTCATTGTTGGATACAATCACTGTATTGATCCTGTCTGTACTCTCTTTGTTTGTTACGCAGTCTTTTATATGTGATGCCTAGTTCTGGTTAAGATATGAATGGTTAATTAGGGATTTTAGGAAGGCATTCAATTAATCAATTATTCATCCAATTAATCCTAGTAAAGAGTTTACCACAGAATTAATGTACCTTTAGCTAGTCTGCATAGGATTCTGTACGTTATTAGATTATCTCCCTTCATTGACTTTGAACAATTAATGTTCTTACTTTCTGGTTTGTTCTATATGTTTTCTGTTTCTTTTTCAACTCAAGTAAAGTGATAAAAGAAGTTCACTTACCTATATAACTTTTGATCGTGTCTTTTTCTCAGTTAGAGATCAATCTTGAGTGAACATTTGATCTTGGCCATGTAACTAAAAATAGCTGATAATCTTATCTTATATAATACAGACATGTTACTTCAAAAAAGAAGATGATTACGTCCTATGCGTCATGCATTCAGTCATGCATATTAACCAATGACTTAAATTCTGCTAAATCACTGGTTTTCCTGGCTAACTCAGGCAACCCAGTCCATGATCTAATAGCACTAGGGAAGAAGGAGTATTTGTACAAATTTGTCCTAGCATATGAGATGAGGAATGTGCCTTTATCTTTGTGTCTTTCTGGGTATTTTATTAAATTTTGTTTTTGTATTTGAAGATTATGGTTCAGTGTTTTATGTATAATTGCTACTTTACTTTTAAGTATTCTCTCCTGAAGACTTTTTAAATTTAGTGATTTTACTACAGGTGTTACTCTAGTCAAATGTGAATATCCGTTTGTTATGAATCTCACTGCTCTATTTTGTGTCTGTTCCAGTTTCTTAATGTTTTCTTGAGCCGAGGGGTGCAAACTGATAATGTCAGTGATATGTACCATGCTTCTCATTTTTTTTTTGGGACAATTTTCGTTCACACCCTAGTTACTGCATTCCCACAATGCTTTCATCATCTCAAGTAGTAATCACTAGAAAACTATATGGAGAGCTACTGGATTTGGAAATCACTGCGCTGTTCATCTCATGTCTAGTCATCTGAATGGTCCAATGTAATAATGAGAACAAGGAGGAGTTTGCTGTTTAGTGTTATATAAACGTTGATGTTAGTAAGGCTGCCTGGTTGTGTGGTATGTGATGTCTCGATGGTCCCAGGTTCATACCCTGCCCAGTGCCTTCCCCTTGGACTAGGAAGTAAATTATCTTCAACTCTGAAGGAACAGCGGAAACATTTAAAACATTTTACAAACAAAAAGACATGCAACTGAACTTTGAACTAAGCTAAACCATGCTTAATCTATTCATACTCCAGATGTAATAGCTATTCAATGGATGAATTAGATTCTAAGCCTTCATCTTGGCATTTTACTGAATGTCTTTGTATGTGTAAAACACAAAGAAAGAAAAGACTTAACAACTTTGAAGATAGTAATGTATATTTCTGTCCTAACTCTTTAACTGAAATTCTAATTTTAGATTCAGCATGAGCTGGAAACTAAAATTGGCCAGCTGTTGAGCCAGATTTCTGAACTTCAGGAAAAGAAGAGCACTACTGTTGGAGACAGACATCCTGACGAGTCAGGTGAGCGGATACAGTGGCTGGAGAAACAAATGGCCGAATTGAATGAAAGGAGGATGGAACACCTCGAGACTTTGCAGCAGCAACAATTTCAAATGCAGGTAAGGTCAAGGTTTTTCTACTCTCATACTATTAGTGACCTTGTTTCTTTATGTTGATATTTCAGTCATACAATTTTTAATTCAAGGGGAAAAAGGGGGGGGGGGGAGCCAATAGTTGAAGGTCTGAGCTATATTTTATTCTGTTACTAACCGGATATGACCAAAGGCCTGTGAGCCTTAGTTTTGGCATTTCTGATCTACTGGTTTGGATTTGGATCTATGTTAAATATGGAGAATGTTCCCTTCACATTTTTTAATTTTACCACTAAAATAAAAGTAAGAGTGTGAAAATGGGTTTACCCGTTCAGCAGACATATTCATATCAAATATAAAATACTGTGAAAACGGGTTTACCCTATTTGTTAAAAAGTGTTGTTTTTTTTAATAGAGATACAATTAGGTACATTTTATTATTTTATATATTTTTAGGGCCCTCCGGTAGTGGTAGGGACATAAAACATACACTATGGTCTCCGCCATGATCTAAGGAACTTCGATGCCAAGTTTCATCAAGATTGGTCAAATAGTTTAGATTTCTGTGGGACATACATACTTACTCATATGCCTTACTTTCTGCTTTATATATATATAGATATTGTTTGACATCCCGCAGATGTACCGTCAGATTTGAAGATAATTAGATCCTAGCACAAACCTTCCCGGGATGATGTGGGCTGGTGCTCGAAAGGGTTCCAACTGGGGACTATCAAGACAGTCCAGAGCACATACCTCATGACCAGGCAGCCAGAAATTCTTTGGATTACAGCTGTACCAGCAAGTTAGCTTACAAGCTAACATTAAGATGTGTGAAAATCTTACCTCCGACTAATTGTAGATGTCAACTCCGAGTCATTCTGTTTTATCAAATTTTAATATCATATTAATGACACTTTGTTCTAACAGTTCAATATGAGTTTTAGAGGAACAGAAACTGAAACGTGATTGAACTTTAAACTTTTTATTTTTTTCAATCCAGGCTCAACTTTTGTCAATGACACGTTCCCGTGACAGAAGTCCAGGAAGCCATATTACCTTTTCTGGACACCCGATCATGAGCCATATTCCACAGGTGAGCAACAAAGAGAGAGATCCAACTTTTGAGCATCGCACTGGAGCTTCACAGCCTCCCCTCCCAGTTAACTCTGGTCTAGGTTACAGCAGACGCAGTCAGCCTTATTACAACCCTGAGACTATTAGCAAACATCAGAGCTATCTGAATGAGGTTCGAGAGCTGCAAGGCTCACACCTTGATACACCTGCACCGAGGGATAAAATACCCAAGCCAGCACCTTATACCTTACTACAAGAACCAAACAAAAGTGAGTAGTGAAGACTATTGGCAGCTTAATTTGAACTGTCATTTTTTTTTAGAAAATTAAGAGAATTAATAATTTTTTTTTACAATAAAATAGTCTTAAGTGTGCAAGATAACAACACTGAACCATAATCTTCAAATAAAAGAACAAATGTAATAAAATACTCAGACACAAAGATAAAGGCGCATTTCTCATTCCATATTGTAGGACAAATTTGTACAAATATATCTTCTTCCCTAATGCTATTAGAGCATGGAATGGGTTGCCTGAGCCAACCAGGAAAACCAATAACTTGACAGAATTTAAGTCATTGGTTAACATGCATGACTAGATGCATGACATGTAGGATGTAATCATCTTTTTTTTTTGAAGTAAGGTCTGTATTATATAAGATAAGATAAGATAGAAATAGTAAAACACATGGCTACTTTATTTTGATACAATTTGATAAAATTGGGGTCATTTGGTTCTGTAGTCATCACAGACTAGCTGAATTTATACAGATATCAGGTATCTATTAGAGCTGGGTCCAATTAGAACTCACCGGCATAGAGGAAAGCAGCTGGCAGGAAAGGATTTGTGAAAGTGACAGCTGGAGTGCTCTTGTGAAGGTCACACTTATTTGAGACCCAAATTAAAACCTCAGGAAAGAAAGCTTAATTAGACCCATGGCAGACATTAACTTTGTCATCATCACATGTGACAAAATATTAAGGTCATATCTGGTTTACATGGTCATATGAGATCCTGCAATTCATATCCCTAATGAGAATCAAAGAAATAATCTTAGAGCTTGGTAGATTCCTAATTCTGTGTAAAAATTTAGAGTTTCAATCAGCAGGACTTGCTTTTAGGATCTGACCATTGGCTCAGCAGCTTTACAATCATACTTGTTATCCTTCTTCTTTAAGTCATTAGAAGGAGTAGAATATTTTGTGCCATTGAGTGCCCTGCTGTAACAGGAATTTGTTTCAAAAGTTAAATTTGACTCATTATTACAATGGAAGGTGACCAACACAATTGGTGCACAATTTGAATCAAGTCTTTCCTCAGAGAAATTAAATTGATCAGGTAGAAATTTGGAAAAAACGAGCTATAAATCATAGGTCTTAGTGTTGAGCTTTGAAGGTCTTAGTGTTGAGCCATGAAGGTCTTAGTGTTGAGCTTTGAAGGTTCTGCTGTGAAACAAATAGAATGGCTGCTAGTGAAGCAAAGAGAGAGTTGTAAAATGTTTTACATGTTTCGGATGTTCCTTCAGAGTTGAAGATAGTTTACTTCCTAGTCCAAACCTCCCGAAGGACGACAGGGGATGGGAGCGGACAGGGTTTGAACCCTCGACCATCGATAAATCCGAACGACAGTCCAGCCCACAAACCACACGACCAGGCAGCTAATGCCATCTAAGCAGAAACAGGCCCAAATCTGTCCCAATTGTAATATTTAGTGCTTAAAGCAAAGATTTGAATCTACAGTTTAGAAAAATAAAAAAAACATAACAGAGGAAACCTTCTGGACCATACTAAAAATACATTATGCTTAAGCCATGAGGCCTTCGTTAACTACAAACAAATAAAAAAGACGAACAATTTGCACCAAATAGTATAATAAAGAGATGTATACGATTGTTTTCTCCTACTGCAGTTCATGCTTATATTTTTTTCAGTCTTTAGATTCCACAACTATATATGTGCACATATAAAATGATTTCATTATTATTTTGTTGTTTTAAATTTGTTTTCTAGATCTGGGATTTCTCCAGGAAATTCTGAATCACAAAGACACAGAGAATCCTGACACAACATTCAATGTCAGGGGAGGATACTCATCACCTACAATGCAGCAAGCTTTAGACCGGTAAGTTCCCTTGATAAAAAAAAAAATTCCAGTTTTTAGCATCTCCACTAACAAGAGAAACGTCATGAATTTAAAGGCAACCTTGCTAATAGAAAACTTGTATGTCCAGAAGAATTGTTAAAAACGAATTGACTATTTTGCAGGGTCAGCCTTAGGCTGCTGCAACCTCTATGGCCACAGTGGGCCCCATACTTTCATAGGACCCACTCTTATAACTTATAACAAATTTCCCGCCACCTCCTGTTGATTTACCAGGAGCTCCTGGAAATCTCCTGAAATTACAAAAACGAAAAAGTCCTGGAAATATCCAGATATTATTAAAATCTTTTGAAAACTCATACAAATTGTCATTTTGTCATTCAATATGGAAAATGCCAATCCTACGCATGATAAAAAAAAATGGCATTATGCAATACCAGTATTGTGGAATCTAGTGACAGAAGCTTCTCGCAACTCAAACTAATGAAGAATTATTTGAGGTCAACTATTCTGAAGATAGATTGAAACATTTGGTAATTCTTGCTATTGATCGTGATCTATGTAGGAAATAAAATTTTTATGATATACTGTATGACTGCGCTACACACAAGGCTCATAGTTCTGTATGTAGTAAAGAATGAATAAAAGGCAAAGACGAATATATTTTCTTATACAAACTCCTACATTTCACTTATATCCGTATCCTACCCAAACTTGGCCCTGCGAAATCTGTTTCGCAACCACAATGGTTGAGTCCGGCCCTGCTATTTAGTGACGGGTGAATACAGTGTAGATTACTTGTTCTCCTCCCCCCCCCTCTTTTTTTCGCCTCTAAAACTACATGGGGTAGAAATATAAGACAGTGATCTTTCCATGACTTCTTGGTCACAAGGGTTAATTCCGGCCTTGCTATTTTGGATGGGTGAACACTGCTTGTTCTCCTCCCTCTTTTTCCATAGGGTAACTCTAGTCTGAGTTGCAGAAATAAATGTGTGATTTTTCCTTTGCTTCTTGTCCAAACTCTTGAGCCATGAAGAGAATTATATATATAGATTGGATAGATAGATTAGATTACACAGTAAGAAATAGCAAAATGCTGCACTAATTTGTCATTGATTATTATCAGAAATATTTTGTTAATTTCCTTTTAAGTTTTTGGATTCTGTAGAATTCTAAGCTATAATTCAATGGTCCAATGACTAGTGCCCTTGTAAACAGAGATATATAGTGAGTTATGTCCCTTATTCTCCTTCTTTTGTTTGATGCTCAATTTGAATCAATCACTTTTACAGACTACTATTTAGATTTTTTTTTTTTTGAATCACTTATTCATACATACACATTAAGGAATCTTTTATTTGAATCACTTATTTTATACAGGCTACAATTTGCGTTTTATTTGAATCAATCACTATAAAGACTACAATTTGCGTTTTATTTGAATCAATCACTATACAGACTACAATTTACTTATGGCTTATTGAATCACTCACTTCAAATGGACTATAATTGAGACATAAAAAAATAAATTTTATTATTATAGGTTGGTGTGCCATTAGGTAATCACTATTGTGTACCTTTTTAGTATTTAAAGTAGTACCACTGTCATCTGGGCAATTTAAGCAATAATGTAGTACCACTGTTATCTGGGCAATTTAAGCATTAATGTAGTACCACTGTCATCGGGGCAATTTAGGCATTAATGTAGTACCACTGTCATCTGGGCAATTTAGGCATTAATGTAGTACCACTGTCATCTGGGCAATTTAGGCATTAATGTGGTACCACTGTCATCTGGGCAATTTAAGCATTAATGTAGTAACACTGGCATCAGGGCAATTAAAGCATTAATATAGTACTAGTGTCATCTGGTGTCTCTAGTGATGCCACTGGGTGCTGAGTCTGATGTATGAGTTAGCTTACACACACACACACACACAGTCACACAAATATGTAAATACGATCATAGGACCTCATTTTTATCTGCATTCAAATTTTCATATTCTTTTTCATTTCTTTTTAGTTCCTTGATTATAGTACATGTTATTAATTTGAATAATTGGTATTAGATATCAGAGTAGGTGTGTACATAAAAGCATTTTTTTTTTTAACATTATTGTACTGTAAAGTATTTATTAGACGAGAAAAAGAGAAGTTCCCCTTTGAGATCTTGCAATCTATTGGGCAGATGATGTAAAGGTCATCTGTTTCAGTTAACGAGGGTGTCATGTGACCAGCACAACGACCAACCGCATATTACTTTTCCCCGACTAATGTCTGGTACCCATTAAAGCTGGGTGGACTCTGAGGCACCCTAAAGATCCCGAAATGAAAAATCCCAGTCTTCTAATGGATTTGAACCCAGGGCCTGTGTTTCAGAAGTCAAGCAATTTACTGCTCAGCCACCGCGCCCCCCATTTATTAGATGAGGTGCTTAACAATCTCATTTTCTTATGGTTTGTAAATTAAAGGTGTTTTAAAAATATATTTTCATGTATTAGACTGGGCCTGTAGGTGACAAAACAAATCATTTACAATTATTTCTTATGTACAGTACGTGTATTGCTCATGTACACATCCCACTTCAATGTACTTACACTAAATCACAACTTAGAAATTATTATTATAGCTTTTATATAGCGCTTACTTTCATGCTTATAGCATGCTCAGAGCGCTTTTGGTCCAATCTCATTTGTGGACCAGTTGGGGGGGGGGGGGGGGTATCTAGGAGTTGGTTTTCCGTGCTGCCTTTAGGCGCTCAGTAAACACAACTCTCTCCCCGAGTGCGGTGTCGAACCTCGAGCCCCCTTCTAGGTAACCAAGTCAAGCTCAAGCGCACTTGGCCTCTCGACCACGCTTCCCACTGTATGTGCACATATATACCTGTGGAGTCTAAAGACTGTGAAATATAAATGTCTCTATTAAATAAACTGGTAGGATATCACAGTTAGTTTCAGCTGAATAAATAGAATGACTGTTTAATGCAATGGGTGATAAGTTAATTTTTTTGGTCCAAACTAATGGGAATTCAGTTTTACTACAATTGTCCGCCTCAGCAAAACTACTGTAGCAATAAAGATTGTAGATGCAAATACGAACAACATTCACTCACGAATCACATAGGACTACGCACTCACATAACCATAGCGCAATTAGGTTTCTATGAAGCTTATATCAACATGTTTTTTTTTCTCTCATTTCCCATTCTCGGATCAGATGTAAATTATTAAATCCCTATTACCTATTGCTTAAACCTAAGGCGCTCAGATTAGAAGCGAGGCCAAAGGCCGCGCACATCGGGGAAGCTCCCCCTCTGTACTACATCAGCCGTGTAGTCGCCTGCCATAAAAACGGTGTGTGGATAGTGACATGTTGTTGGGGCTTTCTTCTATCCCCGCCAGTGCAATGGACTCGGTCCTTAGGCACCCCAACGGGGGTTCTGTTTTTTTGCGTCCCTGTTTGCCTAATCGCCACCCCTAATGACTGTTTCCTCCCCAAGCGCCACGGTGAGGCTGAGAAGCTTTGCCCGGAATCTCACTGTTCAACGTTCTCTTCCGATCATACGCGAGAAACCACCCAGAGAGCTGTGCGAAGAAAACCCCAGATCTAATGAGATCCAGTCCTGCAACTGATAATGTATGCATGACGGAGTTCACGCCATTATTATTAAGACGCCGTTGTTTTTGTGTTGTTGTTTTTTTAATTGAGACAATTAACGAGTAGTGTCCCCTACATGAAACAAAGATTCCTAATTGATTTGATGTGTGTGTGTCACGTGACGGCTCTAGGTACATTTGATTCAATGTCTCGCTATTTATTAGCGCCGCTACCTGCCCCCGCACATTCATTGGTTGGTGACGTAGGAGGGGGCGCTCTGGGCGGAGAGGGATGGCTGTAAATCTTTATTGACAATTAACTTTGAGAAAATGTCCGCAAGTGTGACATGGGAAGCGATATGTTTTGAGGACATGGGTGTGCTTCTAAATTCATTACAGCTCGGGGAGTTTTAGTTTACATTTTAATGACCAATGATTCTCACATTGGAGAGTCTCAACAGCTCACAGGCTGATAGGATAGGAAGTTTGAAACATAGAAATCACTGTGTTTTATATTGGAAATAAATATGTCGGCTGAACGGGTAAACCCATTTTCACACTCTTACTTTTATTTTCGTGGCAAAATATTAAAAAATGTGACGGGAACATTCTCCAAGTTTGACATATAACTAAATTCAATCCAGTAAATCAGTAATACCCAAATCTAAGGCGCTATGGGAGTATGAAATAGTATGTGTTATTTCCCTTTCCAATGGAGCTAATATTGCGATGTGTATCACGTCATGAGTTTTTGTGTAAATGAAAGGAGTTTGCGAATCTGGCTTCTAGAGTTTAGTGTTGGGCTAGAGACGCTAGGTGACGCTCATTTTATTGTAACTAACATGCACAACTATCACCCATCCACACCCTCCCTCTCTCTCTGTCTTCCACGTGGCCCTCTCGTCGAACACCCGATTGATACACCCATTTAAAATTTGCACGATTCATGGATAGCTCTTGAAAGCAGCCATGTTTAAAGGTGCCACGTGTTATCCACGGTAGCTGGATGCTAGGGCTCTGACCTTCTAACTTGACATCCTAATGCCTACCACATTCAATTGGGTGCCACACAATCATGGGTTCCGACCTTCTAACGTGACATACTAATGCCCACAACATTCAATCTGGTGCCACACAATCATGGGTTCCGACCTTCTAACTTGATATCCTGATGCCCACCACATTCAATCTGGTGCCACACAATCATGGGTTCCGACCTTCTAACTTAATATCCTGATGCCCACCACATTCAATTGGGTGCCACCACATTCGTAAGGCTGTTTATGTTGTATACTTTTACAATCTTTTCTGCATTTTTTGTTTGTTTTGTTTTTGGTCTTTACGATCTTGAATTGTTTACATTTCTTAGAAAGTAATAAGCAGATCTTTACCTCCTATGTTGTATACACGATTTCCCCAACTACTCTATATTTTGGGGGATTGTTATTTCATAGCTACAAAAACGAAATTGATATAACATTGACACCAAAGAAATGCAAAGGTCCAATTAAAAGTTGTAAGTGATTTTAAGGGGAAAAAAAAAAGACAAGTATATATATAAATAACTTCCTTTTGGTGTCTCCGGTGTACAGAATACCGGAAGTAACGATGATGATCGATGTAGCCAAATTAAAAAAAAAAAATCATATAATATTTTTTTTTCCTGACTTTTAAGCATGCGTTCATTGTTTTCACCAAGTTGTCAGCAGTGCTGTTAGGTAACCTGGGTATTGCTTATGTTATCCATTTATTAAACGATCCTTGTCAGCTGTTTCATTTTCGTAAGCGTTTCTCTTTGGATTTCGTCATATCTCCCCACATTTCTTCAAATCGTTTTCTCTTTTTGACAAAGCTTATATCAGCTCACTCTGTCTGTTTGTCTGGTACAAAGCTCTCCCACTTCACGTTCTGGGATCAAGCTCAAACTTTTACACAATTATTCACTGTCGACAAGAAAACATTAATGAGTTTTAAAATGAACTCATTAGGTCATTTATTAATTTAGTTTTTATGTTAAAAAGGGAGATAAACCTTTCAGTATTGAGAGATATTGCATTAATGGTGCGATTCTTTCCCTTATATAAGCTTTGCTTTTTTTTTTTTTTTTTTTGAGCATATTTCTTTTTTTATTTTGCACGTCTTTTATGGTAGAGCATGCTTAGTGATGTGTGGTCCAATCTCGTGTATGTATCGCTAGGGGGGAGATTTGGGAGAAGGCTTCCGTCCTGTCTTTAGGCGCTCTATCAAGAAAATACAAAACTCTATTCGGGTCAAGTCTCAATTAACAATCTCTGGTCTACATAGAGATTCGAACTCCAGCCCCCCCCCCCTTGTTCGGTAGTCAAGCGGCTTGCGCCAGCCAGTCACCACACGCTTTGAAAAAAAAAAAAAAAAAAAAGAAAGAAGGGTTAGAGATTATACAATTCTTTCTCTAAAAGATCACTGTGTTCGAGAGTAAGGATCTGATGATTTCGTCATCACAAGTTGCCCTGTCGTCCTTTATCTATCTCTTTTTTGTCTCCTTGTGGTAATGAGGTCAGCTTGTGTTCCGGCACGTAGTTTCTGCTTAATTAGTTTCTTTGTTCTCCCCTCCCCCGCCCCCTTTTTTTTCCCACACTCACATTCTGAATATTGTTTTTTTCTTCAAAATACATTTCTTTCCAACCAGAAGGTTCTAAATGCAAAGAAAAGGCAACCTTTGAATAGTATATGCCACTTATCGGTTGACCCCCCAATGGCTTGGCCAGCTTTTTTTGTGAGAGGTGTATTATCGAGGTTTTAATGCGGGGTCACAGATGCCGGCTTTGATTTCAGAATTGTGCTTCCCTTATTTTGAATTCCCCAACACCTCCCAGTAAGACCTTTTTTTTTCTTTTTTTTTAAATTTTTTATTTGGCTCACCCCGCTGTATCAGACTGCCATCTTGGCAAGCACTTGAAGCGAAGCGCCGACCGTGACCTGGCATTGATAGCCATTGTGTGCCTGAACACTGCGCATGACAGTGCATGGGATTCCGTGCATTTACGAGATCTGGTCTGCCTTTTGGCAAGCTGGGGGAGAAAGCGGATGGCCCTGCGTGGCGGTGAATTTTAAAACTATTTAACGCGGGTATCTGGCATGAATACAAGCTTGAGATTTATGTGCGCCGGTTAGGTAAATAGAGGTTGAATAGCCAGCGAGGGAAAAGACTCGTTGCAGACGATGCCAAAAATAACATTAACGAGAGGGGGGAAAAACAATAACAGTTACGTTTTAATGGGAATAGGTTTGCATAGATTTGCATACATTGAAGAGAATATTGACGAAAAATGCAATTTTATTCCGTTATATATTTCTTGCGAGGTAAAAAGGAAACGCAGCTGTAATTTTGATTTTCAATTTGACCACAGAAGATAATACATTAGTCTGCACATTTTAGAGCCTAATGGTGTACATCACTGACCTATGTATGTACAACCTGGACATGTGTTATATCACAGACCTATATATATAGAGAGGGGGCTGATCAGCGTTTGAAACTACATAAGTCAATCGCGCATTTTCTTCGCTTCAGAACGAAACGTTTAAAAAATTATTTTTAGCGTATATAACAATACAAAGTTTTATATTAGATCTAGATGTCTTAAGTTTAAACGATATTCTATTACATTTAGATGTCTAAATCCAAGCTATTCTATGACATCTAGATGTCTTAATCTAAACGCATTTCTATTACATCTAGATGTTTTAATCTAAACGCTATTCTATTACACCTAGATGTCTAAATCTAAACGCTATTCTATTGTTTAAAATGACTTTAAAAAAAAAAGGTTATGACTTCAACTTTCCAGGTGAAAGATTCTGGACTATAAGGGCGTTATGGGAGCAGTCTCTTGATGGTTCATACCCTCCCCGCTGCCATCCCACATTATCCTGCGGGAGGTTTTGACTTCTTCGTTCTTCTTATTATGTTGTAGGGTTCAGATGTCTAAGTGAGATGAATTGCTCAGTAATTCCAGGCCAGTCAACGCTCGATATAATTCATCTTCTATACGGGTGTTAAGGGAATCAGTCTCTTGCTCGGGCCACCTGATGGGAGACTGCAGTTTTGAAGGACATGGTGGGCATTCTGTGGTGGAGGTTTGAAAATAGGAAGTAGAGGAATTTGCACTCTGAGGGAACCATGTAAAGCATTTTTACAACCTTTTTTTTTTTCACAAACATTTAGATCTAGATACCATATTGTCATGGCTTGGATTTTGTATGTTGTCTGTTTGATACTATTTCACCGTTCTAAACGCAAGTCTGAACACATCCAAGGGACACAACACTTAACTATAACATACCTAATAAAACTTGTGAAGACTTGAACTGATGTTTATTTACAGATGGGGCTGATCGTCTTGTCTCTCTATCCGTCGTTTCATTAAGCAGTCTATTCACTATGCATCTTTCTACAAGCCCTAGCCATAGTCTTCTCCTATCATGTACCCGCATTCTGCAACGTCATTCGTCTGTCTGACTACGTCACTACTTTTTACCGTCGCTAAAAACAATGCACACTATATTTATTAACGAAACTAACATAGTCTCTAAACTAAACTAGGTCACTACAATATTAAAATGAGCGAATATAGAGTGTCTCATTTGTCACTTTCTTTATCTTTCTGTCACGTAGCCTGTTAAATTATAATCTTTTTTTTTAAAGAAATACTTTGGTGTCAACATTGTCGAACTAAATCCTAGAAAATAACAAAGGATCCATTTTTTTTTGGTCTGAATTCGATAATTAGAAAAGATTGACGTAGCCCAGGCTACCCATGCTATGTTACTTGCCAAATATTTCAGTGTAGTCTAGGCTACTCATGCTATATTTATTTGCTATATATTTTAATGTAGTCTTACTTGACAAGTATTTTCACTCTGTTGTCCCTTAGCAAATAATTATTTTTTTGGTATTTCAAATTAAAACATACCATTTTGACTAATATTGATAGTGAGATTACTATTATTACTTTTTTGGTTCCTGAGACTAAAGGGTCTGGTGAAGAAAGCTGATGACGAATTAGTGCTGAAGTGCTAATCTATATCTTAGATCTATTATATAGCTCGATGCTTTAGTGCAGAAACAATAATAAATAAACATGTCACGTGACTAGCAGCACTACAGTGCAAAGGTTATTGATAGAAGAGGACAAAAAAA
Source organism: Biomphalaria pfeifferi (assembly GCA_030265305.1). Lineage (NCBI taxonomy): Eukaryota > Metazoa > Mollusca > Gastropoda > Planorbidae > Biomphalaria > Biomphalaria pfeifferi. The sequence goes on from JASAOG010000164.1 coordinate 1,441,489, forward strand.
TGTGGTTAAACATTGGCCCTATATAAGCTACGCCGAGGACTCGAACCACAGTCCTTAGAACCGGCCACATCGCACAGCTGCGACCAATTATATGCAGTAGCTCTACGACGAACTTAAGAATTGAATGTATGCCCCAGTAGGACATAGAAGTATAATGCATTAAGCGCTGGTTATGAGTGTGTATTCGTTTCGTGTGTGAATGGTGTTCGTATTTGCATCTATATTATGCCGACCACGTCCTCCAAAACTGCTCTCTTTACCGAAAGGCCCGTATAAGACATTGGCCCCAAATCACCCCAATAGAAAGAAAACTATATGGAGAGCGACCTGATTTGGAAACCACTGCGCAGTTCATCTCATATACTGGTCTAGTCATCTGAACGCTCCAACATAACAATGAGAACGATGAAGAAGCATCTATATTGTTATTGTTACAGTGGTTACGCTGAGGTGGTCAATTGTAATCAAACTGAATTTTCATTTGATTGGACCAATATAAATTATCCTATCTTGTCTTATCTTATCTTATAAATTGTCTTTTATCGTATTATGAATACCTATATATCTAGATTAGCTCCCCAAAAGGGCTAGAAAGCTGGGCAAGATGAGATATTTGATTTGTTGCTGTCAAATTACAATGTCAAATTGTCAGTGCCATTTCCTTTTCACTCGGTCAGGTCTGACAAATAGTTTTCCAGTCATGGACAGATAATGAAGCACAGCGCAGTGATCTCTTTGAGGCGTGCGCGCGCTACGAGTTATGGGATCTCTTTTCCTCCGCGGTCAATGATCGTGGTATTGGCTGCGACGGGGGCTCAGAGGGAGAAAAGGCTGAATGTCAAATCCATATCATAACTTTGATCATGTTTGTTGACTTAAGTATGTGTGTCCTCCAGGGTCGTCACCCGTGTTTACGGAACCTGACGCCTGGAAGATAGTCCAGGATTACTGAAATTACTACTCCATATTGGATTAAAAAAATGGCGGCTCTTCCTCTTTGGTTCAGCTCTGGATATCGTGTGTTTGTGGAAATGTGTGGTGATGTAATCTAGGCAAGGGGCATTGCACACGGTGCATTGCAGAAAGACTGAATTAGAGCGCTTGAAAGAACAGCAGACCCAGAAGTGCATCCGCGTTGATTGCCGATAAGGCCGTATGTGGGGGACTTAACTTTAGGCGACATTGCGCAAATCGGTTGCGTTGGCATGACGACGAGGTAAGGATTAGCCGTCCCTCCCCCCCCCTCTACCTCCCCCCTCACAGCCAACTGTGGAACGGTCGTAGTCGTGGTGGGTGCTGGGCCACTAGAGAATTTTCTGTTGATGCCAGGAGAAGGAATTAAAGTGAATGCTTTCTTTGCGTGCCACGCGTTCATGACGGCGCCATCCGAGCTAAATGTACCCCACACACACGTCTGTACCAGTCTCGAGTGAGTGGGGTGCCTTTATTGATGAGGGGATGGGGGCGCCGGGTATTAGGAGTAGACCATAAATAGCCACACTTATACTAATTATGCGATAATCGAAGAGTACTTTAATGTCTTCGTACCAGCGTACTGTACTCACTGCAAGCCTATGACTTGTACAACTTTCCGCCAATGGAATCATGGGAACTAACCTACACGCGCATGCAGAAGAGAGGCGTAGATTATTATTCTAGCATAGACTAGCACATTTACCCGGCTTTTACCTGGTTCTGCTGCGCATACACCACAAATATGTCATTGTTTCCTGATCGTCGTATTCATCTAACGTTTCAGATACAAGAATGGCACTGCTGTTTTTAATCAACCTTGGACTAGCCGTTTGTGTGTGTGTGTGTGTGAGAGAGTTTTTATCCCGTTTGTCTGTTCGTCTTTTCGATATTTTGTTTTGGAATCTGCAAAGATAATATAGATTTCTTTGTGTTACATAAATCGGTTGTTCCTATTGAAATGAAGATTATTACATCTCTGTCCAAACAACCCGCAGGGCGTCTAGGGAATGTCAGCATGCGGGCTTCGAGCCCGGGACCATCGAAAGGACAGTCCAGAGCGATTACCACACTACCAGGCTAGTAGATGGTGGACATTCGCTTTTAAAGCAAAGCGACCTGTAAACAAAACGAATCCAATTTTTCAAGAAATCATGAATTTTGCATTATTGTTTGCTAAATCTTAAAACAGATGAGTCTTTGATATTATATCAGCCCTTAGGATAATACTCTTATTATGTTTCTTATTGGTGTGTTTTCTTAACAAGAAACTGGTACTGTCTATCTTGCATATTTCATTTAAATTATCTTGAAAAAATAAATAGACGTCAGTGTTGACTGTTAATAATTACATTACTGCTAAAACTGTATTACACAATAATCTTCGTTTCAATTGATAAGAGAGATAGTAACGCTCTCTCTCTTTCTTTCTTTCTCTCTCTCTCTCTCTTTCTTTCTTTCTCTTTCTCTCTCTCTCTTGCTCTTTCTATCTTGTTCCCTCTCTTGCCCTTTCTCTCTTTTCCTTGTTCTCTCTCTTTATTATGCCCCCTCTCTCTCGCTCTCTCTGTCTCTCTCTCTGTGTAGGTCGAACTATGTTTTGTTACGCCGGATGTGACCCCCATGCCAAGGTAATGACTCCATCGCATGGAACAAACTAGCACTCGGTGGCCCAACCCGTTGGTCCTAATGTGTGCCCCAGAGATAGGGCATTCTGTTGTATGTGACAGACGTGACCTCACTGGACATTGACGCATCAGTTACCGCACTTTGCACTACCTAGAAGAAAACATTTCGCTAAAAATAGATTCCGGACTTCATAAACTGCCCCCCCCCCCCTAGAGCGCCATATATTCTATTAATACATCTTATAACTGATCGTCCATCAAATTTATGTTAAAATAACATTCAGAGATGACAGTTGTGCTGACACCGTCATCTCATTGTCAATTTTGTACAAACGTTTTCGATGTAACGTAGTGATCCAATCCGACTATCTTGCGGTACTTTAAAAAGTTGGATCAACGCTTGAAGTTTGTGAATAAAAAACAACGAAACAAAAAAAAAAAGACTTTCAAATTATTATTGCGTTCAAAACAAAAGTTTATTGTTACTTACTTTATTGTATTCTATAGTCATATGCTGTAAAGGTCATCTGTTTCTATGGCTGACAGTGAATGAGGGTGTCGTGTGGCCAGCACAACGACCTACCACTTTACTTTCTACATCTTATGTCAGGTGCCTATTAGAATTGCGGTGATTTTTTATTTATTAAGCGCTGGTTGTGAGTGTGTATATGTTTGATGTGTGAATGTTGTTCGTATTTGCATCTATATTGTTATTGTTTTAGTAGTTACGCTGAGGTGGTCAATTGCAGTCAAACTGAATTTCCATTTGATTATCTTATATCTTTTTTTTTTAAATTGTTTTCTTCTATAGAAAAATGTTTTTCTAAATACTAGTAGAGCTAGACTCTGGAAACGTGAAATTCGTTGTCTCGCTTTAAACGTGTCAGGGGAAAGCTTTTATTAAATAAAATATGCATGCGTTAAGCTGACAGCCGATATTGGAAACAATTTTATTCGCAGACGGCGCCATGATCAGCATGTTGTTTTTTTTTTGTTTTTTTTTTTTGTATTATGGGAGATTCATTCGTGAGGTCAGTTGCACGCACATTGTGACGTAATCGTTTAGATTTGAAGGCGCGTATGACGTCACTGAACGTGATGCATCGCTAATTAGTTCACTAATACGAAGATAATTATTTGACTTTGTTTCACTCATGTTCAGCGGGATAGATTTTGCTGGGGGTTTTTTTTTGTCGGAAGGCACATCGTTATGTCTATTTTTAGCAACCAACCAGAACGGGGCGTGATGATAATGAGTTTCTATAGATATAAATAGATATCACCCGTGTCATTTTGATGTCACAAGAGCCACTGTGGTTCCTATACAAGTCCATGTGCTGATCTTACTATCAAGGACCGCTAACTCTAACTCCACCTTATTGAAATATTCTAGTATTTTATATATTTAGTTTCAAAATGACAATAATTTTTGTTATACGATTAAATAGTTTCTTCATGTCCCTTAGTCTGTTGGACCGTTAGGGCAACACACAAGCCAGTCTTTTCCTTGATGTTGTCGTCCCATCACTTTCTCTGTCTGCCTCTCCTTTTTTTTTTTTCTTTCTTGGTACTGTTTCCTGAAGGAAGGTATTTGCGAGCCCTGCGGATCTCATTATACCACAATTCAGCCTTAATTTGCGTTTTATGACTCTGCCAGAAGTTCCCCTTGCAGCCCAATCGCCAGCGTGGTCCTGTTTCACATTTCCGCGTTTGTACTATTGTCTTGGTATGTGAAATAATCATTCTGTAATATCTCAGTTCCTTGACTAGGATCCTCCTCATTCACCAATAGTAAACAAACAACATTTTGCCACGTGGTTCTCTATCTCTTCTATACAAATTACTCAATACATAAAGGCTGTCACGTGATACGTAATTTTCATTGTTTTATCAATAGTATCACGTGGCTAAATGTTGTTTGTGAATGTTGATTGGTGAATGGGGTCCATTCCATCCATCCATCCACTCATCCCAGTGGCGCTACAGCCCATGGAGGGCTCTGGCCTGCTTCAACACATCCTTCCATTCAGATCTCTCCTGGGCCTTTCGTCTCCACGCCCTAACCCCAAGCTGTTGCAGATCTCTCTTCTACATCATTTTGGTTTTTGCCTGTATACAAATTTTCGCTCCTTTGTTATCTGACATTCTTTCAAGGTGACCTGTCCAACGTGGTCTGTTCTTTTTTTTATTTCGGTCACTACCGGTGGGTCTTCATACAATTGATATATCTCATGGTTAGTGCGTGTCCTCCACCCTGTTTCATCCTGTAAGACACCATAGATTTTCCTAAGAATGGGGTCCATTGTGGGGTGTTAATCACATGGTCAAGCAGAAGTCGCTAGGTTCTCAAGCAGTAGTCGCCAGGTTCTCAAGCTGTAAGGATGTCTAACGTAGTTGATTCAGTGATTCGGTATCAATTATGTTCTTAGAATATTTCATTGGACTTGTGTAATATACTATATATCTCTTTTAAAGCTGGATTTGCCCAGTTTAATGTATATCTTATTTTTATGGTATAATAAATGTTCTATCTGCTGATCAGAGAACTCCATTGATTACTAATAATATTTGTTGTGCTGTGCTGAACGAAATAGACATACGCGATACAAAGTAGTCCACCAGCTCACGTGAAACAAGACATCTTTAATCACACTCACATGCACTGTCAAATGTCACCTAATAGTTGTGACACACCTCAGAAACATATGAGCTTTTGGGTGGCTAGAAAAGAAAAATGCCATTATTATAATCTTTAATATCAAATCAGTGGAATGTTTTGAAGTTGTTTCACCCCCCCCCCCTTTCCTAAGTCGTCAGAGTGTGTTGTTGTTACACTTGTGTGAAGTCACTAGTGCCATGGTACCCTCGTCTTTGAGGCAAATCTACACGTATAAACTTAGCATGTACATAACATCTAAAACAGAGGTAGCCGAGTATACTGTTTCAGGATGGTGTGTCAGTGACACGTTCACTGGACTAAACCAAGCCCTAACTGCTGCCCCGTTCACCCAACTGTCGGATCATGCCGCCATATTTCCGTAAAGAGCGAATAGCGTGCCAGTGGGCCATTAGCTCGGTCCTATCTTCCGTCTACTTTCGATACACCCCCCCCTTCCCAATCCCTTTATCGTCTGCTCCCCTCCCCCTCTCTCTTTTTTTTTTCAAGAACATTTCGATGGTGTATCAGGTGTCAGGGTCGGACATTACCAGACATTTTGTTTTGTATTGCCATAGGTGGAGACTTACGGACTGATATGTCAGGGGCGGACATATCAGACATACATTGTGAACGTCCAGGGGCGGATATATCAGACATACATTGTGAACGTCCAGGGGCGGACATTTCAGACATACATTGTGAACGTCCAGGGGCGGACATATCAGACATACATTGTGAACTTCCAGGGGCGGTCACATCAGACATACATTGTGAACTTCCAGGGGCGGACATGTCAGATATACATTTTGAACTTCCAGGAGCGGGCTTATAAGACATACATTGTTAATTACGAAAGGGCGGACATATCTGTAAATGACGTTGAATGGTGTAATTTTGAAGAATGCGAATGTCGTGGAATGCTGCGTTCTTGCCTCCTGAAGTACTCTTGACACGTGACAAACAGACACTACAAACTGACTTAAGTCCGTTTTCAGCAGACAAATAAAAAGTTTATTTTACAACATAATAACACTGCACTCCTTGTTAGTGCTACAAGTCAAGAAATAATAAACAATCCTATCCGCATAACAGCGGTATCAAATATATATCCAATACGTTAAAGTCTCTAGATTACAAATCACGTCCGCATCTCAGCGGGTAACACTGTGCAGAAATATAGATTAACTAATACATGTCTCAAAAAGACCACTGGCAACAACTGCCCTCAAGTTACTGAAATTACTACAGACTTTTCTAAGTCGCTACGGTCCGTCCCGGACCAAAATATTATTTGACCACCCGGTCTAAAGGATACCACTTGACTGAACTCCAAGTCAGCTTTATTCATTCTACTTCCTGTTTTCTACATCAGGAATTCCACGCGTCTTTTAACCTCTTAACATGACGTGAACTTTAGATCATGCAATGTCAACTAAGACTGTGACAATATCAAACATACATTCTCAACTTCCAGGGGCGGACCTATTAAACATACTTTGTGAATTTCCAGGGGCGGACATATTAGACATACATTGTGAACTCTCTGTGGCGGACATATCAAACACATTGTGAATTGCCTTGGGTAGACCCTGCCATGTCTTGGTGTGCGCCGTGTGTTTTCTAAAGTAGTTTTTAAATTCAACGGAAGAATGTTTTACAATATAATCACGTGATCTGAACATTTGCGCAGCTCGAGATGGACTACCCAAGATGCAGAGTTGTACTTTGCTGGATCTAAACAAAATATTCAAAATAATATGTCACAAGAAAGTGAAATCAACGAATTATTAAATGAAAATTTGCTAGGTCTAGAAACTAGGTTAAAGATCAATTTTTACAGCACACAGTATTAACCTGGTTTGATCTCCGATTTTCCACAAAAATGGCGGAAAGTGACCCAATATGATTTAGAACACTCTCTGTGAAATTGCGTACCTCGAAGAGAGTGAAAGAGTCTAACAATAAGAGGAAATAAAATAAATCACCTCATCACTTGTCGTGTCCTGTCTGACAGTTAGATCTAGATCTAGTCACGTGATTAATATCCACTATCTTCATTGGCAGCATTCATGTGTGTCCCTTGAATTGATATTGCGTATCTGCTCACAATCTTTGCTTCACATAAAAGGCGCATAAATGATGACGCAATTAGTACCATTTTTTTGTGTGTCTTGTGTTTGGGAAATTTCGCTCTAGAGACAAATTGAGAAAACTGAGATTGTAAGAAAAAAAAAATGACACTGAATTTTCAGTGGAAGTCTGAGATCTTTGACTTGACCTCAACGTCGACGTGACCTGGAAGTCTCTCGAACGTGGCAATGCTTTCATCGAGATAGTCGTTGAGTTTGAGTGACGTGACGTCAAGATTGCTGAGGCTGCAACGACGTGATTTCACAAGCGCTGATGCTGATGGTGTGACGTCATGGACGATAGCACTACATGAGCATGGCGTCAAAAGGGCTGACATACCAATGGCATGCCATGGGTGCTGGACATAGCAATGATATGACGTCAAAAGGGCTGACATACCAAGGATGCTGGACATAGCAATGATACGACGTCAAAAGGGCTGACATACCAAGGATGCTGGACATAGCAATGATACGACGTCAAAAGGGCTGACATACCAAGGATGCTGGACATAGCAATGATACGACGTCAAAAGGGCTGACATACCAAGGATGCTGGACATAGCAATGATATGACGTCAAAAGGGCTGACATACCAAGGATGCTGGACATAGCAATGATACGACGTCAAAAGGGCTGACATACCAAGGATGCTGGACATAGCAATGATACGACGTCAAAAGGGCTGACATACCAAGGATGCTGGACATAGCAATGATATGACGTCAAAAGGGCTGACATACCAAGTATGCTGGACATAGCAATGATATGACGTCAAAAGGGCTGACATACCAAGGATGCTGGACATAGCAATGATATGACGTCAAAAGGGCTGACATACCAAGGATGCTGGACATAGCAATGATACGACGTCAAAAGGGCTGACATACCAAGGATGCTGGACATAGCAATGATATGACGTCAAAAGGGCTGACATACCAAGGATGCTGGACATAGCAATGATACGACGTCAAAAGGGCTGACATACCAAGGATGCTGGACATAGCAATGATACGACGTCAAAAGGGCTGACATACCAAGGATGCTGGACATAGCAATGATATGACGTCAAAAGGGCTGACATACCAAGTATGCTGGACATAGCAATGATATGACGTCAAAAGGGCTGACATACCAAGGATGCTGGACATAGCAATGATATGACGTCAAAAGGGCTGACATACCAAGGATGCTGGACATAGCAATGATATGACGTCAAAAGGGCTGACATACCAAGGATGCTGGACATAGCAATGATATGACGTCAAAAGGGCTGACAACGCAATAACGAAACGACGAAAAACGAATACACTGCAACGTCATAGCATCAAGAACGATGACTCTGCGATGGCATTATCTCAGGAAAGGGGGGGGGGGGTCCTGACGTTAAAATGATATGACGTTAACATGTTGAAACTGCAATGACGTAGCAATGCTGATTTTACAATGCCATGCTTAGGAATGCTGACTTTACAATCAGCAATGCCATGACATCAAGACTGCAGACAATGGACAGTCGTGACTTCAAAAGTACTTTCATGGTATTTCCAAAATTTATAGATATTCTACTAACGACATCTTTTTTTTGGAGGGGGGGGGGGCAAGAAATCGAGCTTTGGTGTCGGGAGTGTTGCAGGCGCTTAATAGATTACAAAATGGACACTAGGCATACGAGAGGGAATAAGAGAGACAGCCTTCGCAATAAATAACTTGAGTGTACAGCGCTCTAAAGTCCTAATCTGAAACAAAGTAAAAGATGAGGTCTCCTCTCTCCTGCGCCCTTCCCCCGTGTCTATCATGACATAAACCCGCCCTGGTTCTTGGAATGCCAAACGAATCATCTCCCTCCAGTCGATGACGAGAAATGTCCTGAAAAAAAAAAAATTTCTTTATTCCAGGGTTTCGTGTTATTGATGTATGTAGTCACGGTTAACGACAGACGACATCCGGCGATTTTTCGCTCCTCCCGCAGTCCGGTCACGCAGCGCCCCCACAGGCACGGCCGGCCCATGTAAATGAGGATGATTTAATCAGGTCGGCTGCATAACTGAGTCGAAGCACGGCACCCCTTTACCATGAGAAGCTACCATCGCTCCACTCACACTAGCCCGGCCAGCCGTTCACATCGCGTGCGCCTTTCAAGTCCCGCGCAGAAGTCACGAAGTTTGGCTACTTTTTTTTTTTTTTTTTTTTTTAACGTGGACTTGTAGAGAAAGGGAGAGAAAAAAAACTGGAAGAGGAAAGAAGAAATACATTGTAAATATACTTTAGTGTGGACTCGGAGCTCAAATAATGGCTACATGGCATGATAAAGCTTATTTTGGGGCGTCCATCCTTCTTCCCCCCCCCCCCCCCCCCCCGATTCGTGGCGGGAATGGATTCTCTTGTCGTGCCTGAAGTCCACTTTGACTTCATGCTAGAATGAGACGGCTGATTAATAATTACCGTCTGCATCGATTGTCACTACCTCAAACTCTCCCCCACCCACCCCTCACCTTATTTTTTTTCTTTTACTTTTTTTCGGTCGTCTGCCTTTTTCCTTGCTTTTGGTAACAGGGAATCACATGATCGCTTGCTCAAAGGAGCAGACGTTTTGATTGCCTCGTCCTGAACTAGCACGCGAAAGTGCTATTTATTGTCACGTGTAATATGTTTCCCAAACAGATTAGGGCAGCGGCGTGCGGGGAAAGAGGGTCAGATAGTTGGCCCCCGGGGACCCACTCATCCCTGCACGCCACTGTATCGAGGCAAACGGTAATTAGAATCAGAGGGTAGAGATATATTCCTCGCTTGGGGGTTACAAATATGACGTCATGGAACAAAGATTAGATGAGGTCACAATGAGCGATTCAGATTTTTTAAAAAAGTCGATACAATTTTTTTGTCAATAATTAAATTTTCTTATAATTTTTTTTTCCCTGCGCATTTGGGCATTCCCTAGCAATGACCTAGAGATCCCACACTGTCATAATATAGAGTCATAGAGTAGAGGCATTTTACATCTCGAGGCGACATTGTGTACCCCTTTTCAACTTCTCATGTGACATATTGAAATGCGGGGATAAAATAATCTTATTGGCCAGTATATGCCTTGTCGTGCAGTAATCGGAGCTGGACTGTTGTTCGGTTTTCTCGATGGCACAGGGTCGGCCCATACCTGCCCGCTGCCACCTCCCGTCGACCTGCGTGAGGTTTGAACTAGGAAGTAGATTATCTTCAACTCTAAAGGAACATCCGAAACATGTACAGCATGTCAACATTTTTTAAAATTTGTATGAGTTAAGTTACATGCAATATGGAAAGTCAAGGGCAAAATCATCAGTATTATCAGTGGCGTAGCTAGTTGGGGGGGGGGAGAATTTGAATTTTTTTTTACATTAAATAAATAATAAGCAAAGTTCAGGGGTCGCAAAGAGGTCGACCCCCCCCCCCCCCCCGGGTCCTCAAACGATGGAGAATTCCTAGCTACGCCCCTAAGTATTATATTCCGAATTATGCGCTACTTTGTCATGGGCCACATTCTTATATGCTTGCGAGTCTTGAACGCTAACTGCGGCGCTAGAGTGGAAGATCCTAGCAATGGAATAAAGATGCAATAGAGGGACGCTAGGTATCAATTCAAAAGACTGCTTCACAAGGGAGTAAAATATATAGCAGGATCGTAATGGGCTACATAATGACCTACTGACTAGTATGAAAATGCAAATTAAAACTTTATGGCCATATCAAGAGGTCCTCAGGGCTGGCTATTGCCTTCCTGTAGGGAGCAGTACCAGGAAAGGAGAAAAACTCAGCAGAGAGCGATGGGAAGACAATCATCAAGGAATGGACGGGCCTGCCATTGAAGCAAGGGCCAGTATATGGTCTACCGATCCAATTCAGGAAAGGGTCGGAGAAGTGAGGTTCAACAGAATACGTTTGTACATTTGGTTGGTGGTTTAGCCATACTTCAGAATCAGGCCATGATGACCTGGTACAATTTAAGGCCCATCACAATGTAGGCTTTGATCTGATAGACATTGGACGTCGTACTGGTTAGTTTAGCTGAGACATTTCACGTAAGGCTTTTTTTTTTTAAATGGCATTGTGTTGAAGTGTTTGTCTTTATTAAGACTTATTCCCCTTGGCAAGAGAGTTCATGTTGTATTATTGTGTTTAGCAAGTTAGTGTAAGTCTGATATATCCAGCGTCTAGTGTTTGGATTCGTTTTTAGAGTTCAGTGTTCTCTAGTGTAATATTATACTTTGTGTATAATTTTTAACCTATCAGGTGATTGCCGGGGTAGTAAAAGTATTTATTTTATTGAGCTTATTGTGAGTGATAATGGCTTCAAGAATTTTGTTGAAAGGTATGCCTTATGAAGTATATAAGACAGAACTAAGTGGAATGAAATAACGCATTATTTGTTAAGGTGCATTACTGTCGTGGATTTTTTCTTTCTTCTGTCGCAATGGCACCTACTGCCACCACCGTGTGAAAATAAGTCATTCTGATTTATGCTGCGAAAAAATTCTAGAAGACAAATGATCGTACGTGAGATCATTAGGATTTGGTCACTGGTTCGTGCGGTCATTAGGCTTCGGTCACTGCTACGTGAGGTCATTAGGCTTCGGCCTTTGCTACGTGAGGCCATGAAGCCTGTTGTTCCTGTGTCTTGAGCCCAGGTCTTCAATAAAGTTACCATGTGTGACCCTCTAGCTCCTTTGCTCCGGCAGGTGTTCGGGACCCCCACACATTTTTTTTTTTTTATTGTTGAAAATGAAAATCCACATTCTGTCCCCCCCCCCTCCCTCCCTTGTCAAAGCCTCGTTCTCATTTCGCCCCCATCCCCTTCTCTCTAGGCGTTGCGTGCAGCACGCGAGAGGTTGACAAAAGCACGGCCTGCTTTGTCGGTCCGCGTCTTGTTTTCAATTCCATCGTGGCTTCAGTCCAGACGACCGCATGACGTGACAACACGTACCCGCCACATCACGAGCAGTAGAGCGAGGGAGAGAAAGAAAGAGAGGGGTGGGGGGGGGAAGATCGAGTCTGTGTGTGTGTGTGTGTGTGTTTATCAGCGTGTAGGCGGTCTTGTCTTTCTTTCAATGTTGTCCAGTTCTGAGAGATCTTTTATAGAAGACACGCCAGCGATGTTATTAAATGTTGCTTCACTAGAGGGTATGTCCAGGGTCCTCAGCCCAGACGAGATATAACCAACGTGAAACGATGTTACATACTTTCATTTCACTGCAGTCGTTTGTCTTGTATAGTCTAGAATATATATCTAGTCTCTCTAGGGGTTAAAAAAAAAGGTGAACATGTTTAAGGTTAAAAAAAGGGAAGAAAATAAAGAGTTAAAAGTATTTAAGTTCGAATTGACCATTTGTAGTGACGCATGCACATTGATTATACCAGTGATGCCCAAAGTACGGCCCGCGGGACAGATACGCTCTCGAACTGGCTATATCCTGCCGCGAAAACGTCGGCACAAAGTGTAGAAAATTCCCTCCTTTCTTTTTTTTTTTTTTTTTCCAAAATTAAAAAAAAAAAAAAAGGATGACAAATATACCTAAAACCACGGTAGGGTCCTGACTTTTTCTCTGATGAATTGGTACCATGCCATTTAAAATGTGTAGGTATATGCAATGGGAGAGCCTAAGTAACTACAATTGGACTCTGAATTTAGGATGTAGAATCTACCAGGAAAAGTGAACGGATCTTTACAAGCCAATCTATTTGATTTGTAAAGAAAGTGTAGCTGTTTAAAAAAAACAACAGCATATATAACGGCATTATAAAACAAATATGGCTGCCTTCTTGGTTTGACCCGCGAATAAAAGACTGTTAAACTATGCTTAGAGATTGGAGGATTGGTGGAAATATTGATCAAAAAGAGAAAATGGTCAGTGGTAAAGCTAGTAGCTACAATGTTGCTATTATCGTAAGCAGAGAAATTACGCTATTTTCTAATGCGTAAATAAAAAGAAACACTTCAAATATCCCATTAATTAATGTAAGCACTAGATCCACAAGTTTATGACAAAATTGGTTCGGGTCAATTTCATTTCATTTTTTGTATATTTTCGGTCATGTTGCTCGCGATATGAGTATCTTCTATTAAAATGACTCGCAGTTCGAATTAGGTTGAGCATCACTGGCTTACACCATATGCTGGGACGAATTTGTACCAGTGTCCATTCTTTCCTTGTGCCATCAGAGCATGGAACGAGTTGTCTGCATCCGCCAGGAAAACAAATGACTTGGCAAAGTAAAAATGTTTGTAAAATGTTTTACATGTTTTCGGATGTTCCTTCAGAGTTGAAGATAGTTTACTTCCTAGTCCAAACCTCCCGCAGGAGGACGGGGGATGGGAGCGGGCAGGGTTTGAACCGTCGATAAATCCGAACGACAGTCCAGCGCGCAAACCGCACGACCAGGCAGCCATTCAGTATACGATTTGATTACACTTTCCGTCTGGATTTTGAAATAAGATAAGATAATTTTTATTGGTCCAATCAAATGGAAATTCAGTTTGACTACAATGGGGTTGTTCCGGATTGGTGACCTACTTTAAGCGAAGTCACGTGGCTGTTGGACAACAAAGAGGAGAATGGCCGTCTCTTCCTATATTTGCAATGCTGTTGCTCTTCTATTTTTAAAAGATTTGACATTTACAAACATTTTAAAATTTAAAGAGTACATCGAAGCAGTTCATGGGGAACCTTTATGCCAAGTTTTATCAAGATTGGTCAAACAGTTTAGATTTCTATGCGAGCCATACATACATATGTACATTCTGATATATATATACGGGAGGTGGGGTTGTCTACGAAGATCTGATTTTTGAATTGTGAAAATATAATATTTGCATAAGACTTTTACCAAATTATTACATTTTTACTACCTTTACTATTGTAACTGTGAATAGACCTTGTTTTTAATGATTTAACTGTATAGAATTTAGCCCTTGTTATATAAATGGAGAGTGATCCTTAAAGGATTACGGGCACGACATGGCCTAAATTGTGCCGATGTGCCTAAACTCAAACCTCAAAACTCTCTCTCTCTCTTTCTCTCTATATATATATATATATTTGGGATAATCATATGCATATTAGTTGAAACATTTTCACAAACTTGTAACTATTTTTGAAAGTTGTGTATTTCCTATTTCGCTGGTTCCATGATACAGTATGCACATCGATGACAACCAGAATTATTCACATGAATTTTGGATACATAATTTCTTACGACGTTCTTGAAGTTCTCTCAGGGGCGGAAAATTGTAAGAATTTACTTTATACACAATGTTACACTGGTTACAGTCAAGTTTTTTTTTTTTTTTTTTTTAGAAAAACATGAATTTATTGAGCCTGAAGCATATATAAATTATGACAGTAAATATTTTATGTCCTCAATTTGAATATTATTTCTACCCCACTGAGAGTAAAACAAAAACAAGAATTCCAAAAACAATGTAAAGTCTGTGGACTATTTGGATTACATGAATTTAATGCATTATAAATAAAATCTCCACATTTCGGTAAACCAGCTGGAGACTTCGGATGTAACTCTCTGGCCTCATTGAACAACAAAGCCATACCATCAGTGTTGTGTAACTCTATGTGACAATGCATTAGCCAAAGTCCACTACAACGTAACCTCCAGTTGGCACTATAATTGTATCTTTGATGGGAGGATTGCTGAGTTGAAGACCTGGAATGTTATTACCTCCCCATGAACGATTTGACCAAGTAGCAAAATTACAAAAACTTTGGTCTCTCTTAGGATATCCTCTACAATCTATATCGAAATTGTCTTTGATGTAGCGACCTGTAGTATTGTTATAGTCTGGATAACCTATTTTAAGGACATGGAAATCGTGTCCGTGGAGATGTATGGGATGAGCCCAACCTTTGCCCACGGCCATGTTCACAAATATCAATTGGTAGACTTTATTGCTCTGAAAGTTAATTTCATTCACTGATCCAGGTTGCACATCTCCAATGCCAGGGAAAGCGAAGTTTTAAAAAATGTCTTCAATATTCTCTGTATCTGTCTCTACTCCTGGTACAGTTCTATTTCCCGCTGACTTCAGTTGATTGAAATTAATGCAAAGAATATTATCTGCTGCAGGATAGAATGCAAAAGGGCAGTTGGCAACATTTATGACTTTCAGTACATTCTCGTCTCGACGTTAGGGGCTCGCTGTTTGAAGAGGCATTAGCGTATCTTAGAATAGCTAGAGCCGTGTGACTGCTGACATTCACTTCCAGAGTTACTGCCCTTATCCAATAATTCTTGTCCGTTTGGTTGGCCTCTATCACGAAGTTGTATCTTTCCACTGGGTTGATTATAAAGGATTCTACCTCCACTGGAGACACATCATTGCTAAACAGAAAATAAATTGGTGAAATCAGCTTTTACCTTTAAGGGACTAATAAAAGAGTAATATGAATCTTATTATTACATTGTTAATATTCCTATGTATTCAATGAATTGATGATTGATAAGATAAGACTCAGTGTGTGCCTGGCTTATCTGATTTTAATTAATGATTATATAATTGATAGTTTTCCAAAGGGCCAAGCTCTCTTTCGATGCCTCAAGTAACGCTTTTCCCATTTGGTTACATCTTTAAATTGCAACGCAATGATCAGTGGTGCATGGAACTACAAGTGCATAATATTACCTAATACTAATAAGACTATTCTCAACTTACATACATAATAATTACATTCTTTCACTGTCAAGTTTCCGACATGCGTAAACGAAATAGATCTAGATTTATTCTAGATCCATTTTACTTAGTAACCAACAAGGAAAAAAGGGCGGGGTAAGATCTAGGTTTATCCTTGACTATCCGATGTGTTCTATGTTCGCTAGACAACTCAAGCCTATTTACCCTCAAAGAAAAACACATGGCAGTCCATTCATCTTTTATAGCAACTAGTCGACGTATCGTCTACACACCCCAGACAAGCCCTAGAGCTATCTGACCATCGGACCTCATTCACCAACCGTAAACAAACAACATTTAACCACGTGGCTCTCTATATCTTCCATGCACATTACGTAATACACACAGGCTGTCACGTGATACGTTTTTTTCCCCCATTGTTTTACCAATATGGCTAAATGTTGTTTGTTTACGATTGGTGAATGAGGTCCAATAATGGACAATACACACTGGTCTGCTGTCCAACTTTTAGTTTTCTACTTCAAGGTTCTAGCTTGTTTACTTATGGGCGGAGAGGGAAAGGTGTGGATGAAAGTGTTACATTTTTTTTTTACCCGAATGCTAAGAACTAATACTGTAAGTGTAGTCAGTATAGATCAAGAAATCTAGGATCTCAGTATGTCAAACTATAGGTCAACGCTTCGGTACCTTCTATCAAAGGTATAACTATCTGTTTTAGTTGAAACTATTAAAATAATGAATCTCTAGATTCTCCTGTTTTTAATATACTATAGTTTAGCGCTCGTGACAAAATTAAGGTCGCTAATTAAAGAATGCCTAATTTTCCTGTGCCTAATTTTCCGCCTTGTCAAAAAGTGCCTATTTATTCGGGTGCCTAAATATCCGGTTCCTAATTTTCCAGACACCACATTAAACAGTTTATGTATCTTTTTATATATATATTTTACAAATGTATTCTTTAATTCGTAACTCCTGTTAACGCTGTCTAACTGCACATATTTAGTGTGATAATGTTCTAGTCTCAAAATCAGATGTTTAGTCATTTTCTGGACGCAGAATCATTCTCTTCCCATCGCGAAAGTTGAGTTGGGGGGGGGGGGCGAATAAACGCTGTCTGAACTTCATTGTGGGCAGTGTAACCCAAACAGCATGTCTCAAGCCTATGCGGGACAAGTCTACTTTGTGTGTGTGTGTGTGTGTGTGTGTGTTTAGCAAGGGGGCGGGTTGAGGAGAGAGTTGGCGTAGCGCGGTAAAAAAAAAAAAAGGTGGAGGGGGAAAAGAAAAGCTGTCGCCCTTGTTCCGCGAAATCCCCCGCAGACGTAGCACTCGCGTGTCGGGCCGTAGTAAAACTTCTTTGAGGCCGTGGATTACAGTAGTGTAGTGATTTCCCTCGCACCGGAGAAGTGTACGATAATAAAGTGCTATTAATGTTCGTTTGGCTTCAAATTCTAAGTACTGTTTTCTAGGACTGTGTTGTGATGCGCAGGCTGTTCTCCCTTGTTTGGTCCATTCATTCGCTTCGTGACATTTTCTGTGGGATTTATAAATAGAATTCGACCTTTCGCACCAAGGATCTTGCTAATCTGTGACCAGAATTTTGAAGCCATCTGAACTTTGACCTTATTAACATGAAAGATAAGAGCCTTTTTTTATCAGTTTATATTTTAGTTTCTAAAGTTTGTTTAAAAGACATGTGAAGCATGACATTTGGTTTTAAATTTGTCACCTGCGAATGTTGTGAACAGTTCTGTCCCTTGCGCTATTTTTATCGTCATTGGGATCTACTTGTGTGAGTACTAGAAAAGCAGCAGACGACAGAGGAGGAGGAAAAAAAACTTGTACGGAGTCGCTTCTTTGTTGTCTCCTCGTCAACACAGTTCCAGTTCGTCACGTAGCGCGGCCGTGACGCCGCGCCGTGGACGTGCGATTGGTGGAATGGAAGCTATTTACCCCGTCATCTCGCACGCAGCTCGACATTAAATATGGACGGCCGGGAGGAGTTTTCAACAGCCACAACACACAAACACGTCTGGGCGGGAGCAGACGACTCCGCTGTCTTTTTGTGACTGGGTGAAATAACATGGATTTAGGGTTGCTTCATTATCGCCCCACCTAGAGAACGTGTTTACAATTATCACTGTTGATATTAGGATTTTTGTTTATTTTCTAAGTTGTGACATTCTGTCATCGGTAGATTTGACTGGAATGGATAATATCAGTCGGGCAGGATTACGTGTGCCCACTAGTTATATCGTGGACTAAGTGACTAAGACAGTAAATTGTGATTAAGTGTCTAGTTTCAAAATGTCGATCCCTCATCGTGCCCAGCGTCAGCACTGCTACCTGTGCGATTTGCCCAGGACTCCTTGGGCCATGTTGCACGATTTCTCAGAGCCCGTTTGTCGAGGATGTGTTAATTACGAGGGCCCCGATCGGATTGAAATGGTCATCGATGCTGCCCGGCACATGAAAAGAGTGCACGGTTTTCAAGAGCCTTCTCGCGGCCCTGTGGTCAATGGGATAGGCAAGCCTTCTCCACACGGCATCCCTCCTGGTCAGCAGTCAAGAAACGGCCCTTCTTCGGGTCCGCAGGAACTCCACGCACATGCGACGCTGCCCCACGAGGCTTCTCGCCTATCGGGCCCACCACCTTCGCACCACTTACCAGGGCCCAACCATCCGCCCCCTCCACACGCTCACCTGTCTACTTCTGATAGGTTCTTGGACACGCGTAGAAACATGATGGAGTTTAGCACATTGACCAGGCTCCCAGGGGGTCTGCTGGGCATTCATCCACCCAGAGCCGGCGAGGAGCATTTCGGGGAGCTTCACCACAGAAGTAGTCCACCGAGAGGAGGTAACGGCCTTCCTCTGCTTCATCCTTTGAATCACTCCAGCAGACACAGCGCCCCACCTCAACCTCCTCTTCTTCATATGAGGAGAGGGGATGAAGAGGACGATGGTCTAGCCCAGTCCAGTGCCGAGGAGCTGGTCAAGTATTCTTCCTTGGACGAAGCTATCCAGAAAAATCCATTCGTCAGGGATACGCTGAACACTTTAGCTGCCTGCGTTCCGTTTCAGATCCGGCTCCGAAAAGAACACATGCTGGTGGGTAGGATGTTCGCCTTTGACGTCAGCTTCAGGAGTCCTAACGAGCTAGAGCTCAAGTACTTCGTGGAGTATCCCATCGGTTCCGGGACTGTCCACAACTCTATCCCCAGCCTGGTCAAGCTGATGCGCCACGACACGGTGCAAGAGTTCGTGAAGGGTCAGTCGTCTGGACTAATTTATCTCGAATACGAGGTCAAGCACAATAGTGGACAGTGGAATAACATGACTGACCTTTTCACCGAGCATGTGAGGCATTTCAAAGACACTCTCAAGCGCGACCTCCTGCCCGTGCCGTTCGTAGACAGCTGTCTTCCCCCACTGCCTAGTCATCTAGGTCGGGTTGTCCCACTCTCCAAGACCGAGCCACAGAGGTTATTTTTAGAGGGAGCATCTGGAAGCGGCCGGAAACGAAAGAGCTCGCCTGGAACGGACGACGCCCACGGAGGCTCGTCCAGCAAGATGAATGATGAACAGCACAAGCGTCAGCAGTGGATGCAGAGTCAGGCGGACGCCCTTAAACTAACCATATCTTCGGCGTCCGCTGCGGCTGCTTTTGGGACCGGACTGCCCAGTTCTACCTCAATGTCGCCTCTGAGCAATCATAATCACACGCCCAGCCCTCCCAACGGTCCCTCTGTCAACCCAGGGCCGTCTCCCATGGCTGCCCTCATGAACGTGACGGACAATTTGGCCTCCCCCAACGGACCGCCCGATCTTCTCCACCATGCCACCAACTTGATGCGGGCGCCACACCATTCCCCCAACGGCTCGAGACGGGGCCCCCACCTGTGCCCAGTGTCGGATACCGGTGTGGGCAGCACGATGCCGGAGTCCACAAGCGGCCTCTCCGCGGAGCTACTCAAGTGCACGCTCTGTCACGAGCGGCTGGAGGACACCCACTTCGTCCAGTGCCCATCCGTCCCAGACCACAAGTTTTGCTTCCCTTGTTCCAAAGAGAGCATCAAGCGCCAGGGCGCCGGCACGGAGGTGTACTGCCCCAGCGGCAACAAATGCCCACTGTCCGGCTCCAACGTGCCGTGGGCGTTCATGCAAGGGGAAATCATCACCATCCTGGGCGAAGACTGTAACGGCCCAGTTGGCAACACGCCAATCTCTGGGAACCCAGGCAATAACAACATTACTCTCAACACCAAAGACGTCAACATAAAAAAAGAAAGGGACTCCTGAGTCCCCCCCCCCCCCCCCCCCCCCAGTGGTACATCAGAAATATTCGAAACTTTTATAGTTAACATTGGAAGCTATGTCGATTAAACTTGTTCATATATCTACAAGTGTAATCCAAGAGAATTAGAGACATTGTTTAATATATACAGATAGACAACAATTTTAGTTTAGATTTTCTTTGAATTTTTGTCAAAATACTGTTTAAGGATTCGTTTTATCGTATGAATATGAATTTATTTGTAGCCTATGTCTCTTGTAGACGTTGGTGGAGACATCTATATAAATGTCTTTTGTTGCTGTAACCTAGCGTGTTTATATTATGTACTATGTACATTCGTCAAAATATTTGTGAATATTTTTTTTTGGGGGGGGGAGGGGGCTATATTTTTAGACTTTGGAATGTGTGTGTCTGTGTGTGTGGTCTGTTGCACATTGTCATGGATGCATGCTAATTAGGGTACGTGTTAGTCTAACACATTCTTGTGTGACACGCTCACTTGTTATCTCTTGTACACCACATGTGACCAGGAGACTGACACCATGTTCCCAGACTCGTTCTTCACTCCCACCCCCCACACACACACACCTTTAAAAAAAAAGAAAACAAAGATCCCATATACTCTCAACTGATACTCCCACACACAACTTACCTGCCCCTGAATTTGATGTAATAAATTTTATTTTTACTTCCTCTGCGATGTTTAGAGTTTCATCTCCCACACACATCCTTTTCACGCACACATTTAACCACACATACATACATAAAACACACACTCTTCCACACAGACACAGGGGTGCTGTTGACGGCCATTGATTTGTAGAGTACATCTTCTGGTACACAACCGCTGTAGGCGTGTTATAGTTTTAAACTAATAAAACTTGAAATAACTTCCTTGTGAATAAATACTATACATCACTTTATTTTTAATATAAACAAAATCAACGTTGGTATGAGATAAAATAAATGTAGTAGACTTTAGTAATAATATATTTTTTTTACCAAAATGTAACTCACGACAATAATACAACCTTTCAGTCTCACGTTCTGGAGTCTGTCCCAACTAGGACCAAATAACCACCTGTTTTGCATCATTCACAACCACCGTCACCATAGAAACACACACTCCATAACAAGGGGCAACCAGACGGTCACATTATAAGATATTCCTCAAATCACTGTCTTGATAATGTCCACGTATGTCTTGTATGAAAGTTACTCGGTCTTTATCGATACGATAGCGTTGTGTGTGTGGGATCTACCTTCCTAGTCTTTAGGGTTCAACCTTTTCTAGCTCCCTCTTCCTGGACACCACCGTTCACCTCATGCTTTCAGGCACGAAAACCTACATAGTGTGGGGCGTTGGTTCAAAGCGTATAAACGTTCTGGTTTAAACTAGTTCCTTCTTTTTATCTTCATTCTGCATGGAAACGCCAGTATTATGGATGCAGTCGGCATGAACACAAAACTATAGACATTATATTCACTCAAATGTAGACCTAAATAGAATCAGGAAATTAATGCTTATAATAATCTAAACACTAAAACTAAAAAGGGTAAGGCAGGAGCACTTGCTCGGCTCCAATCACCAAGCTCCACCTGTAGTTAACTGGAAAAACGGAATGTGTACTCTTTACTGTATATGTTCCTGATTTTCTGGGACATGTTTCAAGACATTTACTTAGTAACCTTATCAATGTTTTTAAAGCTTGAATTCATCGCGTTTGCTGGTTGACCTTATCTTTTAAGGTCACTGCAATGATCTATGTTTGAACATTTATCTTATCTTGAATGCAGCCAGTGGTCTCCCATTTTCTTTTAAAAGAAAACTATCGACAGATGTTTCAATCTAGTTGAACCCTCGAGGAGCGGGGGAGCGGTGTTTTTAAATCAAATAAGATTAATAATGTATTTTAATTAATAGGTTTAGTTGGATTCCATGACCTTTCGTTATAAATCAGAATATAGGAAATAACTTCTTGTTGTACAATTGGTTATCATTTTCATGCATATTAATGATAAATAAATCTTATTTTTAAATTTATAATACTCTGGTCCCCTAAATTGTAGACATTGCCGAAGCTGACAAAGCCCAGCATAGTGTGGCCAAACTGACTGACCTCCTGACAAATTTCTTATCTCCCAACCACTTGGTCTTACCACTTATCCTCCCATCACCTCAACCAATTTTACATCGATTTTTAATTATTTCACTTGTGTTTTGTCCGTCTGCTAGTCCAATACAACCCCTCCCCCCGATCAAAAAGTTTTGTTTTTTTTTGTTTTGTTTCGTTGTTGTTTTAAATATCATTTTTTAATGGTCGGTTAAGAATTCATTTAAATACATTGCGAACTGCGCTAAATATAAGACCACCTATATAGAACCAAGATTGCATTGTTTTGGTCACGTGATTGCACACCTGTCGAAAAGTTGTAAAATTGTGAGTTTGAATTGGAAACTAGATCTATCCCGTGACAGATTTGTTCCTTTCGAAGTCAGTGACTGTTTGACATTAGGAGATGTTTTCAATGTTTCCAAACATATCTGATTTCCGAGTTTGATTTCGGGTTCAGAAATGTGATCTCTAGGCAGAGGACTTCATTTATGAGTGTGTGTGTGGGGGGGGGGGGTTCCTTTTTGATCGAGGGCGAACGAAAGGGGAGGCAAAGAGCACTTCATTTTAAACTAAATTCCAGCGCTACCTGGGAGTGTACTCTAGGCCAAACGTGGTAGGGCATCGACGATTGAAGAGCATGCTTGGGTGTTGGTTCAATTCTCTCTCTCTCTCTTGTCTTTCGCTGTGCTCTCTCAATATACCGGTATCTAATTAAGCAAATCCTTTTAAAATCAACCTCCGTTGTGTGTACTTTTTGGAAAGAAAAAGCAAGCGATTCCACGTTTGCTTTCTTTTTTCGGGGGTGCGGGAGTGCTCTTTTCTAAAAAAAAAACAAAAGTATGTGCATATTATATGTTAAAAGATTTGTATATTTTTTTGGTTGTAACTAAACTGGTTCACTGTAAGTTGTTTTTGATTTATTGCTGCCCTACGTTTGTTCTCAGACTCACTGACATTTGGTATAATGACATCTCTATTGAATGTTACTGTCTCCTTGTGTCACATAATAGCTATTGAACCTTTGATACACCATATTTGATTTTTGTTTACTAGAGTAATTTTCATTAGTTTTTTTTTTACGAAATATTACCACTGTAACAAACTTGTTCAACAATCTTCATCATTGTTAGGTGAACTTACTGAATAATTATTCATTTTTTATGACCTTTGTTGTTGTTTTTTGGGGCGGGGAGGGGGCATAGTTCTGAAACTAAATAAGCAATAATTCTGCAAAGTAATAAAATTATAATGTACTTATTGTTTTTTAATATTCCAGTTTTGTTTTGTTTTTCAAACCAAGATTTGTAAAAACCAAGAATTTTGTTTTTAATTTCACTGTTTAGAGAGATATTCTATGGAGTTTTATTCTGTCATGTTTAAAAAAAATGTTATTATGTATTAGAGACTGATTATGTATTAGATACTGATAAAGTTTTATGTATTTAGACCAGACATCAAAACAGAATCATTGAGATATTTTCTGCTGAACACAAAATTTTTGTCTTTCTGTTGTTTTTTTAACCATATGGTAAGACCGTTGACAGGGGCGTGTGAAGAAATGGGTCTTGGCTAGAGAGCAATACAGATAACTGTCCCCTTTGTACCCTTAGTATATTTCTGAACACACGAACTTTCTGTACAGCTCAGTCACTAAAAAAAAAAGTATTGCTACGAAATTAACAACAATTCTGACTCTCACCTTTGCCCTTTCCCGTTGTGATGGAGACTATGGATGGTATGATTAAAGAAATGTAAAAAAGACAACAACAAAGGTTTCTTTATAATATGGTTCATCTACCATGTTTACGTTTTTGAGAGAGAGAAAGGGATTTGTTTTCTTGTATGTCTCGTCCATTGTGGTTCGATGATGACCACTTTGTCATCCAGGGGGGGGGGGGGGGGGGGGATGGGGGGGATGAGGGCTTTGCACTGGGGTTTATGCCTCCTATGTGAGCCAGGAATGTTCTAATAAATGAGAACTGCCAACTTCAGTACTTTGGTTTGTACTAACTATGCACTGTCTGATCCAGGCAACCCGCTAGACAAATGAATAATTGAATAAACAAAAAAAAAAAAAAAATTAAAAACAAATACAAAATGAAAAAAGAATTTTACAACAATACCTAAAAAATGTAGAATTTGTTTCCTCTTTTCGATTTCAAACTAAATAATGAATTATCCAATAATTTATCAATTAATTAGTTAAATTTATAATTGATTCATATTTTGTTAGGTGCAATCAACAATTGTGGAAAGTTTCAACTTGATCCGACTGTAGTTGTGGGAGCAATACACAATTTTTACCAGACAGACCGACAAAGTGGGTTTCTGTATTCTTTGTAAAAATATGAGAAACATTTTGCAACTATTTGAAAAGCTGTGTATGTTGGTCTGCTTTTTTTTACATTACCGCTGACCAAAACATAATACAAAAGAGAAAAAATAACACTCGACGCTAACACCAGTCAGATAATAATAAAGATAATAATATTGCTATCAACGTGATACACACGGATATAAGGACATTAAAAACATAAAGTAAGAATGGATAGTAGAGATAAACTCTTGAATAAATTCCAGGTTTTGCGTAACTCTCTAACTCGTGTAGATAGTAAATAACACTGACCCACACTACCTTGCGATCAGCGCTAATTGACATATGTTATCTGCTCTGGCCTAAACTAATTGAATGAAGTGGCTCTTATTCATTTTGTTGATACAGCTTGATGATTCAACGGATGAATTATCGGCCATGTTTGGAACCATCAGTATGTTACAGATGTGCATGAGGCAGTGTAGCAGGGGCAGTAACTCTGTCTATTGCTCTGACACGCTCTCGGATCAAGTCTTAAGTCCCCAATCACATTTTCAGTCCTCAAATGTGACTTCAAATAAATAATAACATGCAAGGAATGCCACACCCCTTTGAGATCCAATTGTACTGCTCTCTAAACCAGACCATGTCCTTCCACTGTCTGTAGTCCTTTATACCTTCCGAAATTTCATATTTATATATCCCTTTGCAAATTTTTCATGAGGGACCAATCTTTGATATACCTCCGCGCTCACAGGTTAGGCATTTGTTATTACTAGACGCTGCAGCATTTTCAGACTTTTAACTACTGCTGTGTTCTTCCGCTGTACACGTTACAAAAAAAAAAAATAGGCCCAGAAATACAAAACGGGAGGGGATGGTCGAAGCGCAACTTGACCAAATTTTTTTTTAAAAAAAAGTCGATTCTGTGGTCATCAACAATCAGGCCACAGCGAAATTAAATCAGAACCTATTGTGATACATTTTATTACACATTGTGCACATAGCGTCATTGCATTTATACGTACTAAATGACCTATTTCTCAGTTATTTATTTGGTCCGTCAGGGTTTGCATATATTCATTGTATTTTCTGAACAATTAGTCAAGATTGAAATAGAGAAAGCTCTATTCACCCCCCTCTTTTCTCTGCCATTTTTAACAGAGAAAGAGAGAGCGTCTCCCCATAACAATAAAGCCCTAATAACCAGCTTGTAAGGTCGTTCACAGGTGAGCCATTTTTGAGAATCGAACAAAAGCTCGCGGGCTACAACGCTCACTAACTAGTTTGTGACCTGAAAAACCTCCTCTGGTGGGTGGAACTCCCGAAAGCTGACAAAGATTTAGATTTATTATTAGTCACAGCCCAAGTATCAGAAGTACTCAGAGAGAGATAAAGTGATTGTCAATTTTTGTGGAAAGGGGGTGGAGGAATAAATGTAGTTACATTCTTTTCAAAAGTAGAATAATCCAAAAATCACGCACACACAGACGCCCTGGGCTTAGACTAGCCCCCGGGGGTCGGAAACCTGCGGCTCGCGAGCCACATGTGGCTCTTTGGATGTGAAGCTGCGGCTCTTTAGTTACATACGCAAATATTGTTTATTTTATCGAAACATTTTTAAGAATTCTAGAATAATAGTTCTGAATCGTTTAACGAAGAATAGGCACCGATTCTATCTCTCTGCCTTATACCCCCCCCCCCTTCCCATTAAAGGCGTCGTCAGTCATCGGAAGATCTCAAATGACGCCTTCGTAGGGTGTTTCTATGTATGTTTTAATTCGCTTTCGACGCAAGACGAAACGGCATCTTCACTACGTGCTGTGGCTATGACGTATAGTTTGTTGTTTCAAGTAAATGAGTTAGAAGCCAATGATCTTCTTAAAGTTAGAAGCAATCTACAAGTAATACTAATCTGGCACGCTTTGTGGTACCAATAGAAATTGCACAAAAAGGCAAACCATTTTCAGATGGTGAGTATGTCAAACACTGCTTCCTACGTGCGTCTGAAGAACTGTTTCGTGATTTCAAAAACAAAAAACAGAAACCTTGAAAAAAGTCAAAGATATGCTACTATCCGCTAAAACAGTACAAGATAGAGTTGCTAAAATTATCTTCAAATGTAACATATTTGCAGGTGGAAGATATTCAACTTTCTTCTTCCTTATCACTTGCTAGTCTTGCGACATAAAAGGCACGGCATAAGTTGCCCATTTTGTTTTGTATGTGTCTTCCCAAGGTGCCAAAGATAATCTTCCAGGATTGCCACTCTCATGACAAACTAGAGGGGAAGATAGAGTGAATGCGGTGTAAAAATAACTTGAAGACAATAAGATCGAGTTAAATAAAATCGTTTACACATCAACTGATGGAGCCAGAACTATGACAAGAAAAATTAAGGAGCAACAACGATTCTTTGGCGCAAAATAAACCACCGAATTCTTACATTTCACTGCATAATACAGCAAGAAGCGCTTTGTGCCCAAACATTTATGGCCGAAATAGTTAAGGTTATACATTTGATAATCATGATTGTAAACAACATCTTGTCAAAAGCACTCTACCATCTTCAGTTTAAAGAACTCTTTAACGAGATGGAGACACAGTATTCTGACATCCTTCTTTACAATAAAGTGCGATGGCTTGAATCGTTTTTCTTTGTGCTTGAATGAAATAAATACATTCCTTAAAGAAAAAAGCATTAATCACCCTGAATATGAGAACGACAAATGGTTGCAAAAATTGTACTTTATGGTGGATATAACAGCGAAAGGAAATGAGCTGAATCTAAAACTACAAAGAAAGTAAAACCCATTCTGTTTTGGTAGAAGAATTAGTTTATTTTGAAGAAAAATTAATTCTTTTGGCAGAAGATATGCATTGCCCCAGATACCAGGATGTCAGGGAGAAATCTTTTAGAGCACACAACTTTAAAACACAATTCGATAATGTCGACCCTGGAAAGGTACTGGGCTTTGTGAATAGACCTTGTTTTTATTGATTTAACTGAATAAAATTTAGCCCTTGTTATTTAAAGGGAGAGTGATCCTTAAAGGATTACGGGCACGACATGGCCTAAATTGTGCCGATGTGCCTAAACTCAAAACTCAACTCTAAAGCAGGATCGCGATAAAAATCAGTGTGTCACGTACGCTTTGTCAATATTTAGCTCAAGGCTTGTCGGCAAGATTTCAGCTGGCTCGGAGAATCCCAAGCATGCAGCAGCCTTATGTTTTGGAATAAATGTGATTGGTTAGAAATATTAATTATTGAACGATAATCTGTATTTTATTGGTCTATTGTTTAACCAAGCGACAAAGAGATATTAGTCACATGGTAAACTCCCAAAGGTCTGAAAGATTCTAGGTATTACCGCCAGTCTCGTGTTGGAACTCAAAGGAAGATGACATGATCATATTATTGTGTAGATCATTTAATTTAGTAGAAATATACATTTTATGTTTTATTCAATCACAGTATATCATTGTAACTATTGTGAATAGCTTTTTCAAGTTCTGAATTAAAGTATTTGTATTTGTCGAGGAGAAGTTTCTTCATTGAATATATAATAGTGTACTTAGATCGTCTTATTGACTAGCAACTTCTAGATGATCCTCTTATCAACTGACAACTTTTAGATGATCCTCTTATCAACTGGCAACTTCTAGATGATCATCTTATCAACTAGCAACTTCTAAATGATCATCTTATCAACTAGCAACTTCTAAATGATCATCCTATCAACTGACGATTTCTAGATCCTGGGCAACCACGATCATTGATTGTGCTGTTTAGATCAAGATAATCTTCAACGTGACATCCAGTATATAAAAGATCGTGACACAGTGCAACTATTGCCACAAATTACTTCAGTACAGTTATAAAAAAAAATCAAAGAAAAATTTCTTGACAGATTTGAGCAGTTCAACAAAACTACTCTAGCATTCCTTATAAATCCTCTCAACACGAATCGTAACGAAATTCACATTGAGCCATTTGAAATTGATACTGGATCTCTAGAAATTCAATTGATCGATTTAAAAAGTAAAGCAAGTTGGAAAGTTGGAGGTCCAGAAATGTATGCACGTTACGCAACAAAAGCGACAACTTTAAAAGAAATGTCTCGAGCTGAGGCACTTAGCCTATATTCGATGCATGGAATAGTCTTCCAGAATGCTACAGTGAGGTGAAGTTGGCCTTTGAAGTACTGATTAGCTTCGGATCGACATATTCGTGCGAGCAAGTGTTATATTCCTATATAAATAAAAGTAAAGTAAGAAGTCAACTAACAAATGAAAATTTAGAGTCGTGTTTGAAACTATAAACAAGCTATGAGCCTAATGTATCCAAACTTTCTAAAACCATGCAAAGCCAACCTCCCATTGAATTTTCTCAACTGTTTGTTATTGAAGTACAAGTTAGTGTTGTAAGTAAATATTTAACTGCCTTTGTTGTTGCCGAAAGAAAAAATAATTATTTAATAAAATCATACATATTTGATCAAATTTGGTTTGAAAAACACGTATATATGAATTAATATATTAGTTTTTGTTAATTAAAAAATTAATTGTGTGAGTACTATTTATTGTTGGCAAGAAAAATGTTGTGGCTCTTTAAAAACTTTAAAATTTGGTAAATTGTAATTTTTGGTTCTTTCGACTCATAAGGTTGCCGCCCCCTGGAGTAGCCCACGGTACGCCATTTCGTGTATTGTACCTCGTTAATAGCTGGAATAGAATGGGCACAGAATGGAGCTAGTATTCTTTTCTATTTCCATTATCGTCTGCTTTGCGCAAGTCACGTGATCCTCTCTTTTGAAATAAGTCACGTCAAGGGGAGACTATCAAATACTTTAGAATTTTTTAAAAAAAAGTCGTTTTGTTTGTTCTGTTTTAACGTATTGATAAGTACCAGTTTTTTTTTCTTTCCCATTAAAAACTAAAATGGCGTAGTCCAGAATATATGGATGGCTGCCTGGTCGTGCGGTTTGCGCGATGGACTGTCGCTCGGACTTATCGAAGGTCACGGGTTCAAACATGTACAACATTTTTATAAACAAACATGCATGAAAAAGTGCTTTTGTATTCATATTGTTATTCACCTCAACAACTTTGAAATTTAATCTGATAAACATCTACACCACAGACACGTTTTGTAAGTATAAAGGGACGTAGACATGAAGGAATAAAAGTTTTCATTAGTGACTTCGAATCCTGGTATATTAATAGCGTGCAGCTCATCCCTTCATGTGGTCGACTTGTAAATAAGGCGTCACGTAACCAGCATAAAACATCTAGGTGTTATAATAACTAAAAAGTTATTGTATAAATCAAACAAAGCATTAGAGTTTAAGGCAAGAGTTTTTCTTTACGAATCAAACAAGAACATAAAACTAAAATGTTAGCTACACCTTGGTTAAGCCAATATTAAAGTATGCGTCCTCCGTTTGGGACCCCTTCAACTCAAGAAAACATTTCTAAAAACTAGAACAGACGCTAAAGAAAGACGTGAGATTCATAACAAATGAATATTCACATTTGACTAGAGTAACACCTATAGTAAAATTACTAAATTTAGAAAGCCTTCAGGGCAGAAGACTCAAAAGTAATGTAGCAATTATGCATAAAACACTGAACCATAATCTTCAAATACAAAAACAAAATTTAATAAAATACTCAGAAAGACACAAAGATAAAAGCACATTCCTCGTCTCATATGCTAGGACAAATTTGTACAAATACTCTTTCTTCCTAAGTGATATTAGAGAATGGATTGGGTTGCCTGAGTCAGCCAAGAAAACCAACGACTTGGAAGATCTTAAGTCACTGATTAATATGCATGACTAGATGAACCGATGGATGCCTGTGGGACGTGAGATATCTTCTCTTTTGAAGCAACGTCTGTAAAATATAATTTAAGATAAGATATAAGATAAGATATAAGATAAGATATAAGATAAGATATAAGATAAGATATAAGATAAGATATAAGATAAGATATAAGATAAGATATAAGATAAGATATAAGATAAGATAAGATATAAGATAAGATATAAGATAAGATATAAGATAAGATATAAGATAAGATATAAGATAAGATATAAGATAAGATATAAGATAAGATATAAGATAAGATATAAGATAAGATATAAGATAAGATATAAGATAAGATATAAGATAAGATATAAGATAAGATATAAGATAAGATATAAGATAAGATATAAGATAAGATATAAGATAAGATATAAGATAAGATATAAGATAAGATATAAGATAAGATATAAGATAAGATATAAGATAAGATATAAGATAAGATATAAGATAAGATATAAGATAAGATATAAGATAAGATATAAGATAAGATATAAGATAAGATATAAGATAAGATATAAGATAAGATATAAGATAAGATATAAGATAAGATATAAGATAAGATATAAGATAAGATATAAGATAAGATATAAGATAAGATATAAGATAAGATAGATATAAGATAAGATATAAGATAAGATATAAGATAAGATATAAGATAAGATATAAGATAAGATATAAGATAAGATATAAGATAAGATATAAGATAAGATATAAGATAAGATATAAGATAAGATATAAGATAAGATATAAGATAAGATATAAGATAAGATATAAGATAAGATATAAGATAAGATATAAGATAAGATATAAGATAAGATATAAGATAAGATATAAGATAAGATATAAGATAAGATATAAGATAAGATATAAGATAAGATATAAGATAAGATATAAGATAAGATATAAGATAAGATATAAGATAAGATATAAGATAAGATATAAGATAAGATATAAGATAAGATATAAGATAAGATATAAGATAAGATATAAGATAAGATATAAGATAAGATATAAGATAAGATATAAGATAAGATATAAGATAAGATATAAGATAAGATATAAGATAAGATATAAGATAAGATATAAGATAAGATATAAGATATAAGATATAAGATATAAGATATAAGATAAGATATAAGATATAAGATATAAGATATAAGATATAAGATATAAGAGATAAGATATAAGAGATAAGATATAAGAGATAAGATATAAGAGATAAGATATAAGAGATAAGATATCAGATAAGATATCAGATAAGATATCAGATAAGATATCAGATAAGATATCAGATAAGATATCAGATAAGATATAAGATAAGATATAAGATAAGGTATAAGATAAGAGACAAGATAAGAGACAAGATAAGAGACAAGATAAGAGACAAGATAAGAGACAAGATAAGAGACAAGATAAGAGACAAGATAAGAGACAAGATAAGAGACAAGATAAGAGACAAGATAAGAGACAAGATAAGAGACAAGATACGAGACAAGATACGAGACAAGATACGAGACAAGATGCGAGACAAGATGCGAGACAAGATGCGAGACAAGATGCGAGACAAGATGCGAGACAAGATACGAGACAAGATGTGAGACAAGATGTGAGACAAGATGTGAGATAGGAGATAAGATAGGAGATAAGATAGGAGATAAGACAGGAGATAAGACAAGAGATATAAGATGAGATATAAGATGAGATATAAGATGAGATATAAGATGAGATATAAGATGAGATATAAGATGAGATATAAGATGAGATATAAGATGAGATATAAGATGAGATATAACATATCAGATATAACATATCAGATAAGATATCAGATAAGATATAAGATTAGATATAAGATTAGATATAAGATTAGATATAGGATAAGATATAGGATAAGATATTTCAATTTGAGTTAGCCATTAGAGGGAATGACGGTATAAAAAGAAAATAAAACGTGTACCAGACAGACTGACAGACGGAGTTAATTTATACAAGCTTTAAAGTTAAATAAATTAAGTAGCTCATACAAATCTCGGAATATTGATATATGGTTGTTGGGTTGTAGTTGGGCTGTAGTTGGGTTGTAGTTTGTAGTTGGGTTGTAGTCTCTAGTTGGCTTGTATTTGGGTTGTAGTTTGTAGTTGGGTTGTAGTCTGTAGTTGGTTTGTAGTTGGGTTGTTGTCTGTTGTTGGGTTGTAGTCTCTAGTTGGCTTGTATTTGGGTTGTAGTTTGTAGTTGGGTTGTAGTCTGTAGTTGGTTTGTAGTTGGGTTGTTGTCTGTTGTTGGGTTGTAGTCTGTAGTTGGCTTGTATTTGGGTTGTAGTTTGTAGTTGGGTTGTAGTCTGTAGTTGGTTTGTAGTTGGGTTGTAGTTTGTTGTTGGGTTGTAGCTAAACAGATTTTCTGAAAAGTTTATAGAGAAGCTACTTAGGTTTTCTTGAAGTTAAAAAACCCAAGAGTCTTACCGAAGACACCCATCCGTAGCACTCCTGCTTACTTGCAGAGCCACCACATGCACGTCTGTCAACTTTGTGATCTCTGTCAAGGTCATTTCCGTGGCCAGCCTGGCCCATGTGACAAGTGAGACTGGGGCCAGATGTCGATCAGTGAAAGCTGTCATTAGACCAAACGTTGTCCCCGTGTGGCGTGCTCCCCTTGGCTTGCACGCGCCCTATAGTGACAGCCCCCCCCCTCCCCGATAGCTTGTTGCTCCCGTAAAAACAGACCTCCCCCCCCCTTCCCACATTTCCCATGAATTGCACGTGAGACAACAGCTCTCTTTCAACATGCTGCTCAACCTGAAGACCGTTTTGGGATGGATAGAAGTCGGGAACTCAAAGAACGTGTAAAATTTCTGAATTTACGGCAATAGATCTTAACAGCAGAGATAAGCAAGAACAAAATATGAATACTACTTTGAAAAAAAAACAACGCTTATCTTCGGAGAAGACCCGCAAAATCACTTCCGTATCTCTCAATACAAAATTGTGCAAAATTGGAACTTGATCAGAGAATGGAAAGTGAAAGACGTCTGCAAGATTTGTTCCAGAGAGACAGTGGGAGGGATTTAATATTAGTATAAGCTTTGTTAAAAAAAAAATAGCTCATAAAAATCTCGGGATGTTGGAACACGGTCATTGGGTCGTAGCCCCAAACAGCTAGTCCAGCTAAACTGTTTGTAGGAGCAATAATGCCGAACGAGATTAAAACTTGGACTTGAAAAAAAAAAAATGAACGTAACTCGAATGAACCGTGAACAGACAGCTTTCCACTTCACTGGAGATGTATGTTGAAACGCAGGAGTGAAACAAGGACCCAGTTCAACAATTTCACCCAAATACAACTCGCTCTAAATTAGACGTCTTCATGCCCTTCCTTCTCGTTGACCCTCTCTTCAGCTATCACTCTCTCCTCTTTACAACTTTAACTGACCTGGACTGACTCTTGGTCAAATCAGAATCATCTTAGCTAATACAGCATATCGGCCATTAGGTTTGCTCATGGTTACGTCAGGAGCTACACACACACGCGCTCGCGCACACACACAATTGATTTGCCACAACACCAAAAACACATATTCCGACAGATTGTCGTTTTTTGTTACGTATGCGAGCATTTAGATCACGGTATTTATAAAAGGAAGATGTACAGTAATTATTTTTTTTTATATTGCTTCGTGTATTGTCATCGACTGTGAACAATTTATGCAAAATTTGAAAACTTGATCAGAGAATGGGATGTGGGAGAACCAAAAAGAAAAAATCAGAATGTGTTTAATATGTATACATATATAGACATCAAGGTGATAAAGCACCTGGTTTTCGAATCGGGGCTCTCGGCTTCGATCCCCGTTGAAGACAGGGATTTTCAATTTCGTGATCAATAGGACGCCTCTGAGTTCACCCAGCCCTATGAAGTACCTAACAATAGTTGGGTTAGCCTGCTTGTGTAGCTTAGATACTAAGCCCTGCGAAACTGCACATCTTCTACCAGTATCTTATAGTCCATTCTGTTTACACATCTTCTACCAATATCGTATAGTCCAGTCTGTTTACACATCTTCTACCAATATCTTATAGTCCAGTCTGTTTCATGGCACATCCTCTACCAATATCTTATAGACGAGTCTGTTTCATGGCACAACTTCTACCAATATCTTAAAGTCCAGTCTGTTTGCACATCTACCAGTATCTTATAGTCCAGTCTGTTTGCACATCTTATACCAATATCTTATAGTCCAGTCTGTTTGCACATCCTCTACCAATATCTTATAGCCCAGTCTGTTTGCACATCTTCTACCAATATCTTATAGCCCAGTCTGTTTGCACATCTTCTATTTACTTGATTTATTGTGCGATCATGTTTGGTTTAGAAACAGTCTGTTCAGTGGACTTGAAGCCTGCATTAAGCTAGCACTTAATGTTGTGACTGGTGTGGGGTGGGATGGTGGGCAACCATTTCCCATTATTATTTAGAAAAAAAAAGGGTACGGGGGGAGGGGGGGGGAACAGAAAAAGCAGCTGCTGACCATTAGTGTCACACGCCACTCACCTGCTCGGCGTCTGAATGAGTTCGGTTCCAAATGTCACCAGCTCATTTAACAATACCTTAGGGTGGAATGTAATGGGGTGCCGGGGGAGATGGGGGGGGGGGATGATTCCTAGCTACCAAGCTTACCCTACCGTGGGCGGCGGGGGTCTGGATAAGTTCTAAAGGGAGAAGAAATATAACTTCTACAAAAAAAAAAAAAAAGAAGGGGGGACAGAATGAGACTTATAATGGCGCTCTCAGTTTCCAGGTGCCGCCTCTGTCGACTGTTAAACATCGCTTTGGGTCCGAGGTGCTCGTCACTGAAGTCCTCACTTAAAATCTCCTCTGGCTTCCATCGTCCGAGCACTTAACGACAGGTGCACGTGGTGCGGGTCTGCATTCAAAACAAGTTTTTTTTCTCTCTCCCCGACGCGTGCCGAGGGCGTGTGGTCAAAGGTCCTGTAATTAACAGTTGCTTGTATTCGGTTCATCCACTTGGTCCCCCCACCACCACCCCCACTTCGTTAATTTCTCTACCCGACCCCCCGACCCCCATACTCTCTGACCAGGCAGTGATTGTCCTTGCGTTAAGGCCCACGCGCTTCAGACACTTGACCCGTGGCCTGCCGTAGCGTGCATTGACCTCTTTCATAGAGACGCCTCTGTAAAAAAAACAAAAAAAAAACAAGAACAACAAATATTCAGAACGTCTGGGCCTCAGTAATTAGTGCCCTTTTGGCGATGACAATTAGACTGTCCATCTTTTGTTTTGGTTCAACGCTTCGCCATCTAATAGGCCCTAGTGGTTTGAAGAGAGTAATAGGCTTTTAAACAAAGTGTGTGTGTGCTGTATGTTTCTGCTGTAATTCCTCTCCTCTCTCCCCCCCCCCCCTTCTTCGGCCGTCTTTGTGTTTTGAGGAGTTTAACAAACAGCCTAATTGGACAATAGATTCTACTTTCCTGTTTCCAAGTTACTTTTAGCTTAATCGCAGCTCTACGGTTTGACTTTTGGTTTGCTTTTTTCTAAAGGGACATAAGGGACTTCATTCACCAATCGTAAACAAACACCATTTAGCCACGTGGTTCTCTATCTCTTCTATATAAATTACATAATACACTAAGGCTGTCATGTGATACGTTTTTTTGTGTGTGTGTGTTTTTATCAATATTATCACGTGGCTAAATGTTGTTGGTTCACGATTGGTGAAGGAGGTCCATTCACTCCCGTCTGATAGTGAAAGCGGAAATGTCTGGCTCGTTTTGAAATTGTATGTAAAAGCCTGGACTGGAAAATGTTTTGACACAGTGACATAGGATAGTTCTCATTCTTGGTAGACGTCATTTGTGGCTAGAGAGTACGACCTTGAACTCTAGCATAAGTGACCTGAAGGTTGATTGTTAAATTGGACGCGTCAAAAATTGTCTTCTAAATCTGCGATTCTCAACCTTTTTACCTCGGTGACCCCTCTTTGCAATTCTCCAGTATGCGGCGACACCCAACCGTAGAAATATTTTCATTTATAAACCCTAGTAACTGCACCTTTGCTTATGTTATAGAATTCTGATTGTAATGTAAAAGTCTGATATTGCTAAATTAGTCAATGCATTGTCAATGATTTGTTTAACATCTTCTACTTAGACTTTGAATGCACTTCCGGCAAACATAAACAGTATGTGTTATGATGTGTGTGTGTGTGTGTGTGTTTCTTAAGATGTCTGTGCTGAGAAGAAGCTAGCGATTGGTTGGTGGCTATGCCGTGAAGATGGTGAAATCACAATACAACTCGAGGCATGTTGCATTTGATCTTTGCAGTGACGTTTCTCATTACTTCTTGTAATTCTTTGTGGCAGCGTCTTCGTTACTAAATAGTCATCGATGATTCATACAGTGATTCGGAATAGCTATTGGCCACTCATTCTGTACCAAATGAAATCCGGACCAACACAATAGCAAAACTTGTAGCACTACACATGCAGTTTAGAGAACAAGTAGCTGGAGTAAAGAACATAAATATAGACTAATAAAATCATTGTGTTTATTGAAGCTCGTGTTGTTTTAGTCTATTACATGGTGTCAGAAGTGGGATGATCTACTTTTTCAATGACAGACGCCACTAGATCTAATGTTGTAGTCGTTCGAAATGATTTGCATGAGAAAAATGTAGATATAAAAAAAAAACCACACTTTCTTATGCTACTTTGTGTGTGTGTGTTAAGGTCAGAGGTGTCATTGTTGAGTCGAAGACTCTTGGAACTCCAGGCCTTGGAAACACGCCGCCATTGTCTTGTCTGAACAACTGTTCTGTCTGTGAGAGATCCAAGCAGATGTCATATCAGCCACATTTCTCTTATCTGTGACTCTATCCCTAGAGCTAGATACGTAGCCACATTCACCTTATCTGTGACTCTATCCCTAGAGCTAGATACGTAGCCACATTCACCTTATCTATGACTCTATCCCTAGAGCTAGATACGTAGCCACATTCACCTTATCTATGACTCTATCCCTAGAGTTACATGCGTAGCCACATTCACATTATCTGTGACTCTATCCCTAGAGCTAGATACGTAGCCACATTCCCCTTATTTATGACTCTATCCCTAGAGCTAGATACGTAGCCACATTCACCTTATCTATGACTCTATCCCTAGAGTTACATGCGTAGCCACATTCCACTTATCTGTGACTCTATCCCTAGAGCTACATGCGTAGCCACATTCCATTTATCTGTGACTCTATCCCTAGAGCTACATGCGTAGCCACATTCCCCTTATTTATGACTCTATCCCCAGAGTTACATGCGAGACTGAAGGCCATATCCGTCTTATGAACGGCTCTTAGAAACGGTGTGAGGATAGTCACGTGGTTGTCGAGGCTCTCTTCCATCCTCGCGTGGCACGTGCCTTGCGAGGTAATATAGTACGTAATAGCCCCCAGTGTGACCGAGACCATTCGTTATAGACACCTGAACACAGACCTGCCACGTCACAACCTGTGGGCCGTCTAGACCAATAGCTCGTTGCTACGTCATAGCCTTCTGTATCGATTAATCTCCGAGCTCACTTGTTTCAATAGTATGAAGCTTATTACATCACGGAAGAGGAGCGTCTAAAATTGTTTCTTCATCTAGTTGGCAGCTAGGGGAAACCTGTATATAGTTTGATTAAAAAAACATCTTTCTTGTGCTGCCAATGTACACTATTTCTGCACTTGTGAGTAGTTAAAATTTCATTTCACTCATTAAAGCAAAATAACCATTTGTAAGGGTTAGCATTCTATGTGGGTTAACTAAACAAACAAACAAACAAACGACCCAGCAGTAGAGGAACAGGAGAACGATTTTGGAGGGATGAAATGGGGGATCAAGCTGGGAGGTAGGGAGGGGGGGACAGAAGAAATAATGGGTGTCGGGGAGTCGGTCTATCCTGTATAATTGAGTACAGTTGTGTGGCTGTCGGTGCGTTGGTTGTTCTGGGGACACGCAACGTTGCGTGTCTGTTTGACGATGTCCAGCACGTCCGGGACTCGGAGCGCGTGCTGATGGATCTGGTCTAGGCACGGACGTTGATACGTTGGAGGAAACGGGAGGGTGGTGGATTGGAATGGGAGGAGGGGACGGGGGAGTTGAGGAGTTACCTTAAAGTACCTCCCTGTTGGTATAGGTCACGAGATTTCGAAATAAGTTGGTGAAATGGGGGGGGGGGCTGTTTTAGGGTGAATAATGTGTGTGTGTTCGTGTCACAGTGAGTGTGACGTCAGGGTTGTTGAGTCTTTTACCACTCCTGTAACATTCGATAATAGAAGATAGCTAACATGTTTAGTAAACTGACGCGATCAAGTTTTGAAAATATACAGACGTATTGAGAACGAAAGAGGATTCCAATTTGTAGTTATCACTGGTCATCGAAAGCGAGACCGCTGCCGTCAGTGGTCAGTCATCCACCTCCGTTATTAGCCACACGAAGACAACCGGTTGTCAGTCTGGACTGAGAGCCTCTCATGGCAGACCTATGACCATGTCATCAGTTGTCATTTAGGTGTCATTTTTTGGTGAGCTTTTTGTGTATTACCAGAGTCTTATTAGTGAAATACCAATGTCGTACTAGTGAGAAACCAGTGTCGTACAAGTGAGATACCAGTGTCGTACTAGTGAGATACCAGTGCCTAAATGATGAGATACCAGAGTCTTATTAGTGATATACCAGTGTCGTACTAGTGAGATACCAGTGTCGTACTAGCGAGATACCAGTGTCGCACTAGTGAGATACCAGTGTCGCACTAGTGAGATACCAGTGTCGCACTAGTGAGATACCAGTGTCGCACTAGTGAGATACCAGTGCCTAAATGATGAGATCTGTGGCATTTTACGTCTCGAGAGACGATCTTTTCCCTTTGCAACTTCTTGTGTGACTAAAGAGGCCAATCCTTGATACACAGCTGCGATCGCAGGTTGGGCATATATAATCACCAGGCGCCGTTGCATTTTCACCCTTCTTTCTGCTTCTGTTGTGTATGACATCTGCAATCTTTGACCCTTCCTTTATGCTCTCTCTCTCCATGAGGATATGTCCAGTGCTACCTCTTCCCAGTTGCCAGTGTCGATTTTGAAGAGCTTCATGTCGCGTTTGCATACATCCGTATAACGTAATAGTGGGCGACCAGCGGCTCTCCTGCCTTCTATTAGATTGCCATACAGGATGTCCTGTGGAAGTCGACCTTCTGGCATTCTACGAACGTGGTCAAGCCAGCCAAGGTGTCTGCTGCTGATAACAGAGCGGATGTCCTGGCACCCTGCTCTTTGTAGCACTTCCTCATTGGTTATCTTATCTTGCCACCTTATTTTAAAGATCCGCCTTAGGCATCGGAGGTGGAAAACATTCAGCTTTTTTTCCTGCTATGAGTAGGTTGACCATGTTTCACTTCCGTACAGCAAGGTGCTCAACGCACAGGTCCGGTAGACTAGGGCTTTAGTACTGTTAGTCAGCAATATGTTGTCCCAGACTCTTTTCTGCAGCCGTGACATGATGGCCATTGCCTTGGCTATCCTGTTGTTTATGTCTTTATCCAGTAGAGTGTTGTTGGATATGATGGAGCCAAGGTAACAAAAGTGATCAACAATTTCTAGTGGTTGGCCATTAATGCTTACTTGAGGTGCAGTGTTTGTGTTTTGGACAAGTATCTTAGACCCCTTTACATCGTTTTGTTGATCTGACTAAAGCTTTTGACATGGTCAGCAGAAGTGGCCTTTTCAAACTCCTGAGGAAAATATGTTGCCCTCCCAAACTACTGCAGTTCATTGAGTGTTTTCACAAGGAAACTAAATGCACTGTCAAATTCAATGGAGCCCAATCAGCACCTTTTGAGGTTTGCAGTGGTGTCAAGCAGGGATGTGTGCTCGCACCTACTCTGTTTGGCATATTCTTCTCCTGTCTACTGCATTATGCGTACAACGACATAAATGAAGGTGCGTTTCTCCAAACAAGATCCTCTGGAAAACTATTTAATGTATCAAGGCTGCGGGCAAAAACCAAGGTTAGGAAGCTACTCGTCAGGGAACTCCTGTATGCTGATGATGTGGCTGATTCTGATATTCAGCTACAGTGCCTGGTTGACAAATTATCTGCTGCTTGCCAGAAGTTCGGCTTAAACATCAGTCAAATGATGATATACCAGAGTCTTATTAGTGAGATACCAGTGTCTTACTAGTGAGATACCAGTGCCATAATGATGAGATACCAGTGCCTAACTAGTGAGATACCAGTGCCTAAATAGTGAGATACCATCGCCTTACTAGTGAGATACCAGTGCCTAAACAGGGAGATACCAGTCTTATTACAGTGTACAGGGACTGCTTATTGTTTGACAGCTATGCTGGGCATGGCACATGTATATATATATATGTCTTCTTTCGGTGTCTCTACGCGTCTTCAAATAGTCCCTCTACTTTTTACAACCTAATGAATGTATTCTTTCTTATTATCTAATTTCCCTATTGACTCGCCGTCATTTAAACAGTTATTTTTGTCTTCTCGAAAACATGTGCACATCTACGTTTAAATACGTCATCTCACCCACTGTTCTGCTTACACACAGAGAGTACTTGTATGCATTAGACCTGGATTGGTTAATAAGAAAATTAATGTTCATTTTTTAAAAATGTAGATTTTTATCTTTATGTAAGAGTGCGCAGTGTATTCCTGTGTACAAAGTTTCTATGTCAACCATCTGTCAGTCTGGTACATGCTATATCTCCCACTTTCCATTCTCGGATCAAGTTTGATATAGAAAAAAGGGGAAATAAATATTACACTATTGTACAGTGCATTATTACAGTATGGTGGTAAATGTGTAGTACTTAAAAAAAAACACAACAAAGCTTATATATGGGAAAGTACTACACATTTACCACCATACTGTAATACTGTAATATTTATTCCCCCTTTTTAATATCAAACAGAATTAATTAGTGTAGAAAAAAAGTGGGAGGGGGTTGGAGGAATACGTTTTATTTGTCAAGTGAAAGGGCGTATATTCAAGACCCCACACTGCCTTGGCGCCCTGCCGGCCGTCTTCCTTTTTTTTTTTCAAATTACGTTTTCTAAAAAAAAATTTAAAAAAAAATAAATTATATTATCGCCATTTTTATTTTACCGGCCAAAATGAAACAGTGGGCGGACGGAAAGGTAAAAGTGTGTGTGGTGTGTAAGGATGCATGTGTCTATGTGTCGATCTGTGTGTGTGTAAGGATGCATGTGTCTATGTGTCGAGCTCTGTGTGTGTGCGCGTACCTTACAATGAGATCAAGTAAACTTCTGAAAGCTTTTGTTTCAGTCCCCTCCCACTAGGAACTACAAAAAAAAAGGGGCGGGGGACAATCTTTCCTGGTTCATTTTTCTGCAAAGACACCGGACACCGGGTGTCAGCGGCTTGTCAGCGACTCAACTCAAGCTGTCGTATGGCTCATCTCGCTGGGGACACTTCAGAGAAGGGCGTCAAGATGTGCGAGTCATTTAGAGCTTCTTCACGCTGTCTGACCGAAACATAGGGCGACCCCCCCCCCCCTCCCCGCTTCACCTGCCTCCCTCCATTACTCATCATCTCCAGTCTACGCAGAGTTTGTGTCTACCTGCTGTCACGTGGGGGTGTTAATAACTTTTTGAGGATGAAAGCGTTCATTGAGAAAATATTGAATTACAAATATGCAAATTATGAAAAGTTATTCTATTACTTTATGTAGAAGATGTACCTGTTTTTCCAATGGAATAATGTATAAGCACAGACTGTGCCAAATAGTATTAGAGCCAGAATACATCCTTGATTAACTCCGCTCTTGATAGAATGGCCTAGAGGCAGAACTGTCAAACTGAACGGTTCCCTGCAAATTTTCATGAAAAAGTTGACACTAGTTTCCGTATCTTGTTTGGACAGCCGATTCTCTCTGTATACTAGCAGTGAAGCATATAAATCATAGAATAGCGATGAAACATTCAACCCTTATAATAGCGGTAATACATTCAAAACGGGGGGGGGGGGGGGAGGGTGCGAAAGATTAAGCGCTTGCCTTCTGAACTTGGGGGTCCTGGGTTCGAATCTTCGTGAAGACTGGAATTTTGAATTTCGTGTATTTTTTTAGGGCGCCCCCTGGGGGTCCAATCACAGCTCTAACGGGTACCTGACTTTAGTTAGCGAAAGTAAAGGCGGTTGGTCGTTGTGCTGACCACATGACACCGTGCTTGTTAACCGTTGGCCTTAACATAAGCATGCCCTATAGAGATCGCAAAGGCTGAAAGAAAAAACTTAAAACAAAAAACCAACAAAACATTCAGACCAAATAATAGCGTGAAAGAGAAACATTCAAACTATTTAATAGCATTGAAACATTTCAAACCGTCAACCCCTCAGAAATCCTCCAGCCTGTCGACATGATCACCCGATTTGGGTTGAGAGCTCGGCAGACGTGACCCATTTGTCTGCT
Organism: Biomphalaria pfeifferi; assembly: GCA_030265305.1. NCBI lineage: Eukaryota > Metazoa > Mollusca > Gastropoda > Planorbidae > Biomphalaria > Biomphalaria pfeifferi. The sequence goes on from JASAOG010000164.1 coordinate 1,484,649, forward strand.
GTGACCTCTGTATAAATGCGATGCGGTCACGTGGTGGTAGAAATATATCAATGTATTGTTTTCAAGAATAATTTTGTTGTTTCACCCCCCCCCCCCACACACACACTCACATCATTAGCATACAATCAAAGGACATTGCGTGATCCAGCATCATCCTCCATTGCAGGCGGACTTAATTGCTGACAGGGGAGATAAATGTAGGATTTAATGCGAGTTTCCCGCCCGTATTGTTTTTCCTCGCTATTCTAAAAATGGTCTCATGGCCTAGCTAGCAACAGAAATAGGTTTCGGGGGAACTGCGAATGGAGTAGAGTGGTTTAATTTTTGCACTTTAGTTGAATATTTTGCTTATACTAGCCCCAAAAACCCGTACTGTGCCTGGAAGTCAAGAATGAAGGGAAAACAGTAACTGGTAGACCTCACCTCTGCCCCCCCCCCCCTTTTTTTTCCTCATTAATATCTCCACTCGGTTAATAATTGTAATGACATCTTACAAATAAAATAGTACATGTCAGGTTACGTAGCTATAAGAACTAGGAAATATTGCGACATAGAACTAAAAGAGTTTCTACAAGAGTTTCTTAGACAGATAAACACGACCGAGATTCACATAGGAAATAGTATTGGGAAGACAAACGGATGACGACATGTTCCCTTCTACATAAATAAAACATTTGGGAATTTGAGAAAGAGAAAACGCTGCTAAGTTTCTGGAGGGATCGAGCCTCCAAAAGGGACTCGCGTAAGATTAAAGTCTATTTGAAGCGTGGTCGAGAGGCTTGAACTTAGCTTGTCTTGGCTACCTAGAAGGGGGCTCGAGGTTCGACACCCGAGTCGGGGAGAGAGTTGTGTTTACTGAGCGCCTAAAGGCAGCACGGAAAATCAACTCCTAGATACCCCCCTCCCCCCCCCCCCCCCCACCGGTCCACAAATGAGATTGGACCAAAAGCGCTCTGAGCATGCTATAAGCATGAAAGTAGCGCTATATAAAAGCTATAATAATAATCATACCCCACAGCCGACGATGTCACGTGACATAGTAGACATGGGAACTTTTTGGTTTTTTTTTTTTTGTTTTTCATTTTGAGATAATCTTGAACCACAAGGGACTCGCGTGGGATTAAAGTGTTCTTCTCCTTACATCGCCGCACAACGCACGTGTTTTTATGGACGTGTAGTGGCCTGACTACCCACGTGATCATTTTACATAATTAATGTATTCATCCGCTCTGACTTATTAACTATTTGACTTTTTTTTTTTTAACCGAGCGGCTAAACAGAATGCCCACGAAGTCTTTCAATCAATAACACTTAGTAGACCCAATCCCCTGGATTTCAAATGTCTCTTGTACCGCCTGATAAAATCTATTCTTGTAACCATACATGTCTCCAGTGATCAAGTGTGTATACATTCGATCATATCGTCTGGATCTGAGCGTTCAAATAAGCTGAGATAAAATACAAAATAGGGCTGCAAAACAATTTGGTTTCCGAGAGTAGGACCATGAAACGTATGTGCGCGCGCGTGTGTGTGTGTAGTTGTCCCCGACCAATCGTAAGCTCGGGGATTAGTTTGTGCGTGACATATCCAATGCAGAAATCACAGACCTGCCGATCGATAAAAGAAAACAAAATACACACACACACACAAAATGTATTTCTGTTCAAATGAACACCGTGTAGTTTTATTGTGCATTAAGTCTAGCAGAAGAATGAGTGGTAACTTGAACATTTAGTTGGGAGATTACAATTGTATTTCACCAGACCTCACCTTTTTGGTGTGGAGGCAGATCTACAACAGCTTGGGGTTAGGGCGTGGAGACGAGAGGCCCAGGAGAGATCTGAATGGAAGAATTTGTTGAAGCAGGCCAGAGCCCTCCATGGGTTGTAGCGCCACTGGGACGGATGGATAGACCTCACCTTCACCTATCCTATAGTCTGTTGGACCGTTGGGGCACCACACATGATCTGTCGACAGTCTAAATCCATTCCACTCTGCCTTTTGCCTTGGATAGAATCAATCTCTTCCAATGACAGGTCCGACCATTCTTTTATGTTTCCATTCGTTTGAACCAATAAAAGTATCTTATCTTCAAGTTCATAGTTTTGTAAAGGCGCAAGACCAATGTAAATCACTGTCGCTGGTTTGTTATCTGTTGAATTTTGTGGGCAGTATGGACTTGTTAGCCTTGGTTGGGCTACCCACCTCAGAGAGGGACAACTCTAAATCCAAATCTCTACTGACCCGAGGCTATAATCAAACATGAGAAATATCTCCAGCACCTTTCAATTGCTGCACAAATTTATTTACATTTTAAGTTGGCAACAGCGATCTTTGAATAGAGCGTCAATGTATAGAATCGAATATCCCAATAGATGACAGATAAATACGTTTTTGTTTTTTATTTATGTGATAGTAGCCCTTGATCTAGAAGTAGCACCTGATCTAGAAGTAGCCCCTGATCTAGAAGGAGCCCCTGATCTAGAAGGAGCCCCCTGCAGTATCGCCCAGCATCATTGGTGTCATTATGTTAGGTTTGGGACTCGCCATTTATTAGTTTATTATACCCGAACACACCCACACGTTCTCTAATCCTCCCCCTCCTTCACCCTGAGATACAAAGTCCCCCTTCCTCCCCCCTCCTCTCTTCGCGCTGCCCACCAATCAGGAGCAGAGCTTCTTCACGCGGCACGTCTGTTCGTGACTTAAGACCGACTGGTCCTTGACTGGGTCCTTTTATCTGCACCATGCCTTCCTGGTCACTTTTTTACAAGACCTGTAGGGGAGGGAATCAGAAGGGAGTAGTAGAGTCTTACTTCTTTTCTTTTTTATTTTTCTTCACCTCCGGACTGGCGTTGTATGGTCCCCCAGAAATGTGACTTGATGCCAGATCTTTCAGCAACAAGTTTGGCGTTGTTACGTTAGACATAGAAAGAAATATTTGTTTTTAGGCATTAATTAGTAAGATATTCCGACCAGTTGACCAATTACGTCACAAAGTTTATGTTTGACCAGTTGACCAATTACTTCCCAAAATGTATGTCTGACCCGTTGATCAATTACGTCACCATGTTTATGTCTGACCCATTGACCAATTACGTCACCAGGTTTAGGTCTGACGAGTTGCCCTATTACGTCACCAGGTTTCTGTTTGACCTTTTGACCAAAAATCCAAGTTTATGTTTGACCAGTTGCCCAATTACGTCACCAAATTTATGTCTGACAAGTTGACCTATTACGTCACCAAGTTTATGTCTGACCAAATGACCTATTACGTCACCAAGTTTATGTCTGACCAAATGACCTATTACGTCACCAAGTTTATGCAGGCAAACCCCCACCTTCCCTTATCATCTCCTATTGAAACACTAGAGCAGAGAACTATTTAGTTTCGGTGAGCCATCCGAGAGATACTCCCCTGAACTTGATGAACATTCACACTTGAACACATTAAAGATACACCTAAGAACTAATTGAACAAACATGTTGAATAGGTTGAAGATATATGAACATATATATCACATATTACATCTCTGAACGTTGGAGGATACGCCTCAGAAAAGTTTATTAAGACTGCTGCAGGAGAGGTGTGTTTCTCCAGACAAGATCCTCCGGGAAACTCTTCAATGTATCAAGACTTAGAGCTAAAGCCAAAGTTAGGAAGGCACTCATCAGGGATTCGACACCAACAGTTGGAAGAAAGAAGCTCTGGATAATCCACATAGAAAGCATGTATAAGGGAATGGTCCTGGATTGTGGATGGTACACACACCAGAGATAGAAAGAATGGCGAAATGGCTTCGGCGTCTGGTGATTCCTCGCGCCCAATCTGTGGCCGTAGCTGTATATCAACTATTGGATTCTTTAGTCACACGAGAAGTCGCAAAGGGAAAAGATGGTTTCTCGCGTTGAAGAATGACACAGACACAATTGGTAAGACTTCTCACCGCCTCATCCACCGTGCAGTAGCTTTTGTGACTTTTTGTGTCTTGGACAAATGGACGTGATCACTGAGCCATCACAAACACGCAGTTTTACTTGAGACATAAGTCAGTGACGTCCACTCCTAGGATTGTGTCCAAGTAGTCTAATAAATCTTCAGAGCTCTTCAGTGCTCCATTCTAAACACAGCAGACGTACTGATATCTCATGGTGAAGGACGTAGTGCTAATATAATAAGTCTACCTTGTAATCGCTTTTTTTTTCTAAATTGGTTTTTGTTATCACTTAACAAATTCCACTAGCAAAGCGTGTAGCTAGATTTTAAAAAAATATGTGTGTGTTGATTAGAAAGTCAACAAGAAATTACAACTTGAAATAAAAAAATCTTGGAAACAAATTATCTGGATCATTTTATTTTTGTATCAATTTCATTTCTCTGGCTCCTATGACGTTGCAATGGAGACAGCTTTCTTTGGTAGTGCTGATCAAAAGGTATGTAAAATAATTGGAATCTTGCATGGGAAGGGGTGGATGAGAGTTGTGACTGTGTCGTGTGTCACCAGAGGACTCCCAAACTAGCCACTGTCCAGCGCGGAATTCGACGCCCGTTCTACATGACATGGTTCGCTGAATATTCACTGAACCATTGTATCAAGATGGACTTTGCAATCAGCGAAGCGTGAAATTGTGTGTCCGGCTACTCCTGACCTCCCTACGGGCCTCTTCCCTCTACATGGCCTGCTGGAACGTGTCCTTTTTGCTAGCAGACGTCATGGTCAATTACTGCAATCTGTTTTTTTTTCTTTCATTGTAACTCATAGCATGGCTTACAAAAAGAAACACAATGGACTTCATTCACCAATCGTAAACAAACAACATTTAGCCACGTGGGGCTCTGTCTCTTCTATATAATTTATGATCTCATGTTTAATTCATGATGGTTGTCACGTGACAGTTTTTTTCCGTTGTTTTATCAATAAGATCACGTGACTAAATGTTGTTTGTTCACGATTGGTGAATGAGGGCCATTGTTGGCTGTTCCCATCATTGACGGATATCTATACATAATTAGTTGTTATTTCTTTTGGTGTATCCGGTGTACAGAGGGGGTATAAAAATATTGATAAACTATTCACTTTTATGCACTTTTTAGATCTGTAAAGTCCAATGTCTGAGTTATTTTCCCCAGTAGTTCAAAGTAATGTTATAGTTGGCAATAGTGGTCTTTCAACTGAATGTTTTATTTACATCTTCTAGATGTTTCTCTTTTTTTTTTCTTTTTTTTCTTTAAGTTTTTACAAAGCTTTTATCAGCTCATTCTGTCTGTCTGTGTGTCGGTCTGGTACAAAGTTTGTACACATTATTTCTACTATACCCAATCGCGGATCAAGCTGAAATTTTGCGCCATTATTTCTTTGACCTGACAGCACAAGAATCAATTTAAAAATTAACAAATTAGTTAATTTACTATTGGTAATAAACTAATTTGTGTTGTATCTCAAACAAGGGAAAGAAATAGTACTTTATTAGTCCCCTTTCCAAGGGAAATAAATATTACTTGACTGAATTGGTGGTATACGCTGAGTTAATCCCCTTTATCGATTGTCGTCTGAGGCTTATTACAAATTTAATTACATGACTGATCCAAAATAATTGATACACTTAATAGATGTTTGTTTTTTAAGTATTTGTTTGTATTTTGCTCGTTCTTTGCGTTATCTTATCTATCTACCCCATTTCTTCATATCACTTTACTTTCTTTACTATGGTTCTGCGATTTATTGCTTCTAGCTCTGCCAAATCTTCTTCCTCATTAGTTGATAGTCTTATCACTTTGTCTTAGACTTGATTTATTTCAAGTCCAACTTCTGTCAAAATTGACTTCCGGTGTTTCGGAAGAAGTAAGATGGGGCGAAAGACAGTTAATTAAGTTTAGTACAAAATTGTCACGCCATAAAGAAAGTTTTTGAATGCTTATTATATTTTGGACTTTTGGTCGTTAGGCAGATTTTGAACAATTTGTGGACCAAATGAAATTAATTTCTTTTGAAGCTTATTTCTTTAGTTTGACATCTTTTCTGCACAAAGAAAACAGTAAACATGTGTAGAGTTCAAATGTCCCCAAATCCAATCATTCACTCACTGAACTGAATGTTATATATTTGGGGGATTTTTACCCTAAACGTTAATCACAGTAATCTGTAAAGAAGAAAATGGAGACAAAGCGACATGCAGAAATGTGGTAGTGATTTAATGGAACGTAAAAAATACGTAAAGAGGATGTTTGGGAGAGATTTAGTGATTAATAGACGAAATAAAAAGTTAAGGACCCATAGAAAAATATCTAAGTTGGCAACTAAATAATAATGAAACAAAATACTTGATGCTACAAACGAAAGGGCTTAGAAATTTGATGCTACAGTGCTGACAACTGCAGGTCTTTTTCTAGCCAGATTTTTGCTGCTGAGCTGTTGTCTCTTTTTGCAGACTGCGCCAAGGAAAAGGAAAACGTGCTGGGTTTTTAAAGTTTTTAGATCTGCCGTACAAAGTGTTGGTTATGTTGGGCTGTAGTGGAAGTAGGGTCTGCCTAAGTTGGATTAGGAAGGGGCATTCTTAGAGGATGTGGTTCACGGTTTCAGAAGTGAGGCGCACTGTCTACAGAGGGGTAGGTGTGTGGGGACAGTCTCTTCAGGTGATCACTTAATGGTGTGTGTTCAGTTCTTAGTGGAAAAAAAAAGCACACAAATTATTATATGGTTATTTAAAGACTTCGTTTACTAATACTTCTGCGTGCTACACAGGGGATACACCGAACTTTTGCTATTTATGGATCTGCATCTAAGTATGAACATAAGTATTTCTGATTGAAAAATACTCCCGTATTTCATGTTCTTACATTGCACAGACGAATGATTGTTTATTGTGATTAGGAGTCTATATCTGGGTTTTTTTCCCCCCTCGTACGTAATATTCCTTTTTACAACTTTTTTTTTTCGTCTGGAAATAAAAATAAAAGAAGTTTGAGTTGGGGGGGGGGAAATGTCTGATCAAGTGGATAAAAAGCTGCTAATAAATGGCCAAACATGTCCCGCGATCAGCAGACGACAAGCTCCTTCCAATGTGAGCCGGGGACTGCGCATGACTCTGCAGACCGATCAGCTCCGAGTCGGGCTGGTCTCTAAATATTGGCCCTGCACGGAGAGCGTGACTGGACTGCCATCTGGATGATTGGCAGACGGAGAGTTTCTGTTGACATGAATAGTCCCCCCTTGATAATGACGTCCGCCAGAGGGCGCTTTGCTGTTTTATGCTGGCCTGGGCAAAAAAAGCTAAGTTTTTCTTTTTATTTCGATTCGTGTTTTTAAATAGTTCCCCCCCCCCTCTAGTTTTCTTGGGGGGAAAAAAAGTAATGAATGCTTGGTGTGGAATTAGCATTGACTATCGATTCCAGAGCTGAGCCACCGGGTATCGATTCCAGAGTTGAGCCACCGGGTATTGGTCAAAGTTGACATGTCCAGAATGTACACAAGGGTAAACAGATGGGCAGGCACACGTCTTGAGCTGCACGTGGCCCCTCACGCGCGCTGGATTGAATCTCAGAAGCAACAGTTCTTTGAATGCTGGAATTGTACTTCTCTGTTGCACCTACTTGGAAAGGGGTTGGGTTCGAATCCTGGTTCATCTTGTCCACATAAAAAAAAACAAGCTAAACCAAACATCTAACAATAAGATTCTGAAGTTGAGTGAATGAATGCTTTGATTTCGTGACCATTAGAATGTAGGCCTGATCTGATTGTTACACTGTAGTGCCATCCACACCACCTTAAACAAGATGCGAAATTTAGTATTTTTCTTTCTCTGCCCCCACTCCCTCTTACTCTTTATCCTTTTCCGCTCTATTTCTTTCTTTCATCTCGCCTATCTATTTAATTAATCGGTTTTGTTTGATATCGAAAAGGGAAATAACTCTAACAGTATTGAGAGTTTGGCTGTAATTGTGGAGTTCTTCCTCCTGAATGAGCCTTTTTTTTTTTATATTTTGCTTGTTTTCTCTCTTATTTTTCCTTCTCACTCTTTTTAATATTTTTCTCTCTCGATCTCTCTCTCTACATCGGCACGCAGACGCGCCTCCTCGATAATTACCACCTCGAATGTTGAGAGTGTAACTTACTTTTCTTTGTTTCTTAAGACACTTTCTGCATTGATTTGAGAATACGATTTGTCCAACAACCAGGTCGTACGATCTGCTCATATTTTGAAAGGTGAACCTTCTCTTCCCGACAACTGCATGAATTATTTTCAGATCCAAGTGCAGATAATCGTGTGACCTGTTAACCAAAGCCCCAACCCATGTTGAAATTATGTTTGAAATTACGGTCCTTGAGTTGTGAGGATGCTTTCTCACCAGTTGTCTGCCGTGCATACTTACGTTGCATGGACGCTTGACGTAAGTAACATCGGCACTTAGTATCGGAATCAATACAGAGCTGGAATCGATGCCTGCTTGTTTCAATTATCGATTCCTATCTCTACTCATGGGTGTCTATTTATAGCATGGCTGCCGGTACTTCTAATTTCTCTTAATTCCTAGTCCGACTCTTACAAGCAACATGAATCCAAAAGTGAAAAACAATATTAATTGTAGTGGGGGAAACTATAGAGTTCTCAAACTCGGTGGATCTAGTGTATCTAAATCAGAAAGTTCTCAACCTGTGGGTCGCGACCCCCCCCCCCCTTGGGGGGGGGGTCGATTGACGATTTGCCAGGGGTCGCCTAAGATCATCGAAAATATGGATCGTTATTGTCTATTCTTCTATTGCTGTGTGTGTGTGGGTCGTGGCAGAGTGGGGGGGGGGGGGGGATTTTAAAAAGGGGGGTCACCGAGCTTAAAAGGTTGAGAACTGCTGTAATCTAAATGGTTCTGAAAACTGGACACTGAAAGGTGGAGTCGCGAAGATGTGTTTTGAGAGTGGGGGGTTGTTTTTACCGGGCGTCGTAGTACCCAAACTGCTGGTGGACGACTAAACATTTGTAGGCGTAATATATCTTGACTACTAATTTGAATAACTTCCTTTATGAAATATAACTTTATTTATAATACAGACCAAAAATCAACTTGTTGATCAAATGAAATAAATGTAGTAGACTTTTTTTTAACAATAATATTTCTGAGCTATTCTAACTCACTACAATAGCGGCCTTTCAGTCTCCCGTTCTGGAGTCGTCTCCCCCTAGCTAAGACCAAGCGACGACACTGCCACCTATCTTAGGATCATTGACAAACCAATCACTAACCTCTTCCTACCGTCACCATATAAACACGCACTCAAACAAACTCCATAACAGTGGTCTTGTCATAATGATAGTCCCGAGTTCAATCCCTGCCCTCTGTCGTCCTGCAAAAGGTTTGAACTAGGACTAGAAATCTTCAGTTCTGAGTCACCCTCTGACGCTTACTAATTAAATGCTGTAGAAAACACTTAACATCGTTACCTGGTCGTGTAGAACGGAGACCAATCGGTACAAAAGGCCTTAACACTGACCGGCAACGTCACAACCTGTGGCCATTGTAGACCAACAGCTCGTTGCCACGTCTGTACGGCAAGGCTGTTAACGCAGGAAGTGGTAATGGTTTCCAAGCGCATCATTACCTATAAAATGCTTCCCTGCATCTCAAATAGCCTCTGACAACCAGTCCAACTCCTGGCCTTCACGCGTGGTTCAGATATTGACCCCCGTGGGAACTGTTACCACTGAGAGGAGAAGGGGCGAAGTCGAGCTGCAGGCGCCTAAACCAGTTAGGTAGGAGGGGCGAAGGACAACTCTGAATCCAAACCTCCGCTGCCCCGCGGCTGTACCCAAACACGGGGAAAGCTTTTGGAGACAAATCTGGGGAAAAATCCGCAGCTGGTGACCCTTAGGCAGATTGCTGCACACTGTGCTACAGCCTGGCAGAAGCTGCCGCGTCACTGATTCCAAACTCTATCGGATATTTCCGTTCCTTTGGCCACATCAGGTGCATGGGGAAAAAAAAGGGGGGGGGGGGGGACTGCGAAACTGTGTGTGTGAGAGAGGGGGGATAGTTCCGACCATAAATAATGCACAGGCTTTCATCTCGTTTATCCAAAGCCCCTAACAACAGCAAACATAATCGTTATGTAAGAGTACAGCCCCCCACCCCCTTTTATATTTAAACACAATATAACTGGTTCTCATGACATCCAAGATCTCCATGCTCATAGTCATGAAATAGCTCGTAATGTTGGACTACAATTACCATCATGTCTTGATTGTTCGCTAGTAAGTAGTTCAAGAATCAGTCTCGATTATAGAAAGAAGTGTCTGTAATATTCCGATCTTTTTAAATTTTCTTTTGGACTTCAAAATTTCACCTTAAAAGACAGGAAACAAAACTAATTAAAAAAAATATTCATGATTATTTCATTATGTAAATCTTAATTAAGTTTAAATCTTAGCTCTTGTGTAGTCCTAGCTGGCCTTGATGTGTTTCAAGTTTATGTATGTTTGGGTTGTCTTCCCACATGGGGATGGGTTTTAATTTTAGAAGTTCTTCTGCTACCTCTTTGTTCTCGTCTGCAACAGTTGAAAAGTCAAACAATTAGACCTAGACCTAAGATAAAATGTTATAGTGGAGACTCTTTGCTGAATTAAAGTGTTTGACTTTTTTATTTAACTGGTGCCAGTGTTCAACTTGGTGCCAGTGTTCAACTTGGTGCCAGTGTTCAACTTGGTGCCAATGTTCAACTTGGCCTGTTTCTGGACGACCTCAGCTCTACGTTCTAATTGACCCGACACTGCAACCGAGACCAATCGTTAGTGTACGCCTGATCTACCACGTGACAACTAGCTATTGGTCTACACTGCCCACAGGATGTGACGTCGCGGGTCAGTGTTCAGGGCCTTTCAGGCCTTACTATAACGATGGGTCTGCATCCCGATATAACATAACCTTTTGACAAATCTTTGTTTTTAACTTGTTCCCAGCAATAACAGTGCTAGAGGTCGAAGGTCAGAGAAAAGTCCTGTAGATACAGCAAGACGATTGGTTAACACGTTGTCAGACTTGGAGCACGAGACGGCAGCCAGCATCTGGGTAACTTTTGCATTTCTTAACGCCCACTTGAAGATGATATAGTAGATAGATAATAATTAAATAATCCTTTGTATACCAGTCATCCCTAGGTTTTATCGACGAGGTTGTGGCCTTTTAATCACTGCTGAGGACCCTGTACAGACAAAAAGAAAAAAAAGTGTTAGGGGGGGGGGATAGTATTTTTTACAAAGCTTATATCAACTCAATCTGTCTGTCTGTCTGTCTGGTAAAAAGTTTGAACATGTTTTGAACCTTCCCATTCTCTGATACAGTTGAAATTTTGCACGATTAGTCATTGAACCTGACGACATGAATCAATAAAAAAAAAAAAGCAAAAACAACCAATTAGTTAATTAATTATTGGTGATTAGTTATTTTGTTAAATATCGAAATAAGAGGAAATATTGTCACGTTTTTTTTCCCCACTTCCCGTTCACGGATCAAGTTGAAATTTTGCATAATTATTCATAGTGGATTATAATACACGAATCAATAAAAAAAATTAATCAATTTTGTTAATCAATTAGAAGTAATTAATTCATTTTGTTTTATGTAGTAAAAAGGGAGCTAAACCGTGCCATCTTAAGAGAAATGACAGTAACTAGCGGTTCTTTCCCTTGGAATTTTTTTTTGAATTTTTTTAAAAAATTTTTTTGATAGACGATGATGATTGATAGACGATGATTGATAGACGATGATTGATAGACGATGATGATCGATAGATGATGATCGATAGATGATGATTGATAGGTGATGATTGATAGATGATGATTGATAGGTGATGGTGATTGATAGATGATTGATAGGTGATGATTGATAGGTGATGGTGATTGATAGATGATGATTGATAGGTGATGGTGATTGATAGATGATGATTGATAGATGATGATGATTGATAAACGATTATTGATAGTGTTTGATATGTATGGTTGAAGATTGCTATAAATGATTAATGATTGATATGTGATCGATGATTGACAGATGATACGTGATTGATAGATTACTGATAAATTAAAAGGCGACTGAGAGCTTTATTGGTAGACTATGTATGTATGTGTATTCCTCGTTCCATACGCTAGGAAAACCGGTGAATTTAGGTCATTGGTTAATATGCATGACTAAATGCATGACGCGTAGGACGTAATCATCTTCTTTTTTGAAGTAACGTCTGTATCATATAAGAAGACTAACGTGATTATGTAAGGACCTATTCAGCCCAGTGCTTTTTCAAACTGTGGCACGACCAAAGCAAGACGTTTTGGCGCGATCATTTTTGCGCGGTGGTCGTTTTGACGCCATTGTCTTTTTGGCACAGCCATTTGGTCTCGGGAAAGTTTGGCGCAAAATTTTGTATTCGCATTATATATTTTAAATATATTGTTTCATTATTAAAAAATTACATATCTATGTTTCGTATATGTAGTGGTGTCCATTAAGTTTCCATGAAAATAAAACGATGATCAATGGTTTGTTTATTTAATTTATGGTATCTCAAACTTAAAAAACTGACGAATATTCACATTTGACTAGAGTAACACCTTTAGTAAAATCACTAACGTTAGAAAGCCTTCAGGACAGAAGACTCAAAAGTAAAGTAGCAACTATGCATAAAACCCTGAACCAAAATCTTCACATACAAAAAAAGAAGAAAAAAAAAATTAAACCTTTAAACTCATACAGTCGAACGGACAAGGGCACATTTCTTGTTCCTATTTTGGGGAAAATGTGTACAAAGGCTCCTTATTCCATACTGCTATTAGAGCATGGAGTGGGTTGCCTGTGTGTCAGCCTGGAAAACCAATGGCCTGGCAGAGTTTAAGTTATCGATTAACATTCATGACTAGATTGACCTAGGAATACGCGTAGGACGTAATCATCTTTTATAAGATAAGGTAAACAAGAATGGTGCAAAATTTCAACTTGATCCGATAATTGAAACTACAAAAGGATGGTATATATCAGTCCATCTAGTCAGAGTGATTTTATAAATGTTTTGTACAAAGTTTTGTAACAAGCTTAGACTGTTGGTATTAATCTAAGACTCTTTGGCTCAAATAGTGATGACGACACATGAATCAGTACAAACAGGTCATCACTTAATTAATCAATCTGTGGTAAATAATTATTTTTGTTAAACATAGAAAGGGGAGATAAACATTGCAGTGTTTGTGTGTGGGGAGGGGTAGTAGTAATAATGATTTCCCTAATATCGGCTTTGTTGTTTGTTTTCTTCTATGATTTTTAATAATTTGCTTGTTACATATTTTATTCTTGTCTCGTCTACCAGACCAATAAGTCTCCGGCACGCGACTCAGTTTTGGTAAGTTATCGTAAATGTCTGTCAATTGAGGTGATTTTCGGGTTGTGTGTTTAGCTTACATAAAAATGGACTGTTAGCCTGTTTCTTGAACAATGTCGTAGATTGGTGATTGAAACAGTTAATATATTGGATTCACTTCGAAGAAAATTTGTGTGGTTAGAAAAAGGGGGAAGGGGTTTCAATCTTAACAAATAGTTATTTTTACTTAAAGACATAATTTTTAAAATCTATAAAAACAGAATGTGAAATAAATGTATACCACTTTCTTCCTTGCAATATGCCAGATACCAAGGGGAACAACTTTTCATATGTCTGCTCTCTTCACATCATGTTTAGTGTTATTTATAGAAACTAAAATAAGGGTGGACAACTTTGCTGTTTTTTGTTAGTTATAGCTAATATAGAAGATTTTCATGCACGGTGGAAAATTGCTTGCTTTTCAGTGTATCCGGTGTACAAAATACAGGAAAAGTTGATATATTTTTAAGTTTTTTTGATTTTTTTTTCTGGAATTTTTATCACTGCAGAGTCAAAATAGTGTTAATATAGAAAAAAACGGAAAACAATTCTATATGTGTGAAGATGGAAGCTCACAAAATCATATATCTATACTTTCAATGTTAGAATTTCACAACCTGTCGAGAATTGTGTCAAAAAATACAACATGGAACATTTTAGTTACAATGTTATATTATAACCTACACAACGTTATACGACTAACGGCATAGACTCCCCATGGTTTGGTTTTTATAGTTTCTTTCGTTCCCTTTTCTAGATGAACGCTGAAGCCAGTCCTAATTTTACTAACATTAATAAAGATAAAAAGAGTTATTGAACTTTTATTTATACAGTGATTTTCACCTGTTTGGCCTTTTTGTCTGTTTTCTTTCATCTAACTGGATCTGTACCACAGATGTAATTCAGATAAGTGCTAGCTAGGCTATAGCCTAATCCTGAGTGTAAAAATCTTTGTTGTGCCTTCACCGACTGGCACTCCGATGGGTACCTCACACTGTTGGCTGTTGGAGAAACTGAAAGTAAAGGTGGTTGGTTGTTGTGCTGGCCACACGTGACACGACCACACCGTCAGCCTGGGCCTGGACCACAGAAAGTAATACGCTTTAGGTCTGAAAGAGTTACCAATTCTTTTCAGAAGAAAAAAAAAAGCAACGTAAGAGAATTAAATTAAAAACAACAACAACAACTTTTTTCTAGCTTAAAAATAACAACAAAACAGAACGTTTTAGTTCTAAGCAAGAAAATGTATTTTTTTTCATCATTTTTTTTCTTTACTTTGCAATATACTATTCTTTTAACTACCCTCCAGAACTCCATCTGTCTTGCTTTAATATGTTTATTGCCCCTTGTGCAAAGAAGATTTTATTTTTAATAGAAGGTTCACTGGACTTGGACAGACAAAATTGTGCTATGTTTCAACTTTTGCATGGAGGGACTAAAGATCGTGTGTCTCAAAAAAAAAGAAATGATGTAATGAGCTTTTTATCTTCTCCTGTTGAAATATGATATGAGTGGAAAAGGAAACACCAAAACTCTCTGACACTGTAATGCTATCTTGAACTCTCTTCAATACAATGACAACAAAATTATTACCTTCTCAAAGTACACTGGCAGTATGAAACTTCTGCACAAGTCTCTAATTAACATAATAATTATGTCAAGTGTTTGATTCAGAAGTATTGAGGATGGGGGGCATTGTTTCACATGACTATGCAAATCCAGCTGTGACTTGATTAGTGTTGAATGTGAATTAACATGTTAAATGTGCGGTTTGCACGCTGGCCTGTCGTTTGGATATATCAATGGTCCTGGGTTGAGGTTTGGACTAGGAAGTAAACTATCTTCAACTCTGAAGGAACATCCGAAATATGTAAAACATTTTACAAACAAAAATAACTCTTTTGTATGCAAATGACATTTTTTTTTTAAAGTACACCTGTCGTTTCTAAGATAATATCTACATCCATGTGCAGTTTTTTGACAAACACTGGAACTTGTAGAGCTGATGTAACACAGTCAAAGGCACACTTTCCTTATTTTTTACAAATTTATTTTAGTCTTTGACAGTTTTTTCCGTCTGATGTTATAAATTACATTTTACTTTATTGAATTATTTCAGAAGAGTCATAATGAGCCTGCTCCTCTGGACCGTTATCTGGTCAGTAGACTTTTAAAAGTACTGTGTTTGTTTGTCTTAACAAATGGTTCTCCTACTTTGAAAGAAGTTTGTAGCTTTGTAATTCTTCAAAACTTCTTTTCAGTTATTCAGTAGAAGTAGATTTATCAAGACAGTAGACTGAGTTTATATGTATCTGTAGAAATAAAATGCATTGGATTTAGATCTATATGCACACATTAAAGGTTTAAAAAAGGTTACTGTTGTCAGGTTTATTGAGGTCACTAAAAAATCTCACAGCTCTCATTTAACCTCTGACCTAGGTCACATACATAAATGAGTGATCTAGAATTCTTCTATTTTGTTGTAAAGCTATTTAGATAGGTCTAAGTGCTGTAGACATTTTTTTGAAAGCACAGTTAAAACATATTCCAGAATTATCCTCACAATGAGGGGACACCATACCCTAAACTTCACCATCACTCGCGGGAGAGAAAGGCTCAGGAACTGCACCTGGAGAACCTTTCCGAGGCCAAGGCTGTAATGAAACAGCTGGAACTGACCCGCGAGACACTGGAGAGCAACTTACAGCAAGTCTTGAGGTCAAGACGTGATATGAACATATTCACCACATTGGCAAGTTCTTCACTGGAAAGGTAAGTAACTCAATTATTTTTTTAATGGAGCTTTGTTAGATAGATATTTATTGCTAACACAATTATATAAAATAAATATATGTTATTCCTTATAAAGTTATTAAAGTTATTTTCTAAATTGTCAAATCTCATTAAGAAATGGATATTCTGGAATTTTCTTTGACAATGCTTTTACATGATCACAGTCATGCTACAATGAATCTGATTTTGGTATTTTCAGTCAAGTGGAAGAACAGAAAAAAATTGAAGCTATGGTCAACAAGAAAATTTCATCCTTACAAGAAGACATACAGGTCAGTGCACTGAATATTTTTTTTTTGTATTCACTAGCTCATTTTACTTCCAAACTGGATGCTGCAACTAAAGCAGTTGGTGTGGAAATTATTTCTTAAGAAAGCTAAGTACTAGTTTGTGGTTAAGATAATATGGGATGTGAAATATGAAAGGCTAGAGAGTAGAAGAAAGTTGACTCATTTTAATACCTAAAGAAATGCCCTTATACCTTATCGAACTGATCACTCCATATGTCCCTCAGAGAGCCCTGCGCTCCATGGACTCAACACTTCTCCCTCAAAAGCTACAGTCTGCTGGCTTTTTCAGTGCATGGACCAGACAACCTGCTACACTACTTTCAAGAAGAGCATTAAGACCTACCTGTTTAAAACTTTTTTAGATATTAGTTTGTCATTTTAACTCTCATGTTTAAGTATGTTATGTTATCACAGCGCCTTGAGCCTACATTTTGTTTGTTAATTAAATAATTAATATAAATTAAATTATTTTCATTATTATTATAATTACTTAGGGTCAAACATAAGACATTTTCCCCGATGGGTGAATTGTGTCAAATCTGGAACAGTAACATCAGCTTCTATGCAAAATTATAAAACTGTATTATTCCCTAGTGGTCTGTGTACTCTTATATGTTTGTGAAGGTTGTACACAGAACGCTGAGGCTTAAAGAATTATTCTTCTGAGAGTTAACGTTACAAAAAAAAGCTGCATCAGATATCAGGATCGGAAAACAATAATTTTGTATTTTTACAACTCAACGCTCTGACTGTCAAAAAAGAGGTACTCCTCAATAATGAGAAGAAAGCTGAGCTTCTTCTGTCATATTATAAGACACAACTCACTGTCAGAATAAAAGCAGTGCTTGCCAGAACAGACAGTTCACTATATGATTTGTCTTCTAAAGAAGTTTTCTGGGGCTAGTGTCTTGTTCAAGGTTTTATCATAAATTATGCAGCTTTGAAGGAAAATGATCAAGATTGTGTGATGACACTACAAGAGGGTGTGTTTAGCTAGTTCCAAGTTTTACTTTCCAGATGTGCCTTGAATAAAGGCAAAAAAATCATAAGCATAATTTTTCCATAAGTTTGAGTTAAGAATCAGTCAGTCTTTGGATTATTTTTCTCTCATTTGTATATTAATTGTAACTTTTTAGCTTGACCATCTTCTTTGTGTCTCTTTGTCATTACTGATTTCTAGCTTTGTACTTGCTGCAATGTTATTCCTGGTATATTGAACTAAATTTTCACTCAATCATAACTTTACTTTGTGTCACTAGATACCTTATATTGTTATCAGTATTACTAATAGAAAAAAAAAATTGCCTTAAAAATATGAAATTCTAATGTTCACAACAACATTGTTTGTCTCAGGAGTTAGAATTGTTTATTACTTTTCAAAGTTTTTAACAATATTATTTGTGTTTCTACCTAGAGAGAAGTGCTGAGAGGTTTAGCACAGCAAGAGACAGACATCCTGGCAACAAAAGTTGAAGCCCCGAGACAGAAGACTGTGGCTAGGAAAGGGACAGCTAAACAAGAAATTAACAGAGGGAAAGCTCAGGCTGAATATATGGCCAGGTTGGCTGTCAGCAAGTCAAATGTTCCACACTATACATCTGATATGGCTTCCAGAGGCAAAGAGAACCGGACCAGTAAAGTCAAGCCTCCACCTAAAGTAATTTACATTTTGAAAATCACCAGTGTTTCACATGACTACACAAAACCAGTTGCAACCCGCATATTTTTCTGCATCTCATGCAGACAAAGCCGTTTAAGTTTTCTTTCTGTCTTCCCCTATATAACATCAATATTCAACAACAAAACAGAAAAGCATAACATTTGTCTCTTGAAAGATTTTAGTGAATTTGCGAGGCTATAGCACAAAATGTAAAGACTCTTTTAAGTTTTGAAAATTATATTTAGGCAGAACTATTTTTACTCTCAAGACGAATTTAGCACATAAAAATTAAATCATAACTAAAATTAAAAATCATAGTAATTGAAGAATTTATAATTATTGTACTCAGGTGGCTATGATCAAAGATGAAAAGACATTAACTAGGACTTACGGTAAACTCGAGCACCAGAGAGGCCGCACCACCATCAGAGATCCATATCTACATTTTAAAAACCCAAAAACTGGACGAGCTGCCCGCCCAGCACCTGTGAATGAATCTTTTGGTAAAATTTAGTTTTTGTCAATTAAGTAAATTATTTACATATAAATGTTTTATCTAAAATTTTTTTAAGTAAATAAATTGGTCTGTAAATATGTAACAATTTCTAGAATGGCGAGACTTAATTAGGGATAGAGAATATCTATTGCCTATTCTGTACAACTGTAGGTTACTTTATTTTTTGACAGTGAGTGGTGAAGGAAGGTCCAGATCACCACCAAGACGCCATCATGAAAATCCACTGGAGTCTCCAGCCCCTCGACAATTTTACTTCAGCCCAACAAGAGGATACATTCCATTGGGTGCTGGTGACACAGGTTGGTTTAATCTCATGATATCACATATTAAAACCTCTAACATCATGACATCTCACTGGCTAATGAAAAAAAACCCACATGACATTTCACTGGCTAATGATAAAACATTTAGCATCATGACATCTTGCTGGCTGGTTAAAACATGTAACATCATGACAGTGCACTGGGTAATATTAAAACATCAACATCATGACATCTCACTGGCTAATGATAAAACATATAACATCATGACATCTCACTGGCTAATGATAAAGCATTTAACATCATGACATCTCACTGGCTAATGATAAAACATATAACATCATGACATCTCACTGGCTAATGATAAAACATATAACATCATGACATCTCGATGGTTAATGTTAAAACATGTAACATTATGACATTGCACTGGCTAATATTAAAACATCAACATCATGACATCTCACTGGCTAATATTAAAACATCAACATCATGACATTGCATTGGCTAATGATGAAACATCAACATCATGACATCTCACTGACTAATGTTAAAACATGTAACATAATGACGTCTCACTGGCTAATGTTAAAACATGTAACATCATGACGTCGCACTGGCTAATGATGAAACATTTAACATCAGGACATCACAATGATTAACATTAAAATATCTAACCTTGTGACATTACACTGAAAATTTTTAAATATTTAACCTAATGGCATCTTAGTGGCTATTATTAAAATATTAGAGCATCTATGCATTTTCGTTTAATTTGACTTTGATTGTCTCATCAACATGCCTAACTATTTCCTCAGCCCCTATTCCTGGTCAATTGATTCACATGGCTATTCCGCTGGGTCAGCCTCGTATGGAGCCAGGGGTCAGGAGGTCAGAGATGCCAATGACAATGACAGGAGCAGCTAATCCTGTGACATCCACCCCTGTTCCTGTAACTGCTGCTAGAAATGTGGCGCTGATCTCTTTCCCAGTTGAAGAGGATAAGAAAAAGAAAGGGAGAGAACCTGAGCTGGCCAAACAGGTTTGCTGAGTTGCTCTGACATCCTTAACACATTTGTGCTAACCTCGTATCTAAGTTTACCGATTCCTAAAATGTGCAGATTCCTAAAATGTGCGGATTCCTAAAATGTTCGGATTCCTTAAATGTGCATTCAAACATGTTTGTATCCTACCAGGTACTTCCACCCATCGATATTGACTCCATTTCCCCATCATCCTCACAAAGATCTGACATCCACATCCGGAGTCCTCAGCAGGGCAATGTAAACATGACATTCCTACAAGACATGCACGATGAGGTCTGTCTTTCTACAATTTGAGAATTTTCACTTTTTAAGAATTTTTTTTTTAAAACCATGTGTTAATCTGGAGGCAAGGTGGCTGAGTGGTAAAGCAATTGACTTCTGAACCAGGATCTTGGGTTCGAATCCTGGCAAAGTCTGAAATTTTAAATTTTGGGATCTTTGGGCGCCTCTGAGTCCACCTAACATTAGTTGGGGGAAAATAAAGGCGGTTGGTTGTTGTGATGGCTACATGACACCCTCCTTAACCGTAGGTCACAGAAACGGATGACTTTTACATCATCTACCCTATAGACCTTATGGTCTGAAAGGGGAACTTTACTTTTACTTTATGTTAATCTAGTCATGCATGTTAATTAGATACTTAAACTCTTCTCATTGGTTATGATGAATTTTTAGGATTTATGAATATGTCCAATATGAGAATTCATAGCAATCTTTAAGATTTAGCCCCAGATCCCCAATTCTGCAACCATGTGCATTGCATCTTGGCCACCAAAACATATGTGTTTACACAAAAAAATAGAAGCCTAGTATGTACTAAATATTTACAATAAGATTTTTTTTACAGAAGTCAGAGCTAAATCTAGACAAGACTATGATAGAGGATAACTCTATGCTGGAACAGTCAGGGGAAGGAATCCAGCTGCCTGGCTATGAGCCCAAAGTTTCAGATCACTTTGGCCCAGAGTTCCCTCCCCCTACTAGCAGACCTGGCCCAGGCTGGGCTGCTGGTGATGGCCAAGGAAGGCAGTCAGGTGTGGTAGTTTCAGATGTAATGGCTGAGGACTTGAGACGCAGGGATGCACTTGAAAACAACGCCATCTACTGGTGAGGAATTATAATTTTGTCCTAAATATCCTAGATACTATCCTCAGCTCTGAGACTTGAAATTTGATATAAAAATTATTTTTTTATTAAAATCAAATTTGTATTAACTTTTATTATATACCATTAAATGTCATCAGATTATTTATATTCATAGAAAAGATGCAAAAATTAGTTACCAGACATGAGTTGTAAATAAAACTGCTAAAAATTGCCAGACATTGATTACTTTCATGGCAAGAGCAAAGTACACTGTGATACATAATTATTATACGCAATTATTTCTACTGCTGTCTTAACTATCCATCAGTGTTTATGATAATAATGATAATGTAAAGTTCCCCTTTCAGACCTTGTGATCTATCATGTGGCCAGCACAATGACCAACTGCCTTTACTTTTCATCAACTAAAGCCAGGTATCCATTAGAGCTGGTTGGACTCAGAGGCGCCTTAAAGATCCCAAAATTAAAATCCCAGTCTTAACCATGATTCAAAACCGGGAACCCTCTGTTTTGGAAGCCAATTGCCTTACTACTCAGCCACCCGCCTCCTAATGATAATATATCAAGAACAAATCTGTTTAAGCCTCTGTATAACATATGTCATAAATCAATACAACATGCAATTGTAGATAAAGTGCGCACTATTTCATTCTGCATGCATTTTGATACATGTAACCTTGTTTATGCGTAAGATTCAATCTTTAAAAGATTCATTCAGTAACATTCATTGTGTACAACCTTCCATTATGCGTAACATTCATTTTATGTAACATTCTGTCAATGCACTCACATAAATTATCTTTTTTTTCTCTTCCCTACAGGTTAGAGCAAGAATTGATGGCTCGTGTCTTGTCACAAGTCATGCCTCTCCATCCGCAGCCAGACACTAACCCTGACTTGAATGGATCTGACGTCAGTGACAAAGAAGACTCCTTACTTGGTACGCAAGCTAGCACTAGGGGTGATACTAACTTTTTTAGCATCCTCTTTTTGATTAAAAACAATACTTTGAAACATTAAGTATAGATTATCCTAGGAAGGGGGTACTTGTGAAGTATTTGTTGGGTACTTGCGAAGTAGTTGTTGGGTACTTGTGAAGTATTTATTGGGTACTTGTGAAGTATTTGTTGGGTACTTGTGAAGTATTTGTTGGGAAGCGTGGTCGAGAGGCTAAGTACGCTCAAACTTGGCTTGGCTTGGCTACGTATGAAGGGGGCTCAAGGTTCAACACCCGACTCGAGCAGAGTTGTGTTTACTGAGCGCCTATGGCAGCACAGAAAAACCTTTTCCCAGATACCCTCTCCACCCACTGGTCCACAAATGAGATTGGACCATAGCGCTCTTAGCATGCTATAAACATGAAAGTAGCGTTATATAAAAGCTATAATTTAATTTAATTTTATTTGTAAAGTATTTGTTGAGTTCTTGTGAAGTATTTGTTGGGTACTTTTAGAGTATTTGTTTTGGCATATTGTTATGGAAACATATTTTTAAAATCTTTATCGTAGAGAAAGTTACTTTTAAATGTCTGCATTCTTTCTTTTCTGATAACTACAATGTCCTGTGATGTTTCTGCAATTGTCTGCTAGAAATGTATTTGTTGGGTACTTTTAGAGTATTTGTTTTGGCATATTGTTATGGAAACATATTTTTAAAATCTTTACTGTAGAGAAAGTTACTTTTAAATGTCTGCATTCTTTCTTTTCTGATAACTACAATGTCCTGTGATGTTTCTGCAATTGTCTGCTAGAAATGTATTTGTTGGGTACTTTTAGAGTATTTGTTTTGGCATATTGTTATGGAAACATATTTTTAAAATCTTTACCGTAGAGAAAGTTACTTTTAAATGTCTGCATTCTTTCTTTTCTGATAACTACAATGTCCTGTGATGTTTCTGCAATTGTCTGCTAGAAATGTATTTGTTGGGTACTTTTAGAGTATTTGTTTTGGCATATTGTTATGGAAACATATTTTTAAAATCTTTACCGTAGAGAAAGTTACTTTTAAATGTCTGCATTCTTTCTTTTCTGATAACTACAATGTCCTGTGATGTTTCTGCAATTGTCTGCTAGAAATTTAAACGAAAAGTTATGTTTGAATATCATTTTGTTGAGCCCTATGTTCATTGTTACACAAAGTCCTGTGTTCACTCAAATATGTCTTGTGTATACAGTAGCTGACATGATTGGTCATGGTGGCTTGCAGTTGTTTATTGATGCTGGTCAACCAGTCAACAGTGCCCTGGTCCAGGCCTTGATTAAGGAAGTCTTGCAAGAGAAGATCAGCTCCATGCTAGCCCAGAGGTCAGTGGATGGACAGACACAGGCTGGAGAGGTCAAGAGTGACTCAGACATAGAGGCAACGGATAAGGTAATGAATATCTAAATCAAAGTCACAATATCCTAAGAAGCAAAAGGAAATTAATAAAAATAAATGGATGTGTTGAAAGAAACTTGCATCTTTTGAATACCTATTAACTCTTTCTCTCCGTAATTATTTTCCTCGTTTCGATAGTATTATTTGTTTTGCTCATTTGTATTTCACTACTCTGTTACGATTAAACATTAATAACTTTTTTGTTTGTTATCAAGAAATGTTATATTTGGTATCAAAAAAATAGGGGAATGCATGCCCTTTTTACTCAACACAAATTAAAGTTGATAAATCCAAAAATCAATTTAGTTTAATGGGGGTCAAATCAACGTTGGCATCATCAGTTAGGACAGAAAGAGTTAAAAGTTCAATATTTTTTTGTATAAATTGATAAACTAATCTAAAACGCATACATACTGTAATCAGTCACTTTCAAAAATATATTCTATTGTTTTTGCAAAGATTGTACAAGCCTTTCGCCTGCCATTTGTATACATTCTGGCAGGCAATGAAAACTCCCTAATAACACCCTGACCTTTGACCCTAATACTCCTCTGTTTATTAGCTAATAATATATAGGAAAATACATATCAACTTTAATGATTCCACTTGGTTACCAATGATGGGCCAATAGGCTAGATTCAAATAAGTACACATTAAACTAATCTCTTGTGACAACTTGTTAATATAAATCAATGCTACAATCTATAGAAGCCAATTGAGACATAATGCACTGTTTCTCTAACAGTTAGTCTAAGAACAACCTTCTCTCATAGGAGGCCCAGTGGCTGAGTAGTAAAGTGCTTGGTTCTGAACCAGTGGTCCAGGGCTCAAATCATGATATTTTGAGATCTCTAGGGTGCGTACACCCAACTCTAATGGGTACCTGACATTAGTTGGGGAAAAGTAAAGGCTGTTGGTCGTTGTGTTGGCCACATGACACCCTCGTTAACCATGGACCACAGAAACAGATGATCTTTACATCATATGCCCCATAGATCACAAAGTCTGAAAGGAAAACTTTATGTAATCCTCAATGTTGAGGATATGTGATCCTTGAGATATTTGACAGACAAGCTGAAGTACTGAACCTGCTCCAGTGAGTTTAGGTTTAGGTGCTCCTGTGAGTTTAGGTTCAAATCCTTAACAACATCTTTTCTGTCTTGAGTTATTAAAAAGTAATTATGTCCATTAGGGTTTTTGAAAAGTAGCTCTTACCAATGTAACAGAACTTATTGTAAGTGAGAACTCAAATCTTTGTTTATAATAAATGAATATAAGGTTCCTGTATTTTTTTCTGCAAGTTGAAGAAAGTAAATAAATATGCGTACAACTGAAAATAGACTGCAGATTATTATGCATCACCATCTTCATATTTTAAAATCTTTTGAACAGGATGAGCCTCAGAGAGTGCCAACACCTCAGCCCACCCCACCGGCCTCACCAGTCAGATCTCCACGTCCAGCGCTGACCAGAAATGTTGCGACACCTCCAGAGTCTCCACCTCCTCCAGGACACAAGTTTGTCCTGGAGGAAATGGCGCCAGAGTTGACCCCGTCACCTGTCAGACTGATGCGGTCCCCTCCTCAACCTCTACGTCAAGCTGACCTGGAGTCCGAAACAGAGACCTCTGAATCCATTGATATATCAGAGGAGCTTCGCAGAGTTGGAGGTGAGTGACTGATGAATTGAGACGTTACAGTTTGTGACAATGTTTGCAAACTTTGGAGATTCATCAAAAGTTTGTTTGCCTCATTTCTAGTGCACTAAAATTTCTCATAGCAATTACAAAAATAACAAAATCTATTAAATTTCTACACATATTATCTGTTTACATTAATAATAAATAATTTAATAGAAGTCAGCTTTCATGAGACTACACTGTCTTAGTTCAAAGATTTCTGTGAATTGAATAATTTTAATTTTGTAAAATTATATTATTATAAATACTTTAAAATAAAGAAATACTTCTTTTTTTAACTGTAAATTAATCCAGCTTCAATCTTATCTTATCTTATAAATTAGAGAGATGAGTTCTTTTATCATATTTTGTGATGCTCTTGTTTTGTTTTGTTTTTGTTTTTTTTTGGTCTTTTCTTATCCACTTACAAAAAACATTTTTTTTTTCAATACATTAAGGATTTAGAGATGCATTGGCTGAGCGGTAAAGCGCTTGGCTTCTGAACCGGGGGTCCTGGGTTTGAATCCTGGTGAAGACTGGAATTTTCAATTTTGGGAAATTCGGGTGCCTCCGAGTCCACCCAGCTCTAATGGGTACCTGACATAAGTTGGGGAAAAGTAAAGGCGGTTGGTCATTGTGCTAGGCACATGACACCCTCGTTAACCATAGGACACAGAAACAGATGACCTTTACATCATCTGCCCTATAGACCTCAAGGTCTGAAAGGGGAACTTTTCTTTTTTACATTAAGGATTGCAGATAGATTAAGTTTCTTTGATGTTCTCATGTTCTAGGTTTTAAAAGAAATAAAAACACAGATAAACCCAGCCTTAGAAAAACTATAAAAAAAAAAAAAAAGAAATTTTTCCTTTTTCTTTTTTAGCAAGCAAACATGCACCAGAGGAACCAAGGGAGCCAGTTAGTATCAGGCATGATGTAGCCACCCCCCCATTCTCACCTGTGCCAGTCATTCAGGCTGAGGCTCCTCCCCCAAGAGTCACCACTCCACCCACTTCACCAAGACAACAGCTGTGTGCTACAGTAACCACCAATGAGGCGAAGGCAGCACAAGACGAGGAAGCTAAGGAGGATGAGGAGAACAAAGAGGATGGCGAGGAGGACATGATTGAACAAGATCAACCCAAACCAATGTAAGCCAACTTTGTAATGACATCTGTGACATTAGTGTTGTTTATTTTGTCATGTGTTTATGAACCAAATAGAATGTCTTTGAAAAGTGGTCAAACTATGAAGGGTATTTAGACAAAGCTCATATCAACTCACTTTGTCTGGTACAATTTTTTAAACGTTATTTCTCCCACACCCGTTCTCGTATCAAGTTAAAACTTTACATAATTATTTATTCAATCTAACAAAACATGAATAAGGGAAAGAATCAACCAATTATTTAATTATTTATTGGTAATAAATTATTTTGTTTGGTTTAAAAAAGGTAAATAAATGCTACTTATTGAGATGTGGTTGTATATGTGGAGTTATTTCCTTTCTCACATTTTCAACAAATTTTTCTCTAGCTTTCGATTCTCTGGTCAAGCTGAAATTTTTCATAATCGTTCATAGTCAATGACAATGGATGAATCAATTTAAAAAATAACCAATTAGTTAATCTATTAGTGGCAATTGATTAATTTCGTTTTGTATAGAAAAGGGAGCATATTTTCCAGTAGAGATAAAAATGACAGTGATTTTGTGTTTCTTCCCCTTAGTTAAGCTGTATATTTTGTTTGCTGTTCTTGTATTCACAGAATGATGTCTGTGGCCCTGGGTAGAGATGAACCTATGACCCTGGACATGCCCGACACTGTGAAAGCTCCCTCCCCTACCCAGAAAGTAAGTCCAATCTTCTCTCAGCAGAATTTAAAAAATAAGTTACTCTGTTTGGTATGTGATTTACTTGCGTACAGTGAATACCTCTATGTCTACTGAGCATTGTAAACGTGGTACATCTACCAAAATTTGAATGCTACTGATTTGAAAAGATTAGTCTGGCCTCTGGGGGACAGTGCCCGAATTGTTTGGCGACATATATGCACTACGCAAGACAGCAGGGTTTCTGTCCAGGGCTTTTGCAAGAGAGGATTTGAGCCTCTCAAGCCCTCACTCAAATGGAGTTTGATGATGATTATGAGTCTGGCCTCTGCGCAAGGAGGACACACAATTTCGTGAAGCCTTCCATATTTTTTTGCCGTCTCTCAGTATTAGAGCTCCACAGTCTCATGAAAAAAGTGTTCTACGAGATGAGCCATAGTCCTTCTACGGCTGAAGGAGGTCAACTGGGCAGTGATGGGGCCATCAAAATGTTGACCTCCTGCTAAGCTAAACAAAGAGAACAAAATAATTTATTGAAAAAAAACTTTCAATCAGAATTCTATCAAAACTGGGTGGGAAAAAAATTATTTGGACAAACCATCTACTATATCTACTACAATCTACCGCAATCTACTACAATCAACCACAATCTACTACAATCAACCACAATCTACTACAATCTACTACAATCAACCACAATCTACTACAGTAAACCACAATCTACTACAGTAAACCACAATCTACTACAATCAACCACAATCTACTACAGTCAACCACAATCTACTACAGTCAACCACAATCTACTACAATCAACCACAATCTTCTTATATAATACAGACGTTACTTCAAAAAAGAAGATGATTACGTCCTACGCGTCATGCATTTAGTCATGCATATTAACCAATGACTTAAATTCTGCCAACTCACTGGTTTTCCTGGCTAGCTCAGGCAACCCATTCCATGTTCTAATAGCACTAGGGAAGAAGGAGTATTTGTACAAATGTGTCCTAGCATATGGGATGAGGAATGTGCCTTTATCTTTGTGTCTTTCAGAGTATTTTATTAAATTTTGTTTTTGTATTTGAAAATTATGGTTCAGTGTTTTATGTATAATTGCTACTTTACTTTTGAGTCTTCTGTCCGGAAGGCTTTCTAAATTTAGTGATTTTACTATAGGTGTTACTCTAGTCAAATGTGAATATTCATTTGTTATGAATCTCACTGCTCTATTTTGTGTCTGTTCCAGTTTCTTAATGTTTTCTTGAGTTGAGGGGTCCCAAATGGAGGATGCATATTCTATTATTGGCCTAACCAAGGTTAAATAACATTTTAGTTTTATGTTCTTATTTGATTTATAGAAATTTCTTTTAATAAATCCTAATGCTTTGTTTGATTTTTTTATAGTTTCATCAATATGTGGATTCCATGACAGTTTTTCATTTATTATAACACCTAGGTATTTTGCGTTTTTAGTCTGTGTTACTGGTTTGCCATGAATAAGATAAGTGGAATTAATTTGTTTTAGTTTTTTTGTTACTCTTAACAACTGACATTTTTCTGGGTGGAAAGACATGCTCCAATTTGATTCCCATTTCTGTAATTCATCTAATTCTCTTTGTAAAATATCTGTGTCTTGTGTTGTTTTTATTGTTCTATAAATTATGCAATCATCTGCAAATAATCTGACTTTTGTTCCTGAAGTAATGCAATTTGGTAAATCATTTATGTAAATTAAAAATAGCAGTGGACCCAAGACTGTTCCTTGAGGTACACCTGAGTTTACTGTTATCGGTGTTGATTTAGAGCCATTTATTATTACAATTTGTTCTCTCCCTATCAGAAATTCTTTAATCCACTGATGCAGTGGACCATCTATTACAATCAACCACAATCTACTACAATCAACCACAATCACTATCTACTACAATCTACTGCAATCTTCTATGATCAACAACAATCTATTACAACCAACCACAATCTACTAGAAATCTACCACAATATTCTACAATCTACTGAAAATCTACCACAATCTACTACAATCTATTTAATTTTAATTCCGAAATGAGAAACTTTACATATTTTATTCCACATTTCATGAAGACACAACTAGTATACGAAACTTTTTCTTGAAATCATGCAAACAAATTTCCTTACTTTCAGTTTAACTGTGTATGCCCTGCTCATAGACTGTGTTTGCTGTCTTTACTGACATAGTGTCTCTTGTATCAAAACATTTGCTGTGAGTTTCCACAATTCTGCACCACAAAAGTCTTATAAATTTCTCAAGTTTCAAACAACCAATAACAAAATCTGCAAAACAGTTATTTATATAATTGGCCCTGTTGATGATCTGCTCAGCTTTGTCAAAACCCAAAGTTATTGTAGAAGGAACCTCAAATACCTTTAACAAAAGTCTTAAAAGACAAAATGATAGATGGAAGAATGAGATCTGTATCAAAGATAACAACAAAACAAATGAAATGAAAAGCCGTTTTGTTTTTCTAAACACAAAATTCTCAAAATTGAAAAAATAAAAATTGTGTGTTATCATTTTGTTGCATTATGTTTTGTTTTCCTTTGTTAGTTTTTTAGTTTAGTTTCAATAAATTTTGAGTTTTAATTGTTTTCCTGAACATGTTTGAATTAATAAAACTTTGTCTGTTTTGACAGCCTCAAGAAGCACCTGGCTCGCCTGATCTGTCATCGTTGTCGTCAGACTCCAGCTTGACTGAAACCATCAACGAGGTTTTCTCGGATGGCCAGTGGCTCTTGAGTGAAGGGGAGGCTGTTGGTGTACCACTAAATCATGGTAAGCTGCTTGATTCCTTTTTTTCGACCTAATGTTGACCTTAAGACAAGTGAAACCTGGAAACAAAACATAGACAACAAAATATATACAGAGACTCTTACATAGACTCTTACACAGAGACTCCTACATAGGGACTCCTACATAGACTCATACATAGATACTCTTACATAGAGACTTTTACATAGAGACTCCTAAATAGTCTCTTACATAGAGACTCTTACATAGTCTCTTACATAGAGACTCCTACATAGAGACTCCTACATAGTCTCTTACATAGAGACTCCTACATAGTCTCTTACATAGAGACTCTTACATAGAGACTCCTACATAGTCTCTTACATAGAGACTCTTACATAGTCTCTTACATAGAGACTCCTACATAGAGACTCCTACATAGTCTCTTACATAGAGACTCCTACATAGTCTCTTACATAGAGACTCTTACATAGAGACTCCTACATAGTCTCTTACATAGAGACTCCTACATAGTCTCTTACATAGAGACTCCTACATAGTCTCTTACATAGAGACTCCTACATAGTCTCTTACATAGAGACTCCTACATAGAGACTCCTACATAGTCTCTTACATAGAGACTCCTACATAGTCTCTTACATAGAGACTCCTACATAGTCTCTTACATAGAGACTCCTACATAGTCTCTTACATAGAGACTCCTACATAGTCTCTTACATAGAGACTCTTACATAGAGACTCCTACATAGTCTCTTACATAGAGACTCTTACATAGAGACTCCTACATAGTCTCTTACATAGAGACTCCTACATAGTCTCTTACATAGAGACTCCTACATAGTCTCTTACATCGAGACTCCTACATAGTCTCTTACATAGAGACTCCTACATAGTCTCTTACATAGAGACTCCTACATAGTCTCTTACAAAGAGACTCCTACATAGTCTCTTACATAGAGACTCCTACATAGTCTCTTACATAGAGACTCCTACATAGTCTCTTACATAGAGACTCCTACATAGTCTCTTACATAGAGACTCCTACAGACTTCAAAAAAAAAAACAATCTATGGACTGACATGCCAAGAACCTCCAACAGTTCCAAAAAGTTAAGGACGTATCTTAAAATCATTAGAGGCAAAAATTTTAAAGTAAAATATGAAGCCAAGATAAAAAACAATGTTTTATTGTGAATCTTGTTTTTAAAAAAAGCAGCAATGAGAATGACACGTCTATTAGAATCACAAAATTGAAATCACAAAGATTTACTAAGTTAAACTATTATTATAAATTAATAAACTGTTTTAATCTACTTTAGTTTGTTGAAATGTACAGAAATTAGGATGGCCTGTCACTTGGTCTGTTAGGCTGTTGGTGCACCACACAAGATCTTTTGACCGTCTTTCTCCATTCCTCTATGTCTTTTGCCTTGGATAGAACCTCTTCTGCTTACAAACATAGAATAGAAACTTCCAGTTGAGTTTCATCACAAAATTGTATTTTAGACCTCATAAATGTTTCACATCATAATCATAATTTTTTTGTATCATTACATCAGAAATTCAAGAGTAGATTAATTCCCTTTGTTTATATTTTACTAGTAACTTAAGTTTTGTTTTTCAATGTCTGCACCAAAATGCAAACATCTCTTACCAAGTCTGTGATGTTTCTTTCCCAGCTAAACGGAAAGAGTTGTTGCACAGAAATCACAGGCACGTTAGAGATGAGAGTTCAGCCAGTACACTGAGAGACACTGAGGATTTGGCTGCAGTGAGTTTTGTCTTACACCAAGTTTAAAAGCTGGTCTAGCAAGGAAAGTGATCACCAGTGTAGTCAGTGATAATGACCATGAAAATAATATCTAAGTTAAGACAAAAAAATATTGTCTGTAAGAATTATATTAAAAAAAACAACTGTTTATTGTTTAAATTACAAGTTTTGGATGTTCCGTCAGATTCTGAAGATAATTACATCCTAGGGCAAACCTCCCTGAGGCGCAAAGGCTGAGCGGTAAAGCGCTTGATTTCTGAACAGGGGAGAGAAATTTGCAATAAAGATTCAAGTTTTTATTCAATTTTACTTTACTTTGTTATTATGGAATGTAATTTTTTTAAAATTTCATTTGTTTAAAAAAAAAAGCTAGTTTAAACTTTCTTTTCTGATAACTGAGGTGTGGTGGTTGAGCGATACAGCACTTGGCTTCTGAATTAAAGGAGGGGGGGATTTTTAATTTCGGGATCTTTGTCCACCTCGGAGTCCACCCAGCTCTACTGGGTAGGTGACATTAGTTGAGGAAAAGTACAGGTGGTTGGCCCCCATACTGGCCACATGACACCCTTGTTTACCCATGGGCTACAGTAACATGATCTTTACATCATCTGCCCTATAGATTGCAAGGTCTGAAAGGGGAACTACCAACGCTACCACAGTGGGCAGGGTTTGTCATGTGTCCTTTTACATTGTGTCATGTGTCCTATTACATTGTGCCATTTGTCCTATTACATTGTGTCATGTGTCCTGTTTCATTGTGCCATTTGTCCTGTTTCATTGTGCCATGTGTCTTTTTGCATTGTGTCATGTGTCCTTTTACATGTGTGACGCTCATTAGTTGATTAGTAGATAGTCATTTGAACCAATCATTTATTGATGACGCAGGATGACTACGACTTTCCCCAAAGTGAAGGGGAGATACTCATCACTGGATTGCCTGCGCCAGAAGAAGACTCGATGCTGGATCTGTTGGCTGAGCTCCAGAGAAATCCTTTTGAGGTTGCACATAAAGACTTGCCAGGGCCTCACGTCAGACAGGTCAGAGAAACAATTTGATTTGATGTATTTATTTATTTATTCTCATATAACCAAGCCTTTGAGGTCGTAAGTCGACATTATGTTTTTAAAGTCATACATATATTATATTTTTTAACCAACAAATAAACAAAATGTTTTAAGCATTTTCCTAACAGTCATTGCTAATTAAAGTCACATTTTGACTTAAGTTTAAAAGACATACATTAGAAGTCCTGTAGCTGAGCATTTGTTATGGGTTCTTAACTACTTCTGATCGTGCAAGTGGGATCATTCTGCGTAGGACGTATTCATCTTCATTTTTGAAGCAACGTCTGTGTTATATAAGATAAAAAAAGATATTAAGTTAAGTTCAAGTAATGAATTCAAGGATAATACCTTCTTATGTCATTTGCTGTTAAACCCAAAATGAATAGCATAGAAATAGTTTGTATTAAATAGAGGTTTTTTTTATGCATAACTAACTGTATGGGGCTTGTGGCTGAGTAGTAAAGTGCTTGGCTTGTGTACCAAGAGGGACGAAATTTTGCATTGCAGGATTTTTAGGACACCCTTGAGTTTACTCAACTCTGTTACCAAGCATTAGTTGGGGAAAGTAAAAAGGGTTAATCATTACACCTCATTAACCATTGGCCATAGAAACCAAAGAGCTTTATGTCATCTGTCTCCATAGATCACAAAATTTGAAAAGAGGAACTGTCTTCTTCTGTCTGTCCAATGCTCTAACAAAAATTTAAACTGGAGTCCAAGCTCTTGACCATTCTGCAGGCCAAGCTCTTGACCATTCTGCAGTCCAAGCTCTTGACCATTCTGCAGGCCAAGCTCTTGACCATTCTGCAGGCCAAGCTCTTGACCATTCTGCAGTCCAAGCTCTTGACCATTCTGCAGTCCAAGCTCTTGATCATTCTGCAGTCCAAGCTCTTGACCATTCTGCAGTCCAAGCACTTGACCATTCTGCAGTCCAAGCACTTGACCATTCTGCAGTCCAAGCACTTGACCATTCTGCAGTCCAAGCTCCTAACCATTCTGCCATGTGGTTGTGTTTCCTGTGTTGACAAATTATTAATATGTTGTCTTTAAAAACAAAAAATACATGATGTAATATGTATCATTCACAGATTCTGAGTGGTCCACAGCCCAGGATGGTAATGTCCAATACTGGCCGCAGTCTTGGAGAGATCAGCATTGGCCAGGTGCCTCCATCTCAGATGGCCATGGAGACAAGGAATAGAGAGAGACAAGGTACAGGTTGGTCTGCGTCCACAATGTCCACAGCAACACAGAGTCAATACATAACCTCATGTGGTCTGATGCAGTAGTTTCTTTTAAAAAATGTTTTTATTGTTCATTATATTGATGCGATGAAAGTGTTGAAACTCTAGTGGCATAGTTAATGGCATACAGGTAATGTCAGTGTGACTTAGTGACACATATGACTCAGGCAAATGTCACAGGTCAACATGCTGCATAGTAGTTGCCAATTGTGTAATTGTTGAAGTATTAGTTATTAATCCATCCCAGTATTATTATATGGAACTCTAGTTGGCAAGTTCTTGAGTTATTTATTGTGTCGAGCAGTGTTTGCAGAAAGCTTGATTGGGAGAGTCATATCCATGTTTTTGCTTGTCTTAGTCTTCGAACTTTACAATAAAGAAGAAACTAAAACTTTTAATTAAAAATAAATATAGGTAATATATGGGCTCAAAAACTAAATGCTTTTTGTATTGATAATTCCAGATCAAGAAGCGAATCATTTGGACAGTGACTCGTACCAGAGAACAACATACACAAAGACGGAGAAAACTATAAGTCAGGATGAGCCCAGAAAACCTCATAGTCGAAACCCATCACCCAAAGTTGATGGAAGCAGTAGGTCCCCATCTCCAAGACAGAAGACTAGGCCCACATTACCAAATCAAAGGACCAGCCAGAGTCCATCACCACAAAAGAAGCTGCAAATAGACTCCAGGGGACGTCCACGAGGTTAAATGCCAAATAACATTTTTAGACAATATAAAAATAGTGAGAAAACGATGTTGGCAGATTAGAATGAATGGTATGATAAAGGGTATAGTTTTTCATTGTTTCTAACGACCATAGTTCAGATTGTTTCTAAAGGCCATAGTTCAGATTGTTTCTAAAGGCCAGAGTTCAGATTGTTTTCTAAAGGCCAGAGTTCAGATTGTTTTCTAAAGGCCAGAGTTCAGTTCACATTGTCTTGTTTGAGCCTTATTAATGTTAAATGTTTCCTGTTTATTCATAAACATTTTTAGTTTTTCTTTGCCTAAGATTAAAAATATTTGAAATTTGTTTCGTAAAATGATTTTTAATTTCACGCAGCACATTTGCAGTACCAGCCAGTCCTCTCAGACGGAGCACCTAAACCCACAAGGGGAAAAACTCAGCTGTCATTAGGTAGAAGAAGCAGTGACAGTTGGTTGTCACAGAACAGTGACAGAGGTAAGATTTAAGTTGGCAGCAACCAACTATTTATTAGTACTGTAGACTGAGTTTTGTTAAACATACAAACATTAGCAGAAAACTTAGTCTTAAATAGAATTATAAAAATAAACTTTAACTTTCGTTTTATTTATCTCAAAAGCTTATACATAAACAAATCAAACGTCTGTCACAAAATATTTCAATGTCTCCGCATCTTGACATGAATTTGTTCCTAGTGAAAGGATCTTTCAGATTCCCAATACTGTTGGTAAATCTTAGAGGCTGTTCTCTGATAACTGGGTGTGTGTATTTTAAACCTGTCATGGAGCCATGGATTTTTTTCTTTGCCCACTGCTGCCTATTGTCTAGCTAGAGTTATCCCAGCTTTATGCATCTGTATTTTAGTGTTATTGTAACAATATTTCTTCATCAGTTTCAATAAATTATTTGATCTAGGTATGAGAGGCTCCAAATCCAGTTACCTTACAGAATCTGTCAGTAGATCAGCTGATAGTCCATCCTTCAGACAAACTGGTAAGCTAAACTTATACATTTGTACAAAGCTGATATCAACTCACTCTGTGCGTCTGTATGTCTGTCTGTCAGGTACAAAAATTGTGCTCATTATTTTTCCCACTTTCCATTCTCGTTTCAGGTTGTGACACAATTATTCATTAAACCTAACAAAACATGAATCAAAAAATGTATCATTCAATTAATTATCAAGTGATAATTAATTATTTTGTTTGATATTGAAAATGGTAAATAAATCTTATAGCATTGAGAGATTTTTTTAATGTGGAGCTCTTCCTCTATAAAAGATTTTTTTTACAAAGCATTTTTTTCTTTTATTTTACTTGTTTTGTTTCACATCAGTGTATCTAGTTGCCTCCCTTTGTCAACTTTCAGAGCAGGAATTTCTAGCACCTGTTTTAGTCTTCTGGGCAACTTATTTATCCATCAATTCTATCCTCAGGTGAAGGGGCCATACTGACCTCCAGCCTTAAGTCCAGGAACTCTGCTGGTGTGAAAAAGTCTGTAGAGTTTGATCTGTCTGGCACCTACGAGCGCACACGAGACTCGTCTGGTCCACTCACGGACTACAGTCAGTCCTACAGTCAGTCGTTTGGGATGATAGACTCTTTGGAGGACTCACTAGATGAATCTGAACTGAAAAAGTAAGAGTGCCATTTTGCATTTAGAAAGTTCCTGAACTTTGAGAAATAAATGTTTCTATTGATTATTGAATTTTTTTCTTAAGTCTGAATAACTTTTTTAAAATTTTTTTATTTATAAATCAATATGTCATCTAGGAAACTTAGTTGATTTATGCTAGTATTTCTGGTAAATGTTTATACTTTTAGAAAGATATTTGCTATAACCTACTGGATTAATTTCCAAAAGGATTGATATTGTGAATGTGATGGTGGTGTGCATGTCTAATCTTATATAATACAGACGCTACTTCAAAAAAAAAAGATGATTACGTCGTACGCATCGTGCATCTAGTCATGCATGTTAGCCAATGACTTAAATAGGTTAAATAAATGATCTCATTGATTATTAATAATTGATACAAATGGGTTTTTTCAATTGAAAATTATTTGTCGAAATCACAAATGTAAGCCCTGCTGGCAGAAATATTCAAGTTGGAGATATCTTTTTCTGATCTTATAAAATACAGACGTTACTTAAAAAAAAAAACGATGATTACATCCTACGTGTGTCCCTAAGTCAGTCTAGTCAGTCATGTTAATCAATTGCTTAAACTTAGTCAAGTCACTGGTTTTCCTGGCCAGCTCATGCAGCCCATTCCATGCTCTAATAGCACTAGGGAATAAGAAGCACTTGTACAAATTTGTCCTAGCAAGTGTGAATGTGAGGGTGATGTAAATTTTATTGTGATGTGAATGTGTTTATGAGTGTCACTCTAAAGTTATGCCCTATTATGTATCTGTCCAGTGGCTAAATGGGTCAGCCTAGTGGGGGTAATGCAAGGTCAGCAATGTAGAGAACCAGCTGAAAGGGAAGGCCTGTTGCTGTTGGTTGTGAGATTGGAATTTTGTAGTTAAATAAAGTGTTTCAGAATCTTATAAAAGAACTAAAGGAGTTTGTTCCTTTTTGTTGCCTGTAGTTTATATTCAAATACACATAGAGAGTCATGACAGATGGCGGATTCAAATTTGCTGACTAGGATGGATAAGGCTCATCAGTATTCTCACATTCAACTTAAATGATTCTTAACTGATTACACTGTACAGTTCTTTGACTAACTTTAGCCTCAGACTTTTTCTAGTCCCAATTACACTTGTAGAAGTAAATTCTCTAAACTATTACATGGTTGTTTTCCACAGCAGTTCAAAATGCTTGTTAAGGTTTTAGATGTTTATTCTGATATTTAGATTCTTACATCTGATCCCAACTTTCTGAAGGGGATGGCAGGGTTTTAATTCTGAGACCAGCTGTATGACAGCCTAGAGTGCATACCACACAACTAAGCTACTATATACACTAGATCGTTGTTTTTATTTCTTCTAGTATCTGTTACATTGTTTTTAAAATAAGATTTTCACCCCAGTTTGGGTATTCTGACCTGTTGAACTCTGACCCGTTGAACTTACTTTTTTGGTAGGTAGCTTTTGTTTGCCGACTGAATATATCTTTATACATTGTAGGAAAGGATGGCTGTTTCAGGTTAACTTTAGTGGGAGCCTGATATTTCTTGGGGGAAATTAAGGTCGTGGTTCATCGTTCTATTTCTATGACACCAACAGCAATGATGGGCCACAGAAACATTAAACTTTTTACACATCATAGACAATTAGTGCCTGAAAAAAAAAAGTTGTTAGCTTTTTTTTCTACAGCTTGCATATGAACTATCTATTTCTATTTTATCACTTATCTGTCTAGACTTTGTTTTTATAATATGGAATTTACAGTAATATTTTTTTTTTCCTTCTGTTCTAGTATAGGGCAAAGTACAGAATATAGGTCAGGCGTGGAGAGGTTGACACTGAGAATTCCTTCATCAGCTGATGGAGGAGACAGCGACCTCTCAGAGATAGATCTCACAAACAACAGCTAGATGGACATAGATTGGACATCAACATATATATGGGTATACTGACCAACAACAATTAATCCCTGGATATTTGACTGACAGCAATTAGCAATTAGTCTGGACATTTGACCAAAAGCAATTAAAGGCTGGATATCTGACCAACAGCAATGAAAGTTTGGACATGTCTGTAAATAAAAAATTTAACATTCTTCATCACCATTGACATTTTTGATAAAATTTCATTGCCATGGAAACAAAGACAACAAGTTTCTCTGTCTTAGACTGTTATTTTAGTTTATGTAAAACATATTTTACTGGTTTATTTTCTGTTCTGAATATTTCTTATTTTCTTATCTTATATTACAAGAGAGATTGCTTGGTAATTCAAGTGTATACGTCAGACTTACTAGCTTCGGTAAATGAGCCTCTCAGTCTTGTATCCTATGTTCCTAACGTATTCTTATAAGTCTTGTCATAAACCTATTATTTATGACTCCATAGATATATATTATATTTGTAGTTATTTATTATCTTTTGAAATATAATTTTCTTCTATTATTTACGTAAAACATTGTATGAAACCTTTATCTTGAGAACCATATTCGACAAACGTGAATTTTTTATTTTTTTTTTAATTTGTATGAATAGAAATGTATGATAACAACATGCTAATTATTAAACCCTCAGATCTAAGATTTAAAAAAGCTCGTAGAAAGGTGAGTTTTCATGGTGGAATCTCATATTTTACACATTTCATAATGTGTAACACATCCCAGGTTGAGTGGGTCATTGTCATAGACATTTCTGACTCCAGTTGTGTGTGCATTTGTTTTCTGTTGTCTCCCCCATGAGTAGTCTCAGACCACAGGGGACGTAACTCTGACTTCTGCTTTCCTCCCAGACATTTGTGTGTATTAAATGTATTGCTTTTATACAGAATGTGTCCTAATACAGTGTTTCGTGTTCTATTACTTTGTGTCATGTGTCCTGTTCATTGTGTCATGTGTCCATCGTGATTGCATGTATAGAGTTCAATAATCCTAATAGTTCAGTCAACTCTGTGACACTCCTGGTGTTTGCTTCTTTACTTGACCTTGTGATTAAAACAAAAAAAAAAAAAAAAGTTCATCCCTGATCACATGTCAATGTCAGAAACCTTGGACTGCTTGTTAACTGCACTGTAGTTTGGAGATAAACAAGTTTGTTGGGTTGAGATAAAAGAGAGGCAACTACGACACACTACACTACACTGATAGACTGCTGCTCTGGTCTGTTTTTGTGAAGATCTAAATATAGTCATCATTATTAATAAACAGGCTTCTCTTAAGGTGTCTTACTTTTAATCAAACAAAAAATTTATAAAATAAGTTGTTTTTTTTTATTTTGGAATACCTTAGTTACATTGTTGTTGTTTTTTTTTGGGGGGGGGGGGGGGGGGGGGGGGATAATAATTGAATGAAATATTAAATTATATAAAAAATTTGAAATTTTAATTTTCACATTAAAAAAGTTCTAATCGTAAAAATGTTCCTTGTGTAAAGACTTTGACCTGTTTCTACATCTGGTTGTAAACCAATATTTGGTGTAAGTCGGAACATATGTGCATAATATATGTAGATGCTGTAAGCCTTTATCCTAAACACAGTATCCTGCATAATTATCAAAAAACTTATCAAGGAAATATACAATATGTTTAGCAATGAGAAGCGTTCAAAATTCTTTTATAAAAAGACAATACCTCCTTTATGCAACACATTGAGCACTTGTTTTTCTCTTAAAAATTAATGAATATTAGATTTTAAAACATTTTGTACCCCGCCCTCTCCTCCCTGATTAAGAATATTGTTTAAGCAAATGTTATAGATCAAGTAGACCTGATTACAGGCTTATTGGGAGGGAGAAGGTGCTGGAGATACTGATGTGTCATAAACACAAAACATTGTCATCCGAGGACCTCCTGTATAGATATTTTTTTTTCTGACATCCTAAAAGGAAACATTTCATAAGAAAATATAAACATGTTTGTGAATGTGCTCAGGATCTATTAGTTTCAAGTGCTGTTTACAGGTCTAGAACATTCTGTACAGAATGTTTGAGACAAAAATTATTTAGAGACTATAAAATGAGTTCCTAAACATGTTGAGCTTTTACAATTCATTATTTTTTTCTTGTTCTGTTTCATTGAAGCAGTGAAACAAACATTTGTGATGGAATGTAAATGAGTGAATGACAGCGGCGTAGCTAGGGTAGTGGGGAGAATTTGAAAATCCCCCTGGGCCCCCACTGAATGAGTGTTTGAAATTATTTTTTACATTAGATATTAAATATTACACAAATTGCAGGGGCCCCCAAATGATGGCGAATTCCT
Source organism: Biomphalaria pfeifferi (assembly GCA_030265305.1). Lineage (NCBI taxonomy): Eukaryota > Metazoa > Mollusca > Gastropoda > Planorbidae > Biomphalaria > Biomphalaria pfeifferi. Next base: position 1,525,062 of record JASAOG010000164.1, read on the forward strand.
AGTAGCTATACCACTGGTGAATTTACCAGTAAAAAAACATGTTTAAGTTTTTCCTAAGTCTTTTTTTATTGTTGTTGATGGAACTAATAAGTCCTTTAGTCTCAGAGACGTGAATGTTGTCCTGAAACTTTCTAGTTCTCAAAATTAATCTGCCATCATTAATCAGGAAAAACAAAACCTACACAAGTTTGCAGATGAAGTCTTTATCTTCATTGAATAAAAAAGACCAAGGTCTAGATCTGTTTCTTTCTAAACTTGTCTCTTCAATAATCTTAGTTCATATTTTAAACAGGTGTTAAAGAGAATTTTAACGTAATAAGAATGAGACTAAATTTAAAACAAACAGAAATAGACTAAAAGAAATAGTTTAAAATCCTCCTCATACTTTGGTCTTAGTTTTCTAAATAGGTTGAAGTGCAATATGACCTATTAGTGCAATGACCTTTTGCTAGCTAGAATAATATGACCTGTTAGCTAAATTTATCATGTCAGGTTATTGTGTTCAATTTCAGTTGTTTTTTTTTCTCTTTAACAAAATACAATTTTCATGGATTTGGTTATGCAAACTGTCACAGCACCCCTATGACAAAAGTCAAGGGACAGAATGAGGTGTTTATTTCACTTAAGACTTTAAGTATGTCTAAACAAAACCTGTACTGTGATCCATCAATAATTTGGTCCATCTAGAACTACACTATGAATGGGTGACTACCAACAGACAATCTTTCACAAGGAACACACACAAAAAAACTAACAATCAATGATAGGAATAAAACCTTTAGGTTTATTGGAAACAAAACAAACTGCACAAAATTAAACAGTTAAATATAATACAAGTGTATAGGAGTCACATCACAATGATAGAATATATACATTTAAAATCACGGTTCAAATAATGCACATGAGAAAAAAAGTTTTTTATTGCATCGAAACTAATGTCAACAAGTCTTTATATACAAGTTAATAAATAAATACAACAAAAACAGTTGAACCACAACACGTTTTTTTTTATATAACACTTGACAGTAGCAATAATAATAACTAACTTTTTAAAAAGATTTCTAACAATAACAGGAAGTTGTAATCTATCGCTCAGCTTGTAGAGACAACAATTGGTCAGGGCAGTGGTTCCCAAACTGTGGTTCAGGGGAACACTAGGGTTCCACGAACTATTGGAATAATTAATTAGTAGGACACCTTGTGCATTAGTCTCTAAAAAATAAGCATAAGTGTTCCGACAAGGAAACGGTTTGGGAAACACGGGGTTAGGATAACACTTCTTTCTGTTAGAATAATAAAAATTTTTATGGAAGAAAAAATATTTTTTTAAATGTTAACGATTTTACATTTTGTCAAAAAAAGTTGTTTTTTTGTTTTAATGTAAATGATCTAAATTTGGTTAAAGAAAGGTTTCTGTTTAAAATGAAGTCAAACTGCTGCAAGCAACTAGCCAGTTGTACAGAGAATATGCAAGATGATAAACTGTGGTTAAAGAAATCCCCAAACTGTACACAAAAAAAGAAACTGGGTCAAGAAATCAAATCTCCAGAGGGTAAAACCCAAGTCCCAAATATTAAGATTGAAATGTTATGTTTATGTGTGTGATACTTCAAAACAGTCCAGTAACTATTGACTTTTTTTAAAGTCTTGAGACTAACTTCCAGGCTCTACGGTGACCCCCAAGGCACATTTCTATACAACAATTACATTTCTTTTTACAAATTAACTAAACAGTCCACTCACTGGGAGGGATTTATTTCATTAAACAATAAAGATGCTTTGATGCGATGTGTGTAATGGGGGGAGGGGGAACACTTGTTTTAAAAACAAAAAAGAGAAAACTGTAATACTTTTTTTTTCAACTTTCACCAAAATGTTGGGCCAGGGAAAGAAACAAATGAACTCGTTAAAAATAAAATCAAAATAAATTTCCTCATCCCCAAAACGAGGTTATATTTCCGGCGTGGGAATGTAGTGTTGTCTTTTTCATTGAATGATCAACTTCACATCCAATGTACATGCTACTTCTGTGTAGAATTTAAACCGATTGACAGTGACGTCTCACCTTTGACAGTGACATGTCACCTTAACATAGATCTTCTTCTGTTCTTCTAAATTACAGATATTCTTTCAAATGAGAAGGGGAGGGGAACAAAGAGATTTGACAGGAAGCATAAAAATAAAACTAAACAATGATAACTTGATTACGTCCTTGTTGAATGCACCTGTAATGTCATTGGCATTTGTGTAATTAAAAACCAACCCATTGAGACAATTGAAACATTTAAATACAAGTTTTTAAAAATGTAACAATTCAATTTTCGAACCATATTCAAGGGGAAAAAAAACATAAAAAATGAATCCACAATTTTTTCACATTAAATATATAATAAGAATTTTTTAAAAATTGGAAAAAAAAAGTTATGAAAATGTATGAATTTAAAATAGTTCAATCAATGAAAGTTTCAAGAAATGTTTCCCAAAAGTCAAGCGACTGCACAGAGTCTGATGACTGAAGGCCGACTGAAGTTTATTTCATGGAAAAACATGTTTTTTTTAAATGCTTTTTAAGTAACAGAAACATGGTCAGTTATATACATATACAACAGTTGATGTCTTCAGACTGAATCCTGGGACTTCACAAAAATATATAAAAGAAGAAGAAGAAATGTTGCGAGCTGTCATGAGACTTAATTATAAAGCTCACATGTTGCAAGCAATTTCAGCAGTTGCTTTCAAGCTGTGACATTGCCGGATATCAAAAAATCTAGCAATCAACAGAAATATATTCCACAGCAAATCATAAATCAATAAAAACCTATCTCCATGTCCAGCATGTTGAGAAGGATTTTAGCTAGGTAAGTGCATCTAGGTCAAACAGCTATTTGAGGAGAGGCTTGATCATAATGTATGATAATTTATATTTTTCTTCTATCAAGTCACTTTTAATTACAGCTTCTATTATCCAGTACTAAAATGAACATTGACTTTAAAAAATTATTTTGGTACAGTGCAATCAATAGCTTCAAAATTTAATTTAATTTATTTTAAATCTGTCTTTATCAAGTCCATTCACATATTTGACACGTTTTTATTATGTACATTACCAGTTCCCTAATTGAATGTCCCATGAAGTTTTACTACAAAAATGAGGGTGACATGATGTGATAAGCTAGTCAGTGTTGATCCAGACCCAACGGTAGAACCCTGCCATTGTTACATTAGAATGAACCATGTCTACTCACTAACCCCAAAGACTCCCCCCCCACCTTTCCCGGCCCTACACTTTAGTATCTAAAGAACATGAATTGTCAATCGGAAGAGCCAAACATTTCCTGAGAGGCGTACGTCATGTACAAGAAACCATCGTCATCTTTCTCATCTCTGTAAAGTTCGGCTATCGTGGAGGACATGCTGGAGATACTTTTGTTGTTGATGATGAGATAAAATGATTGATTGGAGTTCAAGGACATCCTATTCCTTCAAAAAGAACAGCATTAAGTCCTTACCAACATGATAAAATAAACGATATTAGAAATGTTTAACCAACAATATTTCTGGTTAGTTTTCTGCTGGTTTAAACAATACAAAGTGGTCTAAAAGCATGGAGTATTTATCTAACACTTTCTCTCCTGATTGGCGATACCATCGTTGATTTGACCACTTTAAATTATTTTCTGGTTTTATAAAAAGTTTGTGTTACATAAAAGCAGCATGGATTCCCATTTAATTCTATAACAAATAAAATATTTTAGTCCTAACAAAGTTCTAGAAGTTTAATCATAACAGAGAAGTCAACTATGAATTAGCAAATGAAATAATTCCGTTGGATCGTGGAAAATAATTACGAAGAGAAAGAGTTAAGAATATGACAGATGAGTTGTAGAATTGACTACAGTCAAACCCATTACAGAGAATATGGTTGTAACTGGTTATTTTTTTTTTAGATTTTCAAAGGTTGATGTTGATCAATGAAATTTTCATTCAGAAAGAAATTTATGATTGAATGTGCTTGGGTACAAGAGGCCTGGTTAAGTAGTAGGCACTTAGGTCTGTTAATCCCAAGTTAGAACCATGCCCACTGCAGGAGAATTGGACTAGTCAACAAAAAAATCATTTCAAAATGAACATCCAAAACTTGTAAAACAAATATGTACAATTCAAACATTTTATCTTGCTAAGATGAACCATTCAATTGCATTTAAAGTTCCCCTTTCACAAGTTGTATTCTATATGGCAGATGAAGTAAAGGTCATCTGTTTCTGTGGCCTACGGTTAACGAGGGTGTCATGTGCCCAGCACAACGAACAACCGCCTTTACTTTTCCCCAACTAATTACTTTCCCCAACTAATGTCAGGTTCCCATTAGAGCTGGGCGAACTCAGACATGCCCAAAGAACCTGAAATTTAAAAATCCCAGTCTTCCCCAGGATTCGAACCCAGGACACCAGGTTTGGAAGCTAAGCACTTTACCCCTCAGCCACCGCACCTTTGTTCAATTGCATTAGTTTCGATAAAAGTTTTGGATGTTCCTTCGGAGTTTTGTTCCATAATGTTTTGTTATGTGCACATGTACAACAATTTTCCTCATGTATAATAAAGATATATCAGAAGCAGTGTTTATTGACCAATATCTCATTCCTTATCTCTAGGTAAATTCCTTCCCTTTGGTCATAAAGGTGTGCAAGCCCAAACTATAACAACCATCTACAAAGATGTGTATAGCTGTATGTGTTGGTGGGCAACTTGACATGTTCCAATTACATTATCATTTCCTGACAATGATATGTGCTGTGTTGTTTTTTGTACGATATTCTTTCTATAGACTCTACACATGAGTAACCTAATAAAATACTCAGAAAGACACAAAGATAAAGGCACAGTCCTCGTTCCATATGCTAGGACAAATTTGCACAAAAACTCCTTCCTCCCTTGTGCTATTAGAGCATGGAATGGGTTACCTGAGACAGCCAGGAAAACCAATGACTTGTCAGAATTAAAGTCTTTGGTTAACATGTGTGACTAGATGCATGACGCGTAGGACGTAAGCACCATCTTTTTTGAAGTAACGTCCTGAATTTTATAAGAGTAGTAGTAATATAAGAGTAGCTACAGTGTAAATTATTTATATATATATCAGTGAATACCTAATGATGGTGAGAAACTGGGACATCGTCAACTCCTGTGGCACCAAAAATTTGGTTTTATCTAAAATCGGAAGAGTTGTTTCTTTGTGAAATCTTTCCACAATAACCTGAGGACAAAATATTAAAGCCCAGTGAGGTCACAACAACTGCTGTTAGATTGTGTTTATCAACTTTAAATTAAAAGGTCATTATTATTAATATATTATTATTATAGCTTTTATATAGCGCTACTTTCATGCTTATAGCATGCTCAGAGCGCTTTTGGTCCAATCTCTTTAGTGGACCAGTGGGGGGTAGGGGGTATCTAGGAGTTGGTTTTCCGTGCTGCCTTTAGGTGCTCAGTAAACACAACTCTGCCCGAGTCAGGTGTCGAACCTCGAGCCCCCTTCTAGGTAGCCAAGAAAAGCCAAGTTCAAGCACACTTGGCCTCTCAACCATGCTTCCCATGGTATGCAGAATGGTATGTCGTAAATAAGTTAGTCCATTGGTCCTAAAACCATCTCCTACAAAGAATGAAAATTCTAGAAATTCTCGAGCTAATAAAAAAAAAAGATAAAAACTATATGGATATGAATGGATATGGATATGAAACTACTGTAAAGTTCATTTCAGATTGGACTAGTCATCTATACCTTACAACATAATAATAAGAATGCAGAAGAAATGAAATTTTCTGCTCTAAATTTATCCAGATAAAGAAAAAAAGAGAAAAAAAAAGGGAGGGGGGGCCTGAATTCGAACTCATGGCTTACGCCTTCTCAAGCCAACATAATAAACATTTTGCTAGTGAGATGCTAATGACTATAGAAGATTGTATATTTATGTATTGTTTGTATCAAATTTATTTTAACTCTTTGACTCCAGGACGCTCACATCGTTGCCAGCAATAAAACTCTGATCATCGCTAGCAATGTCAGTGTTTTACTATTGTTTTTTCTTTTTTTTCTTCTCCCATATATGGTTTTAATTGCTTCAAACATTATTTTGAATAGTTTCCCTTCACTAAACATCTGGATTTTCCTTCTTTCAATGTCTTCTAAAGTGAAAGATTTTTTTAAACAGCAGGGTCTTAAAAAGGCTTTATTTTTTTTAGATTTATCGTATATTCTAGATGATAGTGATAAGGGATAATGAGCTCAGAACATTATTTTATGTGTTTTTAAATGGTTTTTATATAAAGTTATGCGGAAATATGTATAAATATCATAAATATTTTTTTTTCTACTTTGGATCATAATATTTTCCTAGATCTAAGACCCAGAGCTGTTGACTTGTACACGGTGGTCAGTTTTCATTTTTCCAATAGTTGTGACAGGGATAATTAGCTCAAAATTTCCATTTTATGTAATTTAAGTGAAGTTTATAAAGTTTTGTGACAATAGGGATAAATATGATAAAAAAAAAATATTATTTTCAATAAGGGTCATAAAATTTTTTCCAAGATCTAGATCCTGGAGGCTTTTTCGCAGTCTGTAAGTTTTTATTTTTAATTTTAAACATTAATATAAAAAAAATTTTTGTTTTAGAAAAAATTGATTTATGCTATATAAGGGCATGCATTCCTTTTTAATTCTATAATAAATATATCCTTTTCTAATCAAAAACAAAAAAGTTATACAAGTTTAATCAAAGTATTCTTTTCACTCCAAAAGGGTAAAAAAAAATATTAAATCTGGAAAATAATTCCAGAGTCAAAGAGCTAAAGCAGCAAACTATAGACAAGACTAATTTATCTTACACCACCACTTCAGTCAAGTACAAATTATTTCCCTTGTTCAAGATACCAAACAAAATAATTAATTACCAATAGACTTAGTTAATTAACAAAGTGGTAAATTAATTATTTTTTGTATTCTTGTTTTGTCAGGTAAATAAATAATTGTGCAAAATTTAAGCTTGATCCAAGAGTGGGTGTCAGAGAAATAATGTGTACAAACTTTTTATCATAGTAAGTTGATATTTAATAAGCTTTGAAAAAAGCAAAAATATCGAGCTTTTTTTTTACTGGGGGGAGGAGGGGGGGGGGGGGGAACCCAGACATCATGTCAACTGTTAATAGTACTCGCACTTATCTGCTTAGATTTTGCCTTGTGGGAGTGGAAGATAGTTGACACAATCAGAGCTTTGCACTCTGCTCTGCCACAACCTAGTCTTGTGACTACAACAACACCACCACAGTACCACTGGTACAGGGAATATGTAAACTAAATAATACAAGTTAGACAAAACTAAAGAACTGAAACTTACCGGAACTTTACTTGGAAACTTCTGTCTGATTCCTTCAACTTCCTCTTTTCTTACAGCTGAAAGAAATTTTTAAATTTTATAACATATTGGAAACATTGATGACTATTCAAACGTAATTCATAAACAGTTTTACATGTTAAGAAAGCTGAAGATACTACTGATAGAAATTTTTAAAATATAAAAATATATATTTAAAGACTGCATCACATACAAAGAGATTAAGAGACCTGCTAACAATTGTAAAAAAATCACAAACTAAAACTCTATGGCCATATTACAAAGTCTTAGGGGCTTGCAAAGATCCTGTACCAGGTAAAAGAAGAAGAGGCAGACAGAGAAGGTGATGGAAGACAACATAAAAGAATGGATGGGCCTGCCATTGGAAGAGGTTCTATCCAAGGCGAGAGACAGAGAGGAATGGAGAAGGACGGTCGAGAGATCTTGCATGGTGCATCAACATTACAACAGACTAACATTTTCTCTACATGAAGAATAGAGAAATGAAAAACACACTTGAAGTCTAAACAGGAGTGAGACAAGGCTGTCTACTAAACGCTTTCCTGTTCCTGCTGGCCACAGACTGGGTCATGAAGACAGCAACAGACTTGAAGCAGAATGGTATGCAGTGGACTCTGTGGAAACAGCTAGATGACCTCGACTTCTCTCTCAAAACACATTAGCAGATGCAGGAAAAGATAAGCACCATAGTGGATAATTCAGCTAGACTGGATGTTGCCATAAACAGAGGAAGGACAAGGTATTCAAGACAAAGGCATCCAACAACACACATTGTATATAATACAGTCCATGGTGAGGCGCTGAAAGAAGTGGAAAGCTTCCCCTATCTTGACAGTATCCTGGACAACCAACCTATATTGACAGTATCCTGGACAACCATGAAAATGTAAGAACCTGCATTGGTAAAGCTTGAGCAGTCTCCATCAGCGCTGAAGAAAACCTGGTGATACAGGGAAATAAGCATCCCCACCAAGATAGAATAGGGCTCTTCTGGTCTTCACCATCAATGGAGCATCATTGTAGAACCAACATTTCCACCATGAAAAAATATCAGGGTATTCATTAATACCAGCCTGAGAAAGATTCTTATGATCTGCTGGCCAGACAAATCACAAATGAGGAACTGTGGCAAAGAACAAAGCAGCAGCAGAAGTAGATATGTCCTTCAGAGATGCTGGAAATGGATAAGCCACATCCTGTACAAGTCTGTATCCAACATTATAAGACAAGCCCTCATCCAGAACTCCCAAAGAGAGAGGAAGAGTAGACAGCCAAGAAATGCATGGTGCCTCAATTGGGAAGCAGAGGCCAAGGCTAAGATGGCAAAGACGTGGGTACAGTTTGTGAGTCTTTCCCAGAACTGAGACACCTGGAGGAATCTGGTTGGTGGTCTATGCCATGCCACAGAGAGGACTACAGGCAGAGATGAGATGATGAGTGTGGCATATTAAATGTAAGTTGTGATGGCTCAGTTCACACTTTCCTATTTAATCATTTTCGACCGACATTAACTTGTTAACAAAAAATATTGCACATTTTTTCTTTTTTTAAATACTTTTTCAAGTGTCTTCTGTTTTAGAAGCTTTGTTGTCTATTTGTAAATGTAATCTTAAAAATCAGATTTTAATATCGGTTCTCTAAATCTGGACGCCTATCACAAGAACCTAAAAGTAAAATCCTAGAAATAGTAGAAACATGTCTATTCATTCAAATCCATTGGAGGCTAAGGCAGACTAATAAAAGTCTGACTATTGGATTAGATGAGCTTTTTAAAGTTTATTTCTACACTTAGAATCTAATAATATTTAATTATAATTTAAACACTATTTGGCATATATCGTAAGTATGATTAATGATTGTACGTAGATCGACTCTCTCTAAATTCTAAATCTAGTCACTAGATCTATTGATCTATATAGTAATCATGTAGATCTAGGCTAGTCCTAGATTACTCAGATTAGCCTTTCTAGTCTAAATTCTGAATCTATACTAGATATATATCTAGAATTATCTACTGATCTAGATTATTCTAGATCTAGAGTTATGACTATGTTAATAGCGTATGTTAACCTGTTTTAATAACAACAGCGAACTTGGTCATGTGACATAGTGATGTTATTTATTCAATGAATATTTTGACTGGCAATGAGACTGATTTCAATGAAAAAATAAACTATCTACCATCGATCTTACCGAAAGTTTTTCGTTGTTTAAAGGTCTTGTTACTTGAACGATCCTGATTTTCAGGCATTTTATAAAAGTGTAGCAATTCAGTGATCAAATTGGAACAGTGAATAATCCGTTGGAAGCTGTTTCTGTTTACTAAAGCCGTGATAACCGAAGACACAATTTTGCAACCCACTCACTTCTGTCACTTCATCGGGAACTCTGCAGACGTCATTCACTTTCTAGCCAATGGAAGTTCGTAAAATATAGACTATCGAATTGACAACTTTTTGTTGACATGAACGACATCAAAACAGAAACGTTTGGCCGTAACATATATTGAGATCTAGATCTGTATTTCTAGTGTTTTCTTATTTCTACTTGGCCTACATGTTCTGACATATAACCCTTACTCGTGGAAGAATTTTGTCGTGGTCAAAGGGCCCGATTTACGGCAGGCCAGTATTACAATCATCAACTCGAGAAAACAAAAAGAACCGAAACAGAGCCTATTGTCACAATATATTCAAAATATTGTCACATTGAGATAATTTTAGGCTGCAACAAAAAAAAACCCCACATATTTTAAGAGTAAAACCAAAATTAGTAAGCATAACAAACTTTAGAGACAATAGAGGACAGAAGACTAAAAAGTAAAGTAGCAATAATATAGGCCTACAGCCTACTGAACTTAAAAATGCAAAGACAAAAACTCAGAAAGACACAAAGATAGCGGCACATTTCTTATTCCATACACTAGAACAAATTCGTGCAAATGCTCCTTCTTCCCATTAGCTAGTGGTTGCCTGAATGAGCCAGGAAAACCAACGACTAGGCAGGCTTTAAGTCATTGATTAACATACATGACTAGATTGACACATGAAATGTGTAGGATGTAGGCCTATATTCTTTTTCGTTTGTAATGTATATTATATATATAAGATAAAGGATGGATGCTGCCTGGTCGTGAGGTTTTCGCACTGGACTGTCGTTTGGATTTATCGATTGTCCCGGGTTCAAACCCAGCCCGCTCCCATCCCCCGTCGTCCTGCGAGAGGACACAAAGATAAAGGCCAATTCCTCGTTCCATATTAGGACAAATTTGTACAAGTTCTCCTTCTTCCCTAGTGTTATTAGAGCATGGAATGGGTTGCCTGAGCTAGCCAGGAAAACCAGTGACTCCGCAGAATTTAAGTCATTGGTTAATATGCATGACTGAATGACTGACGCGTAGGACGTAATCATCTTCTTTTTTGAAGTAACGTATTATTATATTATAAGATAAGATTATAAGATTATTATATAAGATACGATGCTTGGACTAGGAGGTAAACTATCTTCAACTCTGAAGGAACATCCGAAAAATGTAAAACAAACAAACAGGGCACATTTATTCTTCTTTTTTTCCTTTTATGGCAAATGTGTACAAGGACCCCTACTTCCCTAGTGCTATTACAGAATGGCAAACCAGTATCACAAACTAAAAACGCAAAATACCTAGGGGTTATAATAGGCCTAAATGAAAAACTGTCATGGAATCCACATATTGATGAAACTATAAAAAAAAAAATCAAACAAAGCATTAGGATTTATTAAAAGAAATTTCTATAAATCAAATAAGAACATAAAACTAAAATGTTATTTAACCTTGGTTAGGCCAATAATAGAATAAGCATCCCCGTTTGGGACCCCTCAACTCAAGATAAGATTAAGTAACTGGAACAGACACAAAATAGAGCAGTGAGACTCATAACAAACGAATATTCACACTTAAGCAGAGTAACACCTTTAGTAAAATCACTAAATTTAGAAAGCTTTCAGGACAGAAGACTCAAAAGTAAAGTAGCAACTAAAGGCTACATAAAACACTGAACCATAATCTTCAAATACAAAAACAAAATTTAATAAAATACTCGTAAAGACACAAAGATAAAAGCACATTCCTCGTCCCATATGCTAGGACAAATTTGTACAAATACTCCTTCTTCCCTAGTGCTATTAGAGCATTGAATGGGTTGCCTGAGCTAGCCAGGAAAACCAGTGAGTTGGCAGAATTTAGGTCATTGGTTAACATGCATGACTAAATGCTTGACGTAATCATCTTCTTTTTTGAAGTAACGTCTGTATTACATAAGATAAGATAAGAATGGAACGGGTTGCCTGAATCGGCCAGGAAAACTAACGCTTATCAGAATTTAGGTCACTGAGTAACATTGCATGATGAATGGCCTACTAGATTGGCACATATGGATACGCCTCAACGTTAGACGTAAATATCTTTTATTTTGAAGGTCTGTAATTTATAAAATAAAATAAGAATGAGCTGCATGCCAAGGTTTGAGTTGACGGTTCCCAAACTGAGGATATATGGATCAATCCCCCCCCCCCCCTTTTTTTTCCGGTTGGCAAAAAAAACAAAACATTTTGCACTTTGATCTGTTGTCCTAGATCTATCAAGCACTGGATGGTTGCATTGTCGTGAATCCGAACTCTCATAGATTACTTCGCTACATTAGTTTAGATTATTTAGGCCTAACACAGTTATGCGATAGTAAAAGAAAATAGTAATATCATAGTCAATCGTAGACATATAAATATAAATGTCTATGAGAAGATCTAATTTAATTGTTTAAATTTGTTTCGTCACATCAGCCTAAAAAAAATGATACTTTTAAAAATATCTATATACTTAATTCTTGATGCGTAAACTTTTTTTTTAGAGATCATCTAAGATTATGTATTGACATCCATCAAAATCAATCATTCTTATGATTGTATGACTATGATCTACTCTAGTCTAGACTAGTTAATATAGACTCTAGACCCTAGATTCTATTTTGAATCCAAATCATTTAGTTCTACTTGATCCAGGCCTATTAAATTAAAAGGTCTTGCCAGATATCAAGAGTATCTAATCTAGTTACTAAAAGTAATACTAACCAAGTTACCGTCTTACGCCGTCTAGTATTGTCTAGACAAGTTGGTAGTACTAGTATCTTAGTAGTATACAGCTATACTTTATAAAGTAAATTACTTAGATATAGTAGATAGATTAGTAGATAATGATAAATCTAGTAGATACTGGATTATAGTAGATTCTATAAAATAATCTATACTTTATATACAAAGTTTTAGATCTAGAATAATCTAGATATAGACTCTACATCAAACACTAGAAATAGAAATGTCAATTAGATAAAGATCTAGAATCTAGTGATTCTACTCTTAGGTCTACTTAATGTAAATCTAGCCTTTAAAATCCATAGTTCTTTGTTTTGATGGTGAGGTGTTAGGTCTAAAATACTAGATCTAGAAACTGTATTGTGTACATGGGATGATTGGTCCTTTTGATAAGATCTCTAACAAACTTGGGGGGCATGATGGCTGAGTGGTTAAATACTTGGCTTCCGAACCTGGGTTTGAATCTTGGTGAAGACTGGGATTTTGAATTTCAGGATTTTTAGGGCGCCTTTAAGTCCACCCAATTGTAATGAATACCTGACTTTAGTTGGGGAAAAGTCAATTTTAGGTGGTTGGTCATTGTGCTGGCCACATGATGCCCTGCTCATTGACCGTAGGCCAAAGAAACAGATGACCTTAACATCATCTGCCCTATAGATCACAGGTCTTGGTTGATTTTATCTGCAGAGCTTTAGCTTGTGTCAAAGTCTACTGATATACATTTTTTTTGCTTAAATTGCATTTTGTGTAATGCATCTTTCATGCTTATACTATAGCATGCTCAGTGCGCTTTGGTGAAATCTCTTTATTACTGGGTATCTGGTAGAAGGTTACAGTGATACTTTTAGGCTCTTTAGGGCAATATCCTAAGCCTCTACCCACCCTGTGTCCACCGCTCTGAGGTCCTCCTTAAAATTGTGGTGCCAAGTTATATTAGGACGTCCCTGTTTGCACTTTCCTTGTTTTGGCCTCCATGTCATCGCAACTCTTGGTATGCACTATTCATTTTTTAAGAACATGTGCTACAAATGTCATGTGACGCTCAGTCACTAAGTGTTTCCAGTTCAGCAGTTAGGATTTCATTGTTTGAGACCCAATCTTTTTAACTGACTCCTAAAATCTGTCTTAGCCATTTTTGTTCAGCCACATTTAATCATTTCTCGATTTGCTTCCAGAAGCTCTAAAAATTTGAATGCTAAATGTCAATGTGGCTATCACACTTATCCATCTCAAACTGCCTTTTGTAGAGAGGAATGCACTACTGGATTGGGTATAAGCTGGAGTTTTATTTAAGTTTTAATAATAACGGTATATCTAATAGAGTTTATTGTTGGCATGCAATAAAATCATTTGAAGAAACCAGTTATATGTTGCTGTTGAAACAATGTTAAAATTATATGTGATTGCTTTTAATGGCAATATTTGGCTTGTAAGAGTTCCTGTTAATTAAATTAATTCAATAGGACAACTTAGAATTTATAAAGTTTGTTATTAATATAAAAGTAAAATTTTAAAGTGGTAATAAGAGCCCTTGTCATGAAATATTACCAAATCTTACCAGGAATGTAGGCTCTTCTTTTTTATTATTATTAATATTTCATTACTTATATTATGTTTGATATTTTATTTAATTCAAATTTTCCCTGTTGTAAGATTTAATATTAAATTTTGTCTTCAAAATACACATTTTTATAGAAATAGAAAAAAAAAAAGGAATCTTAACTTCAGGGTTGGGATTTCTGTAGTTCTTAACATTAGTCTATTGTAGATGTGGTGGGGTGGGGGCGTGGTGGCTGAGCGGTTAAGTGCTTGGTATCTGAACCTGTGTTTCTTGGTTCAAATCTCGATGAAGACTAGGATTTTGAATTTCATGATTTTTAGGGCGCCCCTTGAGTCCATCCAACAATAATGGATACCCGACTTAAGTCGGGAAAAGTAATGGCAGTTGGTAGTTGTGCTGGCCACATGACACCTTGCTGGCCAAAGAAACAGATGACCTTAACATCATCTGCCCCATAGATTGCAAGGTCTAAATGGGGAAACTTTACTTTACTTTACTATTGTAGATCTAAATTACACCATTAATAAGTTGATACCTACTTGTATAGTAACATTGCGTGTTATTAAAATAATTGAAGCAAAAAAGAAAAGTTTGAACTTTGACAGCAACTTTGGCAACAGTCTTTATTTTATAAATTAACATACAGAGGCTCCTGCCTACCTTTAAAGATGTGTTAATTTAGTCCTGCCTGTTAATTAGTTACTTATTTATCTTTTATCCATATTGATTAGAACTCTCTCATATTTACTATATTTGTATTATTTGTTCTCTTCCAAGCAGAAGATGAGGTCACAAGTGAAGATACCTTCTGACACGAACCATTAACTCTTAGATGCAAACGGAAAAACTTCATAACAGAACTAAGCTTTCCAAAAACCATGTGTGACTCAACGCATAGCCAAGAAAATCTTTCTGCCGAAAAGATAGGTGATCCTATTGATGCCAAATCTTTCCCATGTCACATATGCAGTGAACTATTCCAGGATTTAGCTTACTTTCAGAAGCACATCCTGAATCACCATGAGGATAATGCTTTTCTATATCCTCCAACTCACGAAGAATTGCAACAGTTTTCTTTCTTAAAAGAGCACAACCTATTATACAGCCTAGAAAAACATTACATATGTCTGGTATGTGGAAAGGTGTTTGTTAAGAAATCTCATTTACGTCGGCACAATGCCATTCACACTGGAGAGAAACCCTACATTTGCCTTGTCTGTGGGCTAGGATTTAGTCAGAGGTCTTATCTCAGGCGTCACAGCCGTACCCATAGTGAGGATAGACCGTTTCAGTGCCAGATTTGTTGCAAAGGTTTCAAAAGAAAAGATGACATGCAGCGCCACCTTGTGGTTCATGGTAAAAATAAACCAATCATAATGTTTGACAACAATGAAGAGGTTCAAAGCCAGGCTGAAAATCAGGCCCTGCCCTTTCCAAGTAACTCAAACATTTTTAAATGTTTATTATGTAATTCCATTTTTGATCGTCTGGATTTGTTGCAAAAGCACATCGCCACACACTCAAAGTCAAAACAGCGGTCACTTTCTTGTCAAATATGTCATAAAACTTTCCCAAGGATGTACTACCTAATCCGGCACAACTTTACTCATGCTGCGGAAAAACCGTTCAAGTGTGATTTGTGCAGCAAAGCTTTCCACCGACGAGACAAGCTCCAGCGTCACCACTTGGTTCATGTTCAGAAGACAGAGGTTGATTGTGGCATTAGCAGCAATGAATTCAAGAACATTTTATACTTGAGAAATCAATTTGTTCAAGTCCGTATATCTTCCCACAAATTTAATTGTGTTCATTGCAATAGATCATTCACGCGCTTGTCCACCTTGAGAAATCATATTTTAACTTATGTACGAGATAAGAAGTTTCTATGTTTGATGTGTAACAAAACATTCTTTGAGCTTAGGCGTTTAAAAGACCATATCAAAAGGTTTCATTATGTGGAGAAGAAGTTTAAATGCATCTATTGCGAGAAAGACTTTCCCCGCTCAACACACCTGGCGGAACACTTAATGATTCACACAGGGGAGAGGCCCTACATCTGTGAACTTTGCGGCAAAGGCTTTAGAAAGAATGCATCTCTCAAGCGGCACATCAAAATACATTCAGGAGAAAAGCAGTTTGAATGCCCCAAATGTAACAAAAGATTTGTTCATAAGTCGCAGCTGAATCTGCACAGCGTTGTTCACACTTCGGAGAAGCTGTTCAAGTGTGAACAATGTGATAAAGCTTTCCGAAGAAACTACAATCTGCGTAAACATCTCGTTGTCCACAGTAAGAACAAACCCTTCATTTGTGAATTTTGCAGTTTAGGATTCAGGCGCAAGTCAAACTTGGTGGAGCATGTACGGACTCACACCGGGGAGAAGCCGTTCATGTGTCACATATGTGGTAAAAAGTTTAGCAAGCACTCCTCTTTGAAAAGTCATAACCTGTTTCACACTGGAGAGAAAGCATTTGCATGTCATCTATGTGGCAATAGCTATAAAAGGAAAGCGACACTGCAGGAACATTTGCAGGCTCATGTTGGAAAGAAACCGTACACTTGCCATGTCTGTGATGAAGGATTTAGACGAAAGCCATTGCTGCTGGAACATCTAGCCACTCATTCTGACAAGTCTAATTCTTCTAGTTTTAAAAATAAATTTTCGAAACTCATAGGAAACACATTACTAAAGAAAGTGAAGTTTTAAAAAAAAAATCAATATTACATTTTGTCATATTTTAAATCTGTGTTGTCCTTTTAAAAACTTTTTTGTTTGTAAAATGTTTTACATGTTTCGGATGTTCCTTCAGAGTTGAAAATAATTACTTCCTAGTCCAAACCTCCCGCAGGACGACGGGGGATGGGAGCTGGCAGGGTTTGAACCCGGGACCATCGATAAATCTGAACGACAGTCCAGCGCGCGAACTGCACGACCAGGCAGCCATCCTGATTTTGTTATTATAAGGTCAGCTGCTTTATCTAATGAGTTATTTTAACTGAAGTAATGACAAAGAGAGATAACTGTCGAGGAAAAAAGCCCAGGAACTCAGTTCCTTGTTCCCCTGGTAATACTTTTTAAACTCCTGACACTTATTGCTTTCTTTATAAAAAATTATTTTGCTTCTGCGAAAGAATGGACTTAAAATAGGTATCTTCTGTAAAAGTATTGACTCAAGTATGTATTGCTTATTAAATATAAAAATGTTGTCTTTAATTGCGTCTGCCTCACAGTATCATTGGTGTTGCACAAACAAGCAACACTGCCGAGTGTTTGCTGCCTTCCAATCTCTTTTTTTTTTTTTTTTATGTCATGACAAATGTATATCCCCTTTCAGACCATGCGATCTATCTGGTGATGATGTTGAGGTCATCTTTTTTGGCCGATTGTTAACAAGCAGGGTGTCATGTAGCCAGCACAATGACTAACCACCTTTATTTTCGCCAACTAAAGTCATGTACCCATATGATTTGGGTTGATTCAGGCACCCTGAAAATCCTGATATTCAAAATCCCAGTCTTCACTGAGATTGAAACCCAGGATCCCAGGTTTGGAAGCCAAGCACTTAACTACCCACCCACCGCACCCCAACTGTATTACTAGATAGTGTTTACGTGTATCAGTTTATTACAAGCCTTGATATGTAAGATTACATACATACTGGCTGGAAAAGAATTATCTTGGATGTAATTATCTTCTTTCTTCAACACCTGTAATTTATAAAATAAAAAGCTAAGATAATTATAAAGAAAGGTGATGTCATTTCTAAAAAGAAATATCACCTGTACTATATTATACTATGTATACTAGTAGCAGTTAATAATACAAGACACTTTATTTGATAGATTATCTTGAACTTAATAAACTTTAATATAATTGTGATGCATTTAAAAAATAAATAAATAAATCCTGTTTTTTTTTCTATCATTTCAAAGATAGGAGTATGTATATTTATTTTGTAATACCTCTAGGCTAAAAGCACCTATCGTAAAGTCTGCTCTATGACAACTATTTGTCAGCCAGCTAGTACACTTTTAAAGTCACTTGTCACATTTTAAATTCACTCTTGAAATTCCAAATTTAAAACTAATTTAATCGTTCTTTGAAAAAAAAACACAAAAAAAATCATATTTGATATTTGATGACTTTACATGTGGAATAATTAACTTGTTATTCATTTACATGTTTGTAATATTTGTGTAAAAGATTATAACTGGACTAGTAAGATAAGGTAACAGCTCTTGTACTTACCTTTTTCTAACTTCTACAGAAAAGAAGCAACTGATTGTCCATGTATTAATTTGACACTATATAATGATGAGTCTATGATTTTACATTTCTTAATGTAGACACTTTACATAATACATTTAATGTTGATACATGTATTTATTAAATATTTATTATTATAATGTATGTATAATGATATGAGTATTGAGCCTGTATTAATATAGACTTTATTTTAAATGATATATATAATGATGTAATGATGCATACACTATTGTTATAATTTATATCTCTATTGCTTCCATGTTACTTGTATATATGCTGTGTCTTCCTCTTCATTTTGTTTTAGGGATAACACGTTTAGGTAAAACATATTGTGAGAATTTGAACTTAGATGTTTGTAAAATGCTTTACATGTTTCGGATGTTCCTTTAGAGTTGAAGATAGTTTACTTCCTAGTCCAAACCTCCCGCAGGACGACGGGGGATGGGAGCGGGTAGGGTTTGAACCCTCGACCGTCGATAAATCCGAACGACAGTTCAGCGCTTAAAGCGCATGACCAGGCAGCCATCCATAAGTCACACTGGCGCATTT
Source organism: Biomphalaria pfeifferi (assembly GCA_030265305.1). NCBI lineage: Eukaryota > Metazoa > Mollusca > Gastropoda > Planorbidae > Biomphalaria > Biomphalaria pfeifferi. The sequence continues at coordinate 1,543,979 of JASAOG010000164.1, forward strand.
CTTTGCCTTAACCCCTGTCTGGTGAGGACCTATTTGAACCTGGAATGTTTTTGACCACAAACTTGGCATGCTTGTGCAGCTGGCTCCTGGAGGGGGTAGCTGTTCATTTCTTTTCTGCCACTTTTGATATGCTGGATGGCTGCCTGTTCATGAGGCATGCACTCCAGACTGTTATCTCAATGGTCTTAGGTTCGAACCGTGCCCGCCACCATCACCTGCTGTCCTGCGTGAGTTTTGGGGTTAGGGTGTAATAACCCTTAATTCGGAAGGAACATCCAAAAATGTAAAACTTATTTTAATTGGATGAAATTATTGCAGGCGGAACTGAAAGTCTAGTTTTTTGTTTTTTTTCGTTTTTTTTTTTAGAAAAGGCTAGGTCCGCATAATCCTTCAGAGTGCTTTGACCCTGATACTTGTACATCATATTTCCAGTGTGCTACAGATACATTAAATTTTGTTAAAAAATGAAGTTATTCTATAACCATATTGCATAATCTGTTGTAAATTATATTTAAATATTGTCTATTTCTATGTATTGTTTTATTAACAAATATATTTATAGATTTGATTTGAACCGCAACATGTTAATTTTTATGTGATTTTCCTTTTTTTTCGTCTTAAAAATAAATTTAGAATGTAAAAAAAAAATCGTTTGTCTCTAGATCTAGTTGTCAAACTCTTGTTTGTTTGCTGCTTTCTTTTTCTTCAAAGTGTTAAAACGAAGAAATGAAGCAACCAGGTCATACAGATCCTTTTAAGTGCCTTATTTCAGACCAGTTGTCAGAAATCTTGTATATCCATTTCTTACTTAATTTGTTATTTAGGTCTGATTACTTTAACTCAGTATTTGTTATTAGGTCTGATTACTTTAACTCAGTATTCGTTATTTAGGTCTGATTACTTTAACTCAGTATTTGTTATTAGGTCTGATTACTTTAACTCAGTATTTGTTATTTAGGTCTGATTACTTTAACTCAGTATTTGTTATTAGGTCTGATTACTTTAACTCAGTATTTGTTATTTAGGTCTGATTACTTTAACTCAGTATTTGTTATTAGGTCTGATTACTTTAACTCAGTATTTGTTATTAGGTCTGATTACTTTAACTCAGTATTTGTTATTAGGTTTGATTACTTTAACTCAGTATTTGTTATTTGGTCTGACGCCTCATTCAGACTCTGCGATGATGTAAAGGTGATCTGTTTCTTTGGCTGATGGTAAATGAGAGCATCATGTGGCCAGCACAATGATCAACTGCCTTTACTTTCTTCAACTAATGTCAAGGACCGGTATTCATCAGAATAGGGTAGACACAGTGGAGTCCTGAAAATCCACAATTCACCAGGATTTGACCCCAATAGTGCTAGCTCTATTCCATACAGCCACCACATAGGCCTCTCTCTCTATATATATACATATAGACACGTTTTATTTTTATTTTTTTTAAGGACCTAAAAGGAGATGGAACTCATGTCTTACTGTGAAAGTTTTCATCATCATCAACTAGTTTATGTTTTTTTGTCAATAAAGAATGGAAGTTAATTCTCTTCTTAATATATTTCTATGTTAACTTTGACCCAGTTGTGAATTGAACATGTACAGGACTTGTGCCAGGAGATTGAACATGTACAGGACTTGTGCCAGGAGGTTGAACATGTACAGGACTTGTGCCAGGTGGTGCCAAATTATTGAGCTTGAGCTATCAGGTTTTAATGACCACGAATCATTGTCTGTTTGTGGGATTTGCGCTGAAGACTGTTATGTGGTCCCAATAGTCCCACTGCATTCCTCGTCATCCAGCATTAGGTCAGGGCTAGGACGTAATTAACTTCAAAACTGAAGGAACATTTGAAATATGTTTTAAAAAAAAACAAACTATTAAGTTTACTGTTATTGGTTTGGAACATTGCCTCAAACAGCCTAATTTCGAACCTTGATTCTGCAAGGCCTAAGAAGATTTGTTTCGACTTCTAGTTTGGTATTTTTTAAATTTTAGCTTGAACATTGATGAAAATCCTGTCCATCATACAATATATGTACATGCACATGCTAGTGATTAATATAAACACACATATACAAACATATATATCAACCTCAACACACCACCTTTGCTACACTCATGGAATTGGAAATGTAGGCCTAGTTTTGCTTTTATTTGGAAGGAAAGAAGGTCGAAGCTTAAAATCCTCTTGAATATGGTGACTATGCTTTAGTTTTTCTCAGGCTGTTGATTAAAGTATTGTATATGGCCTCCTTCAGTCGCGAAGCGACTATTGATCATTAGCTGTGGTGGGAACGATGTCGCCCACACATTCCCCCCTGTCCACGCAGCTGATGTATTCAAAGGAACAGCAGTGCCGACACAGTTTAGGGTCAGCGGCGTTCTGCTAGGGTGTAGCACTGGGTGCTGCAAACTGCCGTAGTGTCGCCAGCTCCTGATTTCTCCTCAGGGTTGACTCCAGAAGCCTTTCCCATGGGTATAGCTTTCCTTCTCCTATGTGGGTTGTGTTGTACATTTACTATATTAGTGGACCTCAGCTATTGGTAGGAAAATAGATCAGTGTGTAAACTGTGTGTATATTTTATTTCTTTGCTTTAGGCTACCCATGTAGGCTATAGGTAGGCCTAAAAATCTATTTTATAGAAAAATATAGTGCCTATAATAATAGTAACCAGATCTAATATCATAAAATGTTACAGTACTTTTTTTTTTTTTACAAAATATCTATTTAATTATTGATGCCGTAACTTTTTTTTTTTTTTTTTTGGAATTTCCAAGATACAATGACGGGACCAGGATATTGTTGCTTATATTTTACTAGGACCAAACATCAGATTCAACAGTCTACTCTGGATCTAGAATATATAATAGATCTAGTCATTTCTAATGTCCAGATAAAAGAGTCTAGATCTAGAACAGTGTTTCTCAAACTTTTTTGTCTGGCGGCACAGTAAAAAAAACTACAAAAATTTCGCGGCACACCACGAAGAGCAACAGTTATTTTATAATAAAAAGGAAAAAAAGTATTTTACCTGTCATGAGGTATTATATTTAATTCGAAGGGTTTGCCTTTTGTTGTTTTTTTTTAGAGCAAATGCGAACTAATCGAGGCTCCAGAGTCGACAAACAAACTCGTATTTCATCGTCTATTGTAAGAAGTCTCTCTCTTTTCTTAGATTTGATTTCAGTCAATGCTGAAAATCCAAAGTCACAAAACCATAAAGATGCAAATGGAAGAATTATTTTGATTGCTTTTAAATTGATTGCAGGATATAACTTGTTGATTGAAATCCAAAACTTATCCAGGCTTTTCTCGGCAAAACTTGACTTAAGAACTGCATCGATTTTTAAATCAATGAGCTGCTCTGCTTCGTCAGTTGTCAGATTTGTATTTTCATTGTTTCCAAATGGATAACTGACCCATCCATATTCATTACTTCCAACTGTTGGAAAGTAATGTTGCAATGCTGACTGCAAGTATGTCAAAGTGTCCAGAATTTCGGGGGTGATTTCTTTATTTGAAGCACATTCACAGTAAGTAGGAAAGCAGTCGAAGACTCCTTTCGAGATCTTACTTTGCCACAAAGACAATTTTTCACCAAATGACTTCAGTTTTGAGGATGCAGTGAGATGGTTTCCGATGGTCCTTGAAGACTTAAATTCAATGAATTTAATTTGTCAAATAAATCAGAGAGAAATGTCACCTTAACCCACCAGATCTCGTCATGAATAGAAATCCAAACTGAACCATCCATATTCATTACTTCCAACTGTTGGAAAATGTTGCAATGCTGACTGCAAGTGTGTCAAAGTGTCCAGAATTTCGGGGGTGATTTCTTTATTTGAAGCACATTCATAGTAAGTAGGAAAGCAGTCGAAGACTCCTTTCGAGATCTTAGTTTGCCACAAAGACAATTTTTCACCAAATGACTTCAGTTTTGAGGATGCAGTGATGATGGTTTCCGATGGTCCTTGAAGGCTTAATTTCAATGAATTTAATTTGTCAAATAAATCAGAGAGAAATGTCACCTTAACCCACCAGATCTCGTCATGAATAGAAAATCCAAACTGACCCATCCATATTCATTACTTCCAACTGTTGGAAAGTAATGTTGCAATGCTGACTGCAAGTTTGTCAAAATGTCCAGAATTTCGGGGGTGATTTCTTTATTTGAAGCACATTCACAGTAAGTAGGAAAGCAGTCGAAGACTCCTTTCGAGATCTTACTTTGCCACAAAGACAATTTTTCACCAAATGACTTCAGTTTTGAGGATGCAGTGATGATGGTTTCCGATGGTCCTTGAAGACTTAAATTCAATGAATTTAATTTGTCAAATAAATCAGAGAGAAATGTCACCTTAACCCACCAGATCTCGTCATGAATAGAAAATCCAAACTGAACCATCCATATTCATTACTTCCAACTGTTGGAAAATGTTGCAATGCTGACTGCAAGTGTGTCAAAGTGTCCAGAATTTCGGGGGTGATTTCTTTATTTGAAGCACAGTCATAGTAAGTAGGAAAGCAGTCGAAGACTCCTTTCGAGATCTTAGTTTGCCACAAAGACAATTTTTCACCAAATGACTTCAGTTTTGAGGATGCAGTGATGATGGTTTCCGATGGTCCTTGAAGGCTTAATTTCAATGAATTTAATTTGTCAAATAAATCAGAGAGAAATGTCACCTTAACCCACCAGATCTCGTCATGAATAGAAAATCCAAACTGACCCATCCATATTCATTACTTCCAACTGTTGGAAAGTAATGTTGCAATGCTGACTGCAAGTTTGTCAAAGTGTCCAGAATTTCGGGGGTGATTTCTTTATTTGAAGCACATTCATAGTAAGTAGGAAAGCAGTCGAAGACTCCTTTCGAGATCTTAGTTTGCCACAAAGACAATTTTTCACCAAATGACTTCAGTTTTGAGGATGCAGTGATGATGGTTTCCGATGGTCCTTGAAGGCTTAATTTCAATGAATTTAATTTGTCAAATAAATCAGAGAGAAATGTCACCTTAACCCACCAGATCTCGTCATGAATAGAAAATCCAAACTGACCCATCCATATTCATTACTTCCAACTGTTGGAAAGTAATGTTGCAATGCTGACTGCAAGTTTGTCAAAATGTCCAGAATTTCGGGGGTGATTTCTTTATTTGAAGCACATTCACAGTAAGTAGGAAAGCAGTCGAAGACTCCTTTCGAGATCTTACTTTGCCACAAAGACAATTTTTCACCAAATGACTTCAGTTTTGAGGATGCAGTGATGATGGTTTCCGATGGTCCTTGAAGACTTAAATTCAATGAATTTAATTTGTCAAATAAATCAGAGAGAAATGTCACCTTAACCCACCAGATCTCGTCATGAATAGAAAATCCAAACTGAACCATCCATATTCATTACTTCCAACTGTTGGAAAGTAATGTTGCAATGCTGACTGCAAGTTTGTCAAAATGTCCAGAATTTCGGGGGTGATTTCTTTATTTGAAGCACATTCACAGTAAGTAGGAAAGCAGTCGAAGACTCCTTTCGAGATCTTAGTTTGCCACAAAGACAATTTTTCACCAAATGACTTCAGTTTTGAGGATGCAGTGATGATGGTTTCCGATGGTCCTTGAAGACTTAAATTCAATGAATTTAATTTGTCAAATAAATCAGAGAGAAATGTCACCTTAACCCACCAGATCTCGTCATGAATAGAAAATCCAAACTGACCCATCCATATTCATTACTTCCAACTGTTGGAAAGTAATGTTGCAATGCTGACTGCAAGTTTGTCAAAATGTCCAGAATTTCGGGGGTGATTTCTTTATTTGAAGCACATTCACAGTAAGTAGGAAAGCAGTCGAAGACTCCTTTCGAGATCTTACTTTGCCACAAAGACAATTTTTCACCAAATGACTTCAGTTTTGAGGATGCAGTGATGATGGTTTCCGATGGTCCTTGAAGACTTAAATTCAATTAATTTAATTTGTCAAATAAATCAGAGAGAAATGTCACCTTAACCCACCAGATCTCGTCATGAATAGAAAATCCAAACTGAACCATCCATATTCATTACTTCCAACTGTTTGAAAATAATGTTGCAATGCTGACTGCAAGTGTGTCAAAGTGTCCAGAATTTCGGTGGTGATTTCTTTATTTGAAGCACATTCATAGTAAGTAGGAAAGCAGTCGAAGACTCCTTTCGAGATCTTAGTTTGCCACAAAGACAATTTTTCACCAAATGACTTCAGTTTTGAGGATGCAGTGATGATGGTTTCCGATGGTCCTTGAAGGCTTAATTTCAATGAATTTAATTTGTCAAATAAATCAGAGAGAAATGTCACCTTAACCCACCAGATCTCGTCATGAATAGAAAATCCAAACTGACCCATCCATATTCATTACTTCCAACTGTTAGAAAGTAATGTTGCAATGCTGACTGCAAGTTTGTCAAAATGTCCAGAATTTCGGGGGTGATTTCTTTATTTGAAGCACATTCACAGTAAGTAGGAAAGCAGTCGAAGACTCCTTTCGAGATATTACTATGCCACAAAGACAATTTTTCACCAAATGACTTCAGTTTTGAGGATGCAGTGATGATGGTTTCCGATGGTCCTTGAAGACTTAAATTCAATGAATTTAATTTGTCAAATAAATCAGAGAGAAATGTCACCTTAACCCACCAGATCTCGTCATGAATAGAAAATCCAAACTGAACCATCCATATTCATTACTTCCAACTGTTTGAAAATAATGTTGCAATGCTGACTGCAAGTGTGTCAAAGTGTCCAGAATTTCGGTGGTGATTTCTTTATTTGAAGCACATTCATAGTAAGTAGGAAAGCAGTCGAAGACTCCTTTCGAGATCTTACTTTGCCACAAAGACAATTTTTCACCAAATGACTTCAGTTTTGAGGATGCAGTGATGATGGTTTCCGATGGTCCTTGAAGACTTAAATTCAATGAATTTAATTTTTTCAAATAAATCAGAGAGAAATGTCACCTTAACCCACCAGATCTCGTCATGAATAGAAAATCCAAACTGACCCATCCATATTCATTACTTCCAACTGTTGGAAAGTAATGTTGCAATGCTGACTGCAAGTTTGTCAAAGTGTCCAGAATTTCGGGGGTGATTTCTTTATTTGAAGCACATTCATAGTAAGTAGGAAAGCAGTCGAAGACTCCTTTCGAGATCTTAGTTTGCCACAAAGACAATTTTTCACCAAATGACTTCAGTTTTGAGGATGCAGTGATGATGGTTTCCGATGGTCCTTGAAGACTTAATTTCAATTAATTTAATTTGTCAAATAAATCAGAGAGAAATGTCACCTTAACCCACCAGATCTCGTCATGAATAGAAAATCCAAAGTCTTTTTTGTTTTCAGCCTCTAAGAATGAAATCAGCTCAGCCTTGAGTTGAACGACACGCTTTAACACTTTCCCATGGAGAGCCAACGAACGTTGGTGTGATACAGGAGACATTTGTAGTCTGAATTCCTTGTTTCACAAAGCTCTGAGAAAAGTCGGGATGCAAGCGGTCGAGATTTGATGAAGTTTACAACTTCAATCACTTGATCCAGAGCAGACATCAAATCTTTCGGTAAAGATTTGAAGGCAAGAGCTTCTCTGTGGATCATGCAGTGAACAACTAATACATTTGGATTTTCTTGACGCACAAGAGTGACGAATCCCTTTCTATTTCCCTGCATAGAAGGACATCCATCGGTGCAAACGCTGACACAGTTTTACCACTGTAGTTTGAAGAGCAAAATGTTTTCGTTCACCACTTTAAAAATATCTTCGCCTTTGGTCTTAGTTGGTAAGTCTTTTCAAAATAAGAATTCGTTGACACATTTTTCATCCTTTATGAACCGAATAAAAGCTAGCAGCTGGGCTTTGCCGCTAACGTCAGTGGATTCATCAACTTGAAGAGACCACAGCAGAGACACTTCTTCGTCAGTCACGTCGAAGTGTTTGCAGATTTGATCTTTTAAATCTGACGATAAGTCTTCAATTCTGAGCGAGATATTATCATTTTACAAAGGAATTTTTTTTAACTTTTTCGACGGCATCGGGTCCTAGAATAGTTTCAACAACTATTGCTAAAGCTGGTGCAATGATTGATTCAGCCTCTGTGTGTGCTTTCTTGCGTTTTTGTTAATAACTGAGCAAGCTTATAACTTGCAATCAATCCCTTTTCTGGCAGCTTTAGGTACTTTGTAAGTTTCTTAGCTTGTTTATTTTGTTGAGCCCTGATGTTTTCAACGTATTTTTTCGGTTGCGCTTTTACAGCTGGATATTTTGTTTCCAAGTGTCTCTTCGATTTGCTTGGAACAAGCGCCTCTTTCGACAGAGTTGCTTTGCAGATCAGACAGATGGGCAATGGACCATCTTCAGGTCCCGAAGATATGAAACCATATCCGATGCAATCTTTTTTGTACCTTCGTTTGGTTCCTTGCTTTTCATTTAACACTTTCGCAGTTTCATTCTTGCTAAAGTATGTCTCCATGGATAACAATGAATAAGGCTTAGTGATAACTTGTTATTATTAGCACACACCTAAAAAATTTACATGAAACGCATCGCTTATTATTATCGTTACCAATTCAAGAACTGCTGTGCGTCTGCTAAGGCGGCCTACATTTGAGTCATTATAATAATATAATGTATAATTTAAAAATTCCATAACCTGAATAAATAACACCCCTTTCCGTCATAATGGAGCGATCCACTACTACTACTGGTCATTGCAAGTGGAGATGTCATCGCAACGTAAAATAAAAATTTAATAGTAGGCAGACCTGTGTAACGCCTGCACGTGTGGCGTTCTGAAAACTCCCGCGGCACACCTGCAAATCGTCGGTGGCACACTAGTGTGCCGCGGCACACAGTTTGAGAAACACTGATCTAGAATCTAGTCATGGAGGTCCTGGGCGAAGTGAATTTGGTGGCCCCAAATGAAATAGAAAATGAAAATAAATAACAGCAAAAATAATAAAATCAGGTAATTTATTAAAAACCTAGTGACTCGAACAAAAACATTGGGCAGAAATTTCGCTATTTGCTGTCCCTGACTAGATCTAAATGAATTAATCTTAATTCGATTTTGACATAGATCTGGAATAATCTAGATCCAAATAAATGTCTCTCCCAGTTATTTATATAAAATCCATGATTAAATCTAGATCTATCTATATTATAAAGTAGAATGTGAGGCGTATGTATGTATGTATGTTACTTATAGACATCAAAACCGCTTGACCAATCTTGATAAAACTAGGCAGGAATGTTACTTGGGTACTAACTTAGACTGTAGTGTATGTATTGTAGCCCTAAAACAAACTTAAGACCCTCAAAAAAAAAAAATATAAAGTTGTCCGACTCTAATACAGATATAGTATTTTATATATCTAGGCCATGGTTAACAATGTTGACATGAGAAAAGATCGAAATGATTTAGGCCTAGATCTAATTTTAAGAAATACACTTTGCGCACATATTTTTTATGACACATGAAAATACAAAAGAAGATCCATTGATTTCATTATATAATAAAATTAACCTTCAATTTTGTGTTTCAAAAGCATTTTTTACATAAATTAGTTCCTGATATCTGTGACTACAGATTTCCTGGCGAACATTCTTTCATTAGATATTACCAATTGGTTACACATTAACACATCTCTCTACTGAGTCTATTCCTAGATCACGTAATCACGTAATCACGTAAACGTAATCATCTTCTTTTTTGAAGTAACGTCTGTATTATATAAGATTATATAAGATCTAAAACTCTTATTGAACTCTAAGATGATAAAACTTCTTTTCGCAAATATAGTTTTGTGCTTTAACACATAAACATACTAATTATTGTCCATTCATTTGATATTTTAATCAATTTAACATTTAAATTTGTTTTTCTAAAGCATATTTAATACATTCGTTCGCTAAAGTTGCGTAGCCGTGTTGAGATAGGCCTATATTCATTTATGAAAAAAAGTTACGCATGCGCAACACAGAATGAACTCTATAAAAGCCAATTTTTAACTCTAGATTAGTGTAGATTTAGATCTATGTCTACCTCAGGATCTAACGTGCCCAGGTGAGCTGTTCTGCCTCATCGTGGCACCTGGGTGGAAACGGCTACTTGAGGGGGTAGCTAGGCGAAACGAATGGCAAAACATAACCCCCGTGGGGATGCCCACGGGTAGACGAGAGTCAACCCCTTGCACGGGCGGGGTTGTAAAAAAGTCCCCACAAAACTGTCACACATCCATGCGCCGTTCCTCAAAGGACCGTTACATAAATGGCGAGTCCCCCACGGTTAGCTTGGTATAGTGAAGGAACATGACGGAGGCTCCCGGTGTCCTCGGCCTTGAGTTGGGGGCCTAAGGCATTGGAAACAGCAATGCTTTCATAGGCATTGACTCGGGTCGCTCTCAAACAGAACTGTGTGTTCACACAGGTTTTTTTTTTTTTTTACTGTTCAGGCTGGACGACCTAACAGTTTTTTTTTTCGAACTTTGAGCTCAGACGACAATCAAATGGATCTATGATTCCTTCGAACACTTGAACATGCAAAATTAAGTCTATTCATCTCAAATTTTAATCAAATATATGTAGGCCTACAAGCAAATGTTTTAATTTGAAAAAAATGGATTTATGCCTATTAGCTATTTTTATTTGATAGCTTCATTCACACTATTTTTACATTGACACATTTGCTTTACTTATTACATTATTATTTCGTTTAATCGACAGTAAATAAAGACCCGCGGGTCGCGGACAACATATGTCTAGTATATTCTAAAGGCAACTCTCTCCCCTTTAAAAAAAATATTATGAGTAATCTTTCTTACTAGTGACTTGTGTGGTGGATAGTGGATACACTTACAGATCTAGTCAATCATATAGACTAAAAAGTATAGAATAGATCTAGAACTAATGATTAGATCTAATTTACATTCTAGATAGATTTTAATTCTTAACCTAGATCCAAATAAATCTACATTCTGTATATAATTAATATCCATTAGCTCAATAGTGTGAATAGCTGAGTGATAGCCATAGGCATAGGCAGAAATAAAAAATAGTGAAAAATAATACTTTAACTTAAATAATAGAAATAGATCTACTAAATTAGTAAACACTCCAGCAAATAGATCTAGATTACCAAGGCTAGATGTCTAGATCTATAAGATTCTAGATCTAGTCTAGGTCTAGATCACTTACACTTTATCCTTTTATGATAATTAGTTTTATCATTTAATCATTGTGATATTAGATGTAAGTCTAAGTTTATCTTTTTTTTTAACATAAACTTGAAATTTTAGTAACAAATGTAACATTTTAGAATTTTACTGCTTTGGACTTACCACTTTGTAATAAATATTTTAATAATAGTACTTAGTATCACTATTTTAGTGGACTCACTCCCCATTAATCTCAGACAGACTGCTACACTACTTTATACTTTCAAGAACATTAAGACCTACCTGTTAAAAACTATTTTAGATTAGTTTGTCATTTTAGCTCTCGTGTTTGTGTTTGTAGTGTTATTACAGCGCCTTGAGCCTACATTTTGTTTGTTAACATCTCTTTATAAATAAAATTATTATTTTAATATCAAAACACTTATTTATGGAGCAATCAGTAATGAAATGCAAGTTAAAATTGGAAGCGTCCCTAGAAATATTCAGAAAGTTTGTGGACAATAAAAATGGATTTGGAGGTCTCTCAATAGTTTCAATGTCAATTGGTCTGCACAACATTTAAAATAAATAATGGAGAAAAAAGATTTTGGAGTCTGCGTGTCTTTTGTGTACTAAAACAAGCTTTTTTTTTTAAAGGAAAATTTAAAATCCATAGTGACAAAAAAGAAAAAGATTTAACTTTTTTGTTTTTAAACAAACAAAAGTACCAGTACTTGACATAATTTAACCTGAGACCATCGAGATGAATATTCAAGTTGCATACCACAAGCAACTCAAGAGGGGGGGAGTTCTCACTGGATAGTATTTGAGGCAATTCAGAATCGCAGAGAAGATGCAATAATATATTTTAAAATTTCAACTGACAGTAAAATGTTTTGTTTGTTGTTTGGCTGGCTGGCTGCCTGGCCGTGCGGTTTGCGCGCTGGACTGTCGTTCGGATTTATCGACGGTCGAGGGTTCAAACCCTGACCGCTCCCATCCCCCGTCGTCCTGCGGGAGGTTTGGACTAGGAAGTAAACTATCTTCAACTCTGAAGGAACATCCGAAACACGTAAAACATTTTACAAACATTGAGAAAGCTAAAAGCATGAAATAGCGCTAAACAAAAACTATTGGTAAAAATATTTATAATCGCACAGATTTATTATTGTTGGTCTGGATCTATTACAAATTTAATTACATGACTGATCCAAACCAATTAATACAATTACACTTTGTATACGCTTTGTTTTTTAGAAAAGGTATTTTTGATGTTTTTCTTCTTTCAGTTATACCTTGGTGGCTAGGGATCCACCTCGATAAGACTGATATTAAAAGAGGTCATTGAATGGTGAATTACTATAATTAAAGTTGACAACTTTTTTGGAACAGAAGGAATATTATTAGATAATGCCTGATGAGTTAATTTTCCGTCTGCAAAGATGATAATAATGTCGATGAGAGTATGACAAAAATTTTAGATGTAATTAAAACAAATTCGACTTATAGTTGCAAGTTGTAAAGAAAGACACGTGTGAGAAAAGTTAAACTGGGAAATGAATGTAAAATTTATAAAAAGAATAAAAAGTACCCATTTCAGACCTTGCGATCTATACGGCAGATTATGTAATGGTCATCTATTTCTGTGGCCAATGGTTAATAAGCATGTCATGTGACCAACCGCTTTTACTTTCCCCAATGAATGTCAGGTATACATCAGAGGTGGGTGGACTCAAGGGTGTCCTAAAAATCCCAAAATTCAAAATGCCAGTCTTCACCGAGATTCAAACTATAAAACCGAGACCCCTCAGTTCAAAAGCCACGTCCTTCACCACTCAGCCACCATGCCCCCCTATGCAAAACTGATAATTTTTTTCCTGTAAATTTTTTAAATACCAACTTTTCTTGTCACAGACTTGTTACCCTATTATCCTATCACTTATCTTTCATCTAAATAGAATAAACCCTTCACTTCTACTCCACAGCAGATGCTGCTCCCACAGTTTTGAAACTAACATCTTAGAATGTCGAAATTCTCCCACCTCAAATGGACTCTATTTCCTTGTTGCCTAATATGCCTACAACAGCTGGTAAGTTTGTCGATATTCCTTCAGAAATGTTATTTCCTAGCCCGAACGTCTGGCAGCATTGCAGTTGAAATGGCAGGCAGGACTAGGACTATTTAGATGATAGTTCACACCACCAGGCAGCCTAAGAGATGGCTGCCTGGTTGTGCAGTTTGCGCCTGGATTGTCGTTTGGATTTATGAATGGTCTCGGGTTCAAACCCTGCCTGCTGCCATTCCTTGTCATCCTGCAGGAGGTTTGGACTAAGAAGAAAATTATCTTCAACTCTGTAGGAACATCTGAAACATGTAAATATTTTTATAAAATAGTGCATCAGCAAACAACTGGAAGAAGTCCTTTAATCCATTCACTAGTTAAATTAACTATGCCCTTAGTGAAAAGTATCATTCTTTATATGGTCTTGATAATTTGCTTCTAGTCATAAAAAGGGGTGCAGTTTGGAGTTAAACTCCCTAAAATTCTTAGTTTCTTTTTTAGACGTGTGGTTGGTGAAACTTTACATTAACTCTTAGACCTAGAAAAACACACGAGTTAACTAAATTTTGAAAAGCTTCATTGGCTACTGATTTAATTTTTTATCCTCATTGATTGTTGCTTTTTTTTCTTTTCTGTACAGAAGATTGATGTCACAAGAGAAGATAGCTGACACGAACAAGTAACTCTTAGATACAAATGGAAAACTTTACAACAGAACTAAGCTTTCCCCAAAATATGTCTGAATCAATACATAGCCAAGAAAATCTTTCTGTTGAAAAGATAGAATCTATGTGTTACTCAATGCATAGCCAAGAAAATCTTTCTGTTGAAAATACAGATGAACCTATTGACATCAAATCATTATCTTGTCACATTTGCAATGAACTATTCCAGGATATAGCTTACTTTCAGAAGCACAGCCTGACTCACCATGAGGATAACGCTTTTTTTTATCCTCAAACTCATGAAGAATTGCAACAGTTTTCTTTCTTAAAAGAACACAATCTATTATACAGCCTAGAAAAACATTACATATGTCTGGTGTGTGGAAAGGTGTTTGTTAAGAAATCTCATTTACGTCGGCACAATGCCATTCACACTGGAGAGAAACCCTACATTTGCCTTGTCTGTGGGCTAGGATTTAGTCAGAGGTCTTATCTCAGGCGTCACAGCCGTACCCATAGTGAGGATAGACCGTTTCAGTGCCAGATTTGTTGCAAAGGTTTCAAAAGAAAAGATGACATGCAGCGCCACCTTGTGGTTCATAGTAAAAATAAACCAATCATAATGTTTAAAATCAATGAAGGGATTCAAAGCCTGGCTGATGATTGGTTCCTATCTTTTCAACTTAAAACAAAAATATTTAAATGTTTATTATGTAATTCCATTTTTGACCATTTTTCTGTGTTAAAAAAACACATTGAAAGTCACTCAAAGTCAAAGCAACAGTCACTTTCTTGTCAGATATGTCATAAAACTTTCCCTAGGATGTATTACCTTATCCGACACAACTTTAATCACGCTGCAGAAAAACCGTTCAAGTGTGACTCATGCGAAAAAGCATTCCACAGGCGAGCCAAACCCCAGCGGCACCAATTGATTCATGTTAAGAGTGCAGAGGTCGACTGCAGCATTTGCTGTAAGGAATTTAAGAACATCTTTAACTTGAAAAAACACTTTGTTCAAATCCATGGACCTTCACGCAAGTTTACGTGTGTTCATTGTAATAAAAGTTTCTTACAGTTGTCCAGCTTGAGAGCTCATATTTTAACTTATACTAAAGATAAAAAGTTTCACTGTCTCATGTGCAACCGAACATTCTTTGATTTCAGGCGTTTAAAAGACCACATCAAAAGGTGTTATTCGGAGAAGAAGAATTTTAAATGTAGCTATTGCGACAAACATTTTTCCCGACTGACAAATTTGACTGAGCATGTGCTGGTTCACACGGGGGAGAGACCCTACATCTGTGAGCTGTGCGGCAAAGGCTTCAGGAAAAACTCAACACTGTATCGGCACATTAAAACGCATTCGGGAGTAAAAGCTTTTAAATGTCCTGATTGTGAGAAAAGTTTTCTCGAAAAGTCGCAGCTGAAGTTGCATAGTGTTGTACACACCACGGAGAAGTTGTTCAAATGTGAGCAGTGCGGCAAAGCATTCAGACGAAACTACGACCTGCGTAAACATCATGTCGTTCACAGTAGCGACAAACCCTTCGCGTGTGAGTTTTGCAGTCTAGGGTTCAGGCGAAAGTCCAACTTGATAGAGCATGTGCGCATTCACACTGGGGAGAGGCCGTTTGTGTGCCACATATGCGATAAAAAATTTACCAAGAGCTCTGCTCTAAAAAGTCATAACCTGTTTCACACTGGAGAGAAACCATTCAAATGTAATCTGTGTGGTAATGGCTATAAAAGAAAATCGTCACTGCAGGAACATCTACAGGCGCATGTTGGAAAGAAACTGTATGCGTGCCATGTCTGTGATGAAGGATTTAGACGGAAGCCATTGCTGCTGGAACATCTAAAAATTCATTCTGACGAGTCTAATTGTTAATTGTACTTTTTAAAAAAGTATTAATTAATTTTTCAACATTTCTCTAGACAATTGTGTTTATTAATTTTTTTTAATAGTTGATTGTATTTTGTCATATATTATATTTAAATATGCATTTTGCCATAAAAGTTTTATTTGTTATTTTAAGGAGAGCCACTAAAGTGGTCTGCTCAGTCTGAAAAAATGATGAGTTCAGTCAAGAACAAAAGTCCAAAATCTTTGCCACTTAATCCACTGGTTATACTTAAACTGCAGATGCTTATTCCTTTATAAAGCATAGTGTATCTGTGAAAGCATTGGCTTTAAGTACCTTTTCCTTCAATCTAAAAATCTACTTGTTAATACTTTTGAGCGGTAAAGTGCTTGGCTTCCAAACCGGGGAACCCGGCTCTAATGGGTACATGACATTAGTTAAGGATAGAAAAGGCAGTTGGCCTGTGATGCTGCCCACATGACACCTTCATTAACCGTTGGCATTAGACAGATGACCTTTACATCATCTGTCTCGTAGATCGCATGGTCTGAAAGGGGAAGTTTACTTTTTTTTTAATACTTTTAAACTTTAGTGGTACTCCTCCCTGTTCTCGAATAGAAAATTTAGCCCATGGAGCTGGTCTACAACGGATAAAGAAAGACAGAAAAAATTGGGCCTTGTAAAATGAAGGAGTGTGTTTTTTTTGTTTTTTTTTACATTAAGGCTTTCGGTGCAATAGCCTCTCTCCACCATGAACCGAAAGAAGGTTCTGGGATGGTATGGGTGTACCTTTGCTAAGGCAAGCAAAAATAATTGCTTTTAAATTTACGGTGACTGACAATCAAATTTTCTCTAATAACTTGTTCCCAGTTCAATTAACACTTTTCATTACCAATGTGTGCCCATGGTTTGATTCTACCATTGGTGGGCAGGACAAATCATGGGATTCTTATAATTGCTGGGCAGCATTGATCTTAAACAGATCCAGAAATTTCAGCGACAGAAATTTGAGAAAGCTGGACTTTTAGTGATGTACAATAAAGGTAAAAAGTAACTCCCTTTTTTTCAGACCTTGCAATCTGTAGGACAGATGATGTAAAGGTCGTTTGTTTCTGTGGCCCTTGTTTAACTAGGGTGCCATGTGGCCAGCACAACGACTAACCGCCTTTATTTTTCCCCAACTAATGTTAGTTACCCATTAGAGAGAGGAATCCAAAAGATCCTGAAATTAAAAATCCCAGTCTTCACCAGGATTTAAACCTGGGACCTTTAGTTTGGTAGCCAAGCACTTTACCGCTCAGCGACCGTGCCCTTTGATGTACAATTATGTGATATTATTTTCACTTAAGTCAAGTGGTACTATGCAGTCACTGAATTGGGAATGAAAATTGACTGTTACTAAGACCACATACCAACAAAGCATCAGGATCATGTCCTCCAATGGTCGTTAAAGGCATCTGATCAACAGTCAAGTGCTGTTTGTGGAAAGAGGAAAAATGTAACAAAAGCCAAGAGAAATTAGCAACATTATACACTAATGGCTCATCTCATTTTACCTTAGATCATGAGGTTACCTGTCATATTGGTTGAAAACAATTATACCACAAACACTTAAAAAAACATATCTCTAGCGCCAGCAATGTTAAAATGATATTAACATTTTTATTTGAAGTTTTTATGTTTACATTTAAAACATCTGTTTCAGTGGCCCATCGTTAATGAGAGGGTCACGTCCCCAGCGCAAGAACCAACCGCCTTTACCTACTCCAACTAAAGTCACGTACGGTACCCATTAAAGTTGGGTGATTACAGGTGTGTCCTGAAGAGCCCAAAATTCATAATCTCAATCTTCACTAGGATTTTTACTAGAAACTCCTCGGTTTGGAAGTCAAAACACTTTATCATTCATCCATGCGTTGTCTACAGCTACAGTTATCCTGATTACTTTTACTCAAGTTATATTTTGTTGTTAATTCATCTCTGGCATCTCTTTGAATTATTGAAAGAAGTATGATTTGTGTCAGGTATAATCCAAGTAAGGAGTTTGCAACATATTTATATTTACTTTTTTAAAAATAACTTAATATTTTATCAAGTAATACAATTTTTTTACCTTAAGTAATAAAATATTTTTTCTGTCACACTTGTTGTCATAATTATATTAGAAAAAGGATTAAATTCTTGCTTAGCTCATAATTTGGAAAACCAGAGGATTTAGTTTAAGGACTTAAGTCACCAGGGGATTTAGTTTATGGAGTTTAATGATCAGTACATTAACTGACTGAAGGCTGGGCATCAAAAGGCCAGGATTTGGTCATGACAAAGGTGCCCACATTATATGGCAAATGATCAGTATGGGATAAATAAAGAAATAATGGGAGCTCACTCTAAACTAGAGATTTACAGCAGCAAGGAAAACAATTCCATTATTTGTTTCTCCCACTGCCAACTTCAATCACACTTTACTGATCTTGTAGAGCTAAACATTTAAGAAATAATTTAAATTCAAAAGTAAAATCTGAATACTTCAGTACATTTCATGGTTATATATTAAAGTCATGATTTAAATTTTGACTAACAAGTCAGGTCAATACACTCATCTCCATAGACTTCCCTCCACCCTTAGAGAACTTTGTATCAATATGGGTAATAACACCACTGTAACACTACTAACTTGTTTCATGTGTTAACTAGAATGTTTGGTTTATATAAATATTATAGCTTTTATATAGCGCTACTTTCATGCTTATAGCATGCTCAGAGCGCTTTTGGTCCAATCTCATTTGTGGACCAGTGGGGGGAGGGGGTATCTAGGAGTTGGTTTTCCGTGCTGCCTTTAGACGCTCAGTAAACACAACTCTGCCCGAGTCGGGTGTCGAACCTCGAGCCCCCTTCTAGGTAGCCAAGCCAAGTTCAAGGGCACTTGGCCTCTCGGCCACGCTTTTCACCTACTACGCTTTTTGAGGCTACTAGGCGTAAATAGAAGTGTGTTGGATGTAATTACCTTCTTTTCTGAAAGTCTGCCTTTTAAAAAATAAGATTTTCTGATAGGTTCTTGCAGCTTCTTCAAATGAATATTACCATATTACATTGTGTGTACTATTTACATCTAATAATGTAAGACACTTTGTCCTGAAATTTAAACTAAATATAAACTTTCCACTGAATATAATACTCATATTTAGTTGTGATGCATTTAAAACTGTCCAACTAAAATTTAACTTCTTTTTGTGTCTGTTTTTTTTTCTTCTGTCAGAATGAAATATTTTTTTTGTGCTATACCTGAAGGTTAAGAGCATCGACCATTATTAAGTCTGCCCTCAGGGCAAGACATTTTCTGCTAATCAACCAGTAACTTTTTTAGTCACTGGACACAATTAAAATTCAATCTCCAAAATCTATACAACGAATCATTCTGTAAAAGAAAAAAAAAAAAGCTTGTCATGTTTGAAGACAAACAGGTTAAAGTTTTTTTTAATTTGTTCACATTAGAATTTATAATTGTACTGTTACATTTTGTAATACTGAGCTCTTGTGTAATTAACACATTTCCTCATGGATAATAAAGGTATTATTATTTTAGTATTATAATTATTATTATTGTTAGAAACGAACGAGTATTCATTCTCTGGCGCTGCCAGGTTCGAGTTTTGTTAAAGAAAAACAAAATTCATTGTTCCTTTATCAGTTTCCACTGAGGAATTTTCTGGTAATGTGGCAGGTCTGCAGCAGTACCGCCCTCTGACAGGTAATGAGAACGTCCTTAGGTATGTTGAGAGCCTTGACATCACTTGTTATTATCCCCTCGGTTGATATTATTATTATTATTATTATATTGTTGTTGCTAATTTAGATTCAATTTATATCTTGTATGATGAATAAATGATTTGTGTATCTACAATTTATATAATGCATTTAATAATGAAATTGTGAATATATATGATTGTGAATGTATTAATTTAGATTCTAAATATATAATAATGAATATATGTTTTTGCATGTATAGGATATATATCAAGTATAAAGTGATACAATGATGAGTGTTGGACATGTATTAATATAAATTCTATAATTTTGGATGTGTGGTGGCCGAGTGGTAAAGCACTTTACTTCTGAACCAGCAGTACCGGGTTTGAATCCTGGTGTAAACTGGGATTTGAAACTTTTAGTTGCTGCTGAGTCCACCCAGCTCTAATGGGTACCTGACATTAGTTAGGCAAAAGTAAAGGCTGGCCGCATGACACCCTTGTTAACTGTGGACCATAGAAACAGATGACCTTTACATCATCTGCCCCATAGATCGCAAGGTCTGAAAGGGGAACTTTACTATATATAATATATGTAATAATGATGAGTACAATACTATTTGCTTTCATGTCAATTGTAGTTCTATTGCTTTGTTTCCTTTTCATTTTGTCTTCCATTGTTCTCATTGAGGACCACTTTCTCATTGAGGACCACTTGTGTCATAGGGAGGCGATGAGGCCGTGGGGGCAACAGTTTCTCTGACTAGGCATATGTCTTGTTTGGACCAAAAAACTGGACAAGTCAGTATAGCTGGCGTCTGCAGGGATAGCCTTTTTTTTCCCCCCTCTTGTTCAGTTAGGAGGATAGGATAAAAAAATTTTTCCATTTGATGATCTCAGGATCATTGCAAGCTGTCAGCCAAATACATCAGTGAAACACACATCAGTGAAACACACATCTGCAAAACACATCATCAAAAATAACATAAGCAAAACACACATCAGCAAAATAGGTGCCTTGTTCTTAACAAAGATGGCGTTACATGGCTTAAGGCAAGGTCAGTAATATGTATCGCTGTGCTTTGAGTCTTACTAACTTTGAAGTAGAATACAGAAACGATTTTTGTAATGCTATGACTACTTTTGATAATGAGATGTAAATTATATGTAAATATTTTATATTTATGTGTAATGATTTAATTGCAAATATATTTACAATTTTATTTTATTTCAACATATTAATTGTATGATTCTTAATATATATATATATACCGTATATATACATATATATGTGAAAAAAAAAAAAAGTTTGTTCTCTCCCTTTAATTTTCTGACACTTTTATTGTTGTCCTTTATCAAAGATCTGCAACTAAAAAAATTGGAACAAAATTATTTTTTAAAAATACAAAGCTTATATGAGGAAGCACATTTACAGATGTATATCTCAATACTGTAAGCATTTTGTCCTTTTTATATTAAACAACAAAATTTTAATTACCACTAATTCATTAATTAATTGGTAGATTTTTTAAATTCATTAATGTTTCGTTGGCAAGAATGGGATGTGGGAGAAATAACATGTTCAAAGTTGGTAACAGACAGACTTCTCTTCTTATCTTATATAATACAGACTTTAGTTCCAAAATAAAGATGATTACGTCCTACGCGTCATGCATTTAGTTATGTATATTACAAAAGGAGTTGTTAAGATTTGTTAGAACCTAGCAGTTTATGAAACTCATTCATGTCCTTTGAAGGTCTTGCAATGAACCTTGTCAGAAGTCTTGTGGTTAAATCTATCCATTTCTGACTGAAGCTGTTGCTTTGATGAGCCCTGATAACAAATTCTAGTATTTCGTTAGTATTGATAACTGATTCCATCTTGTTTTTTTTTGTTTTTTTTCTTGTAGTTTTGTCTCTTGAGTAGTTGGCAGTTTGGCCAAGTTTTCGAACTGTTTGATTGGCTGGTTTTGTTTCCCTGGGGGCTAGGCCAGTTTATTCTCACATCCTTTATGACTTATTTGTTAAATGGCGCCCCGTTTTAATATTCACGTATATATCTTGTAATTTTTTTTCAGACTTAGCACCAAAACGGCTGGAATTGAAAATACGGTGTAGGTAAAATAATTCCATTTTTTTTAAATGACCGGAAATGAGAAAACATTTCATGAAAGTTTTATCAAATAGGAAGACTAGTTTCGTGGCTACAAACTAAGTGAGTTGGTTCTCTTCAAAAATATAACTATGGGTGAAGATTTAGGATTATGATTTGACCGAACTGACAAAAGCTGAACATGTCCAGGTCTCGTGCTGTAAATAGGTGATCTCTGAATCTTTCAACTTTTTCTATTCAGGTAAATTGGGTGCTGACAGCTGACTAACCTTAATGTCAAGTTTTTCGTACTTGGTCTGTAACAGTGTGGTTTCGTTCGGGGTCCTAAGTTGGTGGTTAGGAATTTGAATAGAAGCACCAAACCGACGGATTAGATGTGCAATACAAAATGTCTTTTTCTGACCTAGTTCTGAAAGCGAGGCTTAAAGTGAACACAATAAGTGGCCCAGTAATTTCAACATTGGATTGGATATAAAATTATGTCTTTGGTGTACAACCATTTCTCTGCACACTTGAAGTGTTCAATGCAATCATGATGAGCAGACGTAATTTCAATCGTCTGCTCACGTCGACTGTTAAGAGCCTTATTACTTTCGTCTCATGAATGTTGTTCAAAGCAATATAAACATAACTACCGTTTCTTCATTTCTTGGTCTAGAAATGTGAATCATATCTTACTATTTTTTCTGTCTCTTCAGCATTCTCACTTTGTACGCGCCCGGTACAGCTACTATCCCGAAAATGTCTGTCATTTTTGGCGGGACACCTTGAATTTCTGGGCTGAACGTGTACCTCTGAAATAAGGAAGACAGATAAAGGAATAATTCCATTTTGGCGATGGATTCGCCTAGGCATAGACGTTTGCCTATAGAGAAAGGTATTAATTCTTCAGGGTGGAGAAGGCAGCCATTGTTGTCGATGAATCTCTCTGGCCGGAAGTCTTTAGCGTCATCTCCCCAGATTTTTTCATCCAGCAGTACAGAGTCGAGGTTTGGGAGGATGCATGTACCTTTAGGGATGAAGAAGCCTCTCAGAGTTGTGTCCTCAGAGCACAGGTGAGGAGCGCTCAAGGGGACAGTGCTGGCCAGGCGTTGGGTCTCCATGATGACCGCGTTGAGGTAAACGAGGTTCGTTTTATCCTGAATGTTCGGCAGCCTGTCTCCAAGAATGGCAGCGTCCAGCTCCTGGTGAATTTTGTCTTGAACACGCGGGTGGTGCAGTGTGTACAGGATGCACCACAAGATGGTGCTGCTGGTCGTTTCCATGCCAGCTCCAAACATCTCTACAATGATCTTGATAAGGTCTTGGTCGTGCAAGAACGTCTGCTCCCCGGATTTCAACTTCCGGTTTTTCTCTTTCACGTAAGCCGCGATGAAGTTGTCAATGTTGTCCTCGTCGTAGTTGTCGTAACCTTTGTCCTTGACATATCTGACCCCTAATATCTCGTTCATTTCATTGACGTAGTCCTTGACCTTCTTGGCGTTGAACAGATCACCTGGCAGGTACCTGAGGAAGGGCATGAAGTTCAGCAGGCTGGTCCCGCTCACGTGGGTGATGCTTATGTTCATGAGGGTGATAAGTTTCTGAAACACCGGGTCATCATACTCAAACCGTTGACCAAGCAGTATGGACAGTATGACGTTTGATATGCTCATGTTTGTGTCCACTCGAATGTCCACTGGATGACCTCCGTAGCTATCAAGCAATTTCAGGAACAGGGCGATCTCTTCCTGCATCTTTTCGGCCATTATATTTTTACCCATCCCGAAAGTCCTCACGATGGACAAGGTGACGGATCGCTGCTCTCGCCAGCAGTCACCGGAAGCAGCCATTATTCCTCGATTTGGAAGACCAACAATCTGAAACAATAGTCACAGTGGATGAACACAAAGCATTGTTTCGTTTTCTTTAATGTTGTTTTTTAAAAAAAAATCACTTAATGGGTGCCCCCCAAATGAGTGTCCGAAATTTGTTTTTACATTTAATTTTACGCCATTATCTCATGTCAAATGTCGAATGTCAAAATGTCGAATGTCAAAATGCAGGTGCTCCTAAACGAGAAGCATCTTATTCGAAAACATTTTACAAACAATGAAACAAACCAACAAATTTATTTAAATTTTTTTTTAAGATGCTATGAAGAAAGGGACATAACTCAATAATTGAAACAAATCCCGCTAAGGTCATTACAATTCCTTATAATATGCTACCAAATCAAGTCAAAAGTCTATGTTGGAGAAATTACGATGCGTAGGTTTTAAAAAATGGGGATTCCTGAGAGAGAGAGAAAAAAAAACAGAGAGAGAGAGAGATAGAAATAGAGCGAGCCGTTAAATTTCATTGTTACAGATACACTACTTCACGGGCTTAAAAGTATGGGGGATTGTTAAAACGTGATCCATCTAGTTCTAAATAATAGAAATCCTGGGAACGAATCAACGGGAGTATCCGATGTGTACTGTTAGTACGCAAAATGAAGAGGGCTTGGTTAAACCGAAGGTTTCGTATTCAAATCTCAACTAGAATTTATAAGAAAACAGAAGATTTAAAAAAAAATAAAAATTGGCAAATAGAGAATACCCGTTTTTTTCTGTAAATAAAATGTTATCAGCAGAACGTGCCGTTTTAATTACATACCACTCTACAGACACACAATTGCTGTTATAACTATGCTTAAAACTTGTTATTTCTCTATATTAAGCTATAAAGAACGATAACCACGAACTCTGTCAAGGGAGATAATGAATACACAAGTTCTGACCTGGTCAACATAAAAACTTGGTCGATCGGAAAACTGATCCGCTTTTTTGACCAGCGCTTCTTTTATGACGTCATATCCGTTCAAGACGACCACCAGAGTGCTGCCTATATAAAAACTAGAAAGAAAAGTCAATGATTATTTTTTTTTAAATATGAAATTTGTATAGTGGATAAGTATTTTATTGATAATTGTACAATAAACTCTAGGTGAATTGATTTAATCCATGTAGTTAGAGATTCTGTTTTTTTTTTGTTTTTTTGTTTTGGTTAAACTATAAGCAAATGGTTTTAATACATATTTTTAAAAAAACTTTAGAAAAAAGTGAATTAACATTTAGTTAGTGGGCGTGGTGGCTGAGGGATTAAGTGATTCGAACCCCTGTGAAGAGTGGGAGGTTTGAATTGCGTGATTTTTTAGTCCAACCAACTCCAATACGTACCTGACATTACATTAATTAGGCACAAGTAAAGACGATCATTCATTGTGCCAGCTACGCTAACCATTGGCCACAGAATGGACCTCATTCAGCAATCGTAAATAAACAACATTTAGCCACGTGAATCTCAATCTCTTCTATACAAATTACGTAATCCATAAAGGCTGTCACGTGATACTTTTTTGTATTGTTTTATCAATATCATCACGTGGCTAAATGTTGCTTGTTTACGATTGGTGAATGAGGTCCATTAGCCCATTACATCATCTGCCCCAATTTCATACATCGTTTAATTGAGTCAGCCAGGAAAACCAATGATTTGGCAGAGTTTAAAGTAACATATTAATATGCATGACTAAATGCATGACGCGTAGGACGTAATCATCTTCTTTTTTTTTTAAGTAACGTCTGTATTATATAAGATAAGATAAACGTCTGTATCTAATAAGAAAAAAAAATTATCGTCTGCTACCAGTTTTCGTTATTTCCATAAGTTTTTACCCCTAGATCTAAGTTCTTATCAATCATGTCTTTGACTTCTAGATATAGGCCTATGTTTGCTTGAGTGGGGGGGGGGGGGGGGGGGGGGGAAAGCACTTGGCTATATAACTGAAGGGGGGGATTTTATTTCCGATATGAACTAGGAACTAGGAATTCTAGATATGAGATTTGGCCACAAACGGATCCAGAACTTTGGAGTGGGGGGGGGGCGATGTTTTTTCAAAAACCCTAACCCTAACGCCCAGTAAACCCTAACCCTATGCATAAACGTGTGTACAGAACACACACACACATACACACACACACACACACACACACATATATATATATATATGAGAATTTTAAAAAGCAGCGTTTCTCAACCTTCGGCGAAATAGTGGGGCAGCGCTATAAGGTTCCCTAGTGGGGTTTGGGGCAAAGCCCCGACGACAAAAGCGTTTTCTTGCATTCTTCACTGCAGAAACGCATTCTCCTGACATCTACATTCATCAATGAAGTTCGGGGCAAAGCCCCGACGCTAAAAGCATTTTCTTGCATTCTTTACTGCAAAAACGCATTCTCCTGATATTTACAGCTTATTATTCATCAATGGAGTTCGGGGCGAAGCCCCGACGACAAAAGCGTTTTCTTGCATTCTTCACTGCAGAAACGCATTCTCCTGACATTTACAGCTCATTATTCATCAATGGAGTTTGGGGCGAAGCCCCGACGCCAAAAGCGTTTTCTGGCATTTTTCACTGCAGAAACGCATTCTCCTGTCCTATAGCTCATTGTTCATACTATTAAAAAAAAGGACCTTTTGAATAATATTGTACTTGAAAGATATTCTAATATGAATTTATAGGCCCTTAATACATTGCAAATAAAACCGATTTCTTGAAAAGATAAGATACCCCACATATTTAGATTTTGTCTTGAGGATCGCCGCCGAAAAAAAATTATTCGATAAATAATATTCAATGAAATTGAAGTATAAGTTGTGAGTTATAGTCCCAAATTTATTTAACTAGAAAAATATCCGATTGAGTAAAGGTTGGGAAAAGGCGACTATAAAAATATTTTTTCGGTTTAGAACTCATCTCAATCATGATTCTTATACTGAAAAATTTCGTTTGAATTCTAACTTTTCCAATGCAAAGTCTTTCTTAAAATAATTATGATAAATTCATGTGAAATGGAAGGGGCGGTAGAATGAAAACGATTAATCCTCGCTCCTTTAATAATTTCTGCTAAAGATTGCATTTGGCATTAAAGAATAATAAAAAAAAAGTAGGGCGACTCGATATAAGAATTTAATTTATAGTATATATAAATTATATTAGTGGCAGATTTTTTAAATTTTGTAATTTCATAACTATAATACTAAAAGAAAAAGTATTGGTTTGTCCGATGGGGGAAATGCAATTGCATATATCGCCATTCCCACCTGGTGCAACCCTTTTTCATTTAAGTTTACTAACGATAAAATTTGAGATTAGAGTGTGGTACGACATAATATACAATGGGTTCACATATCAATACTTAGTTTATATTATATAGATATTCAACTAATTTTGTTCACAATCTATGATTCTCCATAAAAATAAGACCGCCCCCCCCCCCACACTCAGAGGGCTAGAGTGGGAAGGGCAGCACATGCAATCGCCCTTCCCCCAACCCCACCGAATCGACCAAAATACCAGAAAGGGAGCGACATAATATATAATTTATAGATTAATTCAACTAATTTTGTTCACAAAGTATGATTTCTCCATAAAAGTAGGACCGCCCCCCCCCCCCCCTCAAATGGGTTTAGGTGAGAAGGGCAGTATAGGTATTCCCCCCCCCCCCCCCCCCCCCCCAAACGGCAAACAGGGAACGACATAATATAAAGATCGGTTAAAATATCAATAACAAGTTTTAATCATATAGATATTTAATTGATTCTGTTAGTAAGCAGTGATTTCTACAAATAAATTGGACCGCCCCCCCCACTCGAAAGTGTATAGAGGGGCGGGATTGATACCATCGCCCCCTCCCGACCCCACCAAATCGGTCAACATACTAGAGGGGGGGGCGAAATAATAAAAAAAATAATTGAAATATAAATAATTAGTATATATTATTAAGATAAGTAATAAATTTGTATACAAATTGTGTGAATTCTATACTAAAATTCGTCCGCCCCCCCTTCGGAGGGGAGGGGGGGGTCGACCGAGTGGGGGGGGGGGGGGACGATCGCCTCTACCGCCCCCCCCCCCCCTGGATCCGCCACTGGATTTGGCTCGATCTGAAGTTCCTGAACTACATTAGCTGAACACCTAGAATCCTTCTAAAAAAAAACACCCCACAATCACCTCACATGTCAACAAAAAAGATTGGACAAGGACACGCAGGGCATAGGGCATGAAAGATGCGATATATTAGTAATAATAATAGCTAATGTAGAAATACATAGTGACAAACAGGGTCGGATTTAAGTATGTGATAGCCACGGGGCAACATTTTTGTGGCGACCCAAAACCTTTATCGAAATCTCCACTTATGAATAATAAAACGTATATATACGTATAAAACGTATATCTAAAGCAGAGGTTCTCAGCTTGTGGGTCGCGACCCCATTGGGGTCGATTGACAATTTGCCAGGGGTCGCCTAAGACCATCGAAATTATGGATTGTTGTTGTCTATTCTTCTATTGCTGTATGTGAGTGTGTGTGTGGGGGGGGGGGGGTCGCGAGAGAGTGAGGGATTTGTAAAAAAGGTTGGGCGAGCATAAAAGGTCGAGAACCGCTGATCTAAAGCATGCCATCTTTTAGAAGAAAGAACAAGAGCACTTGTTAATTTAATATCATTTTCCTTTTTAAAAAAAAAAATCAATATACACATTTAGTTTAAAAAAAAAATGTAGTTTGTGGAGGGTGAGTACCTTGGTAGACACGGTTGTAAATCCGGAGCAGTATCTATATATTAAAAGCACGCTACAAGCGAACACGTCCTCACAATAGCGTTTTTCAGCAAGATTTACGGTGTTAAAGATAAAAATGCGAAAAGAATTTTAGAAGACTACAACATAGAAGTCTATTTTACATAAACATCGCATAGAAATATAGGCTTAGAACTACAAAGTATTTAACAATAATATAATACAAATATAATCTAAATATAATATAACTAATAGAATCTACATTTTTTTTTTGGCGCCTCTTTGCGTGTGGCGTCCCCCTTAGGATGGCGCCCGGGGCATCGTGCATCCTCACCACGCACGCCTATCCTCCCTTAAATCCGGCCATGTTGACAAATGTCAGCATAATTCCTTTTACCTGTCCTGTACCACATTTGAATCTGATAAAAGTGCAATAATAAGATCTTGAACTTGTTCCTCTACATGCGAATATGCAGTAGGCCCAGTACGCCAACCGGTGTGTTAAGGTCACGCCTTGAATGTGACTTTTAACATTTCTCTTCATATGTAACACCTTCGCAAAGCCTGTATATTTAGTCGAGCGTGAAGTTATGCAGCTGACCCTTGAACTTTGGCTAATAGATTGGAAACTCATGAAAAGAGCGCGAGCTTGGCACGCAGAAGGATTTTCAGTGGCGTGGAAATGATGCAACAGACAAAAACAGACAGGCAAAGTAGAAAATTGGTAGTATTTGAGATTTTCATCCATGGCGTATAACTTTAATTAGCTCAATATTTTGATGTATTCTATCTGTAGAAAATTTGATTTTATATATATATATATATATATTAATACGAGCCGACCAGCGGCGTAGCATACGCCCCCCCCTTTTTTTTCCGACCCTCGCTCTCTGTCACCGCGAAAGTTACGTGGGGTAACTCTAGTCCGACTTGCAGAAATAAAAGAGTTATCTTTCCCTGACTTTTTCATCGAGGTTTCCCGCATGGTTGGGCCATGAAGAGAATTATATATATACAAATTGTTTAATTTACAAGAAATACGATACATGTTGTGCACTCGATTTCCTAGGCGCCCACAAAGAATCTTGTCTATGCCTACGCATATTCAGACAAAAGATTTCCGTTTCTGTTCTGTTAAAAAAAAATTTGGGTGATGGAAATGTTTACTGTGTGATGTAAAGATTCTATACAATTTTAGAAAAATATCTAGAAACTTGACAAATACCCAAATACACTTTAAATTTAGTGGGGTTTTTTTTTTGTTTTTTTTTTGACACAAATGTCAATGTAAATATTAGCTTTTTATGTGTGTATTGTTATTCTGACGGGGGAAAAAAACTTAAATTTATTGAAAACTATCAAGTGGTAGAAAAACTGGGCAATGCTATATCACCTCAGACCGACTTATTTTTACAATGCTTATTTTAATTTATTCCTGTTTGTCTGTCTGTCTGTCTGGGTGGATTCTTTTACTCTTGTTGTTTCCCCTTTCTCGGATCATGTTGTAATTTCGCCAACAGCTATTCATTGTCGATGACTAGACATGAATCTCAACCAAAAAAAAGTTAATTAATTAATTACCAGTAATTAATTAACTATTTTTAAAAATATAATTATCAATTTTGTTTTATATAGAAAATGGGGAAATAAACCTTGCAGTATTAAGAGAGATTGCAGCGATCGAACGGTGTTTTCCCTTCACTTAATACAATATTTTTTTTGAAGTATTTGTTTAATATTTTGCTTGTTTTAAATGCAGATATTCTGTTTTTAGAAAATGTTTTAATTGAAATGGAAGCAAGATGACTTAACACGTTTCGGAAGTTTCTTTAGAAATTAACCCACATAGGCCTACTTCGTGGCTTACTTCCTGGCCAAAACCTCTTGCTGGACCTGAGGGGATGGTAACGGTCAGGGTTTAAACATCAGTCGCGATGAGAATCTGTGGCGCATACTCCAGGACAAGGCAGTCACCAGCCACCCAACAATATCTCTGGAAGAGCACAAATGTACGAACCACAGATCTTCAACTTCAACTGTTTCCTTTAGTCTGCTTGACCATGTGCACCACAAATTATCTATCGACTGTCTTTTTTTTCATTCTGACTTTCTCTTTTAGAGGCAGGCCCGTCCATTCTTTTATGTTGTCTTCCCATCTCTTTCTCTGTCTGTCTCTTCTTTTTTTTCTCCTGGTACTGTTCCCTGTAAGGCGGTCCTGGCGAGCCCTGAGTATCTCGTGATATGTTTATATATATATTTAATATGCATATTAATTGATAACCTTCGCATGTATTGGAGGCGCGATGGCTGAGTTGGTAATGCGCTTGGCTTAAGATTTAAGAGGTCCTGGCTTCGAATCCTGATGAAGACTGAGATTTTTTATTTCGGAATCTTTAGGGCGCCTCCGAGGTCACGCAGCTCTAATGGGTACCTGACAATAGTTGGGGAACAAATAGATAATTTTTTTTACCAAAATTATAAACGGTATTTATAGATAGCCAAATAAAACTAGCGAATGTCTTTGGTAAGAGCAGAGATAATTTTAAAATGAATAAAGCCATTATTTCACTGACCTATAAACTTCACCCAACGTGTCACGCCACTTCCTCAGTTGAATTCTGGGATTGTCCTTCAGCAAGAACATATGCCCTAGGACCGGCCATGGCTTGCAAGGGCAAGGTGGCAACCTTGGGTCAGTTCGACGGAACCAGGAGAGGATCACGAGAATAAGCAAGAGTAGGGTCAGACCTATGCAGCAGTCAACTGGGGGCCCAAAGTCATTGAAGAACATGGTGTCGGTATCCACGGGGGGGGGGGGGGGGTAACTTGCAGCAGTAGTAGTCTCGATGTAAAACAACTAATGTCGTCTGCCAACTTGAAACATAGTCACGGGTGTTTACATGGCAATGGCATCACAATATCAACATTGGGCCAGATTTTTTTTATGTTCTTCGTTTACTTCTGAAATTATAAAAAGAAAAAGTGCATGCAAATGATTATGGGTCGATGCTTAGACGTAAATCTTATATCTAATCACTCACTCTGTCTGTCTGTCTGTCTGGTTGGAATCTTGTACACGTTATGTCTCCCAGTTTCCATTGTCGGATCAAGTCAAAACTTTGCACAATTCTTAATTGTCGATGAAAAAGAAAAAGAAAAAAAAAATACGCCCATTAACCAATAAGTTTAGGGGAGATAAGCCTTGTGTGGAGATTTAGGTCGTTTGCTAAAATTTTTGAACAATGGACCTTCTACTTTTAAAAATACTTGGATGGCTTAGTGGTTAACAAGTCGGCCTTCCATCGTGGAGACTCGAGTTTGAATTCCGACTGGAGCAATTTTTTTTATACATTGCTTTGAAACGTCAGCACGAGAAACCTTCTCCCAGATTCCCTCCTCCCTCAACTGGTCCACAAAAGTGATTGGAACATAGTTCTATGAGCATGTTAGAAGCCCGAAAGCTGTGTTAAACAAAATCAATTAATACACTTATTTCCGATCGCGCACATTTATTAGCGGCCCCCGAAAGGGAAAAAGAAGCTATTAGTTTTGTGTGAAATGTCTGTTCGTCTGTCCGTCCGTCCCGTTTAGATCTCGTAAACTGGAAAAGATAGTGAAAATCCGACATCACAATATTTTAGACCATTCGAAGTTCTGATGCAACGGCTACTTTTTTTTTTCTGAAAGCGAAAAATCTATTTTTTAAAATCACTTATGCAAGCAGTTTTTTTAAAGAGAAAAAGCTAATTAGTATGCATTATAAGTTAGACCTAATTTAAAACGAATAGTAATCTTGTAAATTGCATTTTCGACTACCTGATATAGGGGAACGGAGATTACACATGTGCTATGACGATTCTAGGATGGTTAGGTAGTACCACTTTGATATTAAATAATGTTTCTGTTACTACTTCTGTTTATGATTTAATACTTGTGAATTATGAGAACTTACAAATAAAAACATAGGGGAAAAAAAAGCCCACAAAAGAGGCAAGATGGCCCATACAAGAGGCACATTAAGCCCAGAAAAAGAGGCAAAGAAAAGAAAAGAGGCCTAAGGCCCAGGATTCCTATGATGATAAAGCTAAAATTGAATAGCGCAAATTCTGAGGTTTCCTTTTAAAAAAAAAAAAAGAGATTGGGCTTTTCCAAAACAATTACATCAATTTTAAGACTTCAGTTAGGCCAGGAGAGGCGCGGTAGCTGAGCGGGGGTCGTGGGTTCGAAGACTGGGATTTTCAACTTCGGAATCCTTGGGCGCCTCTGAGTCCACCCAGCTCTAATGGGTACCGGACATTGGTTGGGGAAAAGTAAAGGCGATTGGTCGTTGTGCTGGACACATAAAACCCTCGTTAACCGTACGCCAAAAAAACAGATGAACAAACTGTCTTTGTAACCTTGTTATTGTTAAAATAATGAGATGATTGATTTAAAATAGTGATGCGATTTTAATAAAAACTTGTTTTAAACATTTAAAATTAAATAGCATGTGCTGAAAAAGGTCAAGGACTGAAAATAAATATGGTGGAGAGAAAGCAACGTCACGAGGACAATTTCAACAGGTTGGCGCTACTAAAGATTAATAGTTTTTGTAACTGGATATTTTTTTTCTTCAAATCTTTAGGACAGATGATGTAAAGGCCGATGATTAACGCGAGTGTCGTGTGGCTAGCACAACTACCTTTACTTTTCCCAACTAATGTCAAGTACCCATTCGAGTTGGATGGACTCAGAGGCGTCCTAAAAACAATGAAAAAAAAAAAAACTAGCCCTTACCGGGACCAAGAGACCCTTGGTTAGGAAGCCAAGAGCTTTATCAATTAGTTACCAGTCCTGATTTTAAAAATATGAATCAAATTTCATTCGTAGTAAAAAAAAAAAAAAGAAAAAAAATGAACTTTATATGGAATGGAATACTTACAGGAACTGTGATTGCTTTTACCTTCAAGTAAGGAAAACTAAACTAACATCAGAATACCGCAGACGTCAATTTGGTTGATGTTTTATACTTAGGGAAGTCTAGCAGACGTACAACAAACCTTCACCTTGTCCAACAACCGGAGCACTAATCCAAGTCGACGCTACTGACCTAGATCTAGTTCTGAGCGAGAGAGATCAGCCTGTGACTTCACTTGGAAAGGGGGATGTGGGGGCAGCATTGCGATCAGGTTAAAACTTGAATAGGAAACAGATTTTTTTTCTTCACTAGGTGAACACACACGAATCTAGTTGTAGACGTCATATTCAGAAGTGGTGGAGTAGCTTGGCGAGTGGAAGGGGTGCCGTCGCACCAGGTTGCATCATCTTTAAAGAATTAAAACTAAACATGGAAATCAAAATAATTACACAATTTCTTATAGATAACAACGTGTCTTACATCCCCTTCCACGGTGAGCAGGATAACAGTATAGATTACCTACGATTTGTAAGTGAACAAAAGTGTGATGTACATTACAATAAGCAGACAACAAAGACCAAGTATCTCCGACAGAATGATGGGATACGTGCACTGGCGAACCGAAGGTGACAGACGCCCTTGGCAGCAAGGCGTATGGGCGGACATACTATCTGCATGTATGCACTAAAGTAGTCACAGGACTAGTTAGAGTTTACTAGCAGCTTGGAGGCGCAGTGGCTGAGTGGTTAAGCTCTCGGCTTCCGGGTTTGAATGCCGAAGATAAGTGGGATTTCGAATTTCATGATTTTTTAGGACGCCCCAACTCTGAAGGGTGCCTTATATTAGTTGGGGAAACCATAGGTGTTTGGTCATACGCAGTGGCGTAGCTAGGGTGGGGGAGGAGACTTTGAAAATCCCCCCCCCCCGGTGTTTTTTTTACATAAAAATTAAATATTACGCGAAATGCAGGGCCCCCAAAAAGGTCAAGCCCCCGGGCCCCCAAACATGGAAAATTCCTAGCGACGCCCCTGGTCATACGCCACCCTCGTTAACAGTCGGCTAGAGAAACAGATGGCCTCAACATTGTGTGCCCTATAGGTTGCAAGGTTTGAGAGGGGAACTTTTTTCGTTGTTTTTTTACTTCCCTTTATTATCCTTGAGGAAAATGTGGTCCTACAAGTATGCATAGCAATTACAACAACAACATTTTAACAACACCAACTGAAATAAACGTTTATATCAAAGTTTCATTTAAACACTTGATGTAAAACTTACACCTACAGCAGGTTTGTATATAAGAGCGGTACATTTTTTTAGTTATATGTCCCTTAAAGTCATAGTTGTATTAGCACTGTATGTTGTCCTTGTAGATCAGTGGTTCCCAACTGTTTGTCCCATGGAGTCCTGCTATAGTTAAAACTTGCCTACGGAACCCCAAGTGAAAAGAAAACTACATATATGCATTGTATAATAAGAAAATATGAAAAACTCCTTTTTAAAAAACTAAGCTTATATTAAGCGTAGTTGTATCAATTAGTTTGGAACAGTCACATAATTAAACTTGTAATATTTCTAGACCAACATTAAAAAAGCATTGATAACAATTAAAAAAAGGTTAGGGGGACGACTTGAATTCAGACTCATAGCTCAAGCGTTCTCATGCTTCACGAGCCAACACGGTAACCACTCTACTAGTGGATAGTTTATGAATATGGAAAATTGTATAGTTATCTATTGTTCCATAGTCTTGTCCTATTTTTCTTGTTGTGTTCACTAAGACTCAGACGACGATCTATAAAGGGGACTAATTCAGCTTATTTCGTCAATTGCAAATCCTTCCTTTGTTTGAGATACAAAACTAAATAAATTATTACCAATAGTTAATAAACCAATCGATTTTTAAAAATTGATTCTTGTGTTGTCAGTTCAAAGAAAAAACTGCAAAATTTCAGCTTGTAAAAATTTGAAATAAAAAAAATACATTTCGTTGAAGAAGTAATTAGTGAAATTATAAATTAATGACATTCTATGAGTGTGCGTATGTACTGTTTAACGTTTGTGACGAGGCGCGGTGGCTGAGTGGTGAAGCGCTTCGCTCCAAAACAGAGAGTCCCGAGATCAAATCCTGGTTACGACTGTGAATATTACAGAAAATGGTAAAGCAGCCAACAACTTCTGTCCAATAAACCCATCATGTAGAAAATAAAATTGGGATCTGTTTTTGTAACCAGACTTTGTGGTCTCATTGGTTTATGTTCCTCGTTTATGAATATTTTAATAAGCTGCTCCTGTACCTGCATGGGCTCATTTTGTGTTTAGGATCTGAGTTTGTCAACGCGCAAAAGAGTTCCACACCTAATCGGATATATCCAAGCGAAAAGCGTTTTCAAATCTTCGGTTCAGGTCTGCACGAAAAGCCGTTAAATATGCTGACAGTAAGCAAGCATATCTTCAACGATATTTTGCGATTTCGAAAAATTTGGAAACAGAGCATTCTCCTCTTCCCATGTGTTAATTTGACAATTTTTGTTTTTCAGCAAAGTTAGACATAACGTTTTTAGTTTGGATTAAATTCAATTGGTCACCTTCTTGTTTCTTAAAAGTGTCTGACTTTTTAAAAAAATTAAGTCGTCACTCGTAATGACTTATGCAAAATCTCGGGCGTCCCCGATCTGATATACATTTTTATAGGTACTGTAGTAGTAGGCAAGCAAACACTAACACTTTCTTGACTCTGTAAATGCTAACCTTATTCTTGTAGAACGCCACAGTATATAGGCCTATAATGCTTTCATTATTCCCCCCCCCCCATGTTAATTAGCGCATTCTTTCGAAATGTCAGGAATGTGGGTTACTTGGTTACCATGACGTTACGGGTCAGACAAAACAATAGCATTTATTGTTACAGGTGCTATCTGCTGTTTGGTTTGAGAACCCAAAACTAGCTCTGCTATAGCCGATGGTGTAGAGAGTTCTTCACCACATCCTTGTTAGCTAGACCACAGCCCGAGTCAAAATTTGTGTTTCCTAATCTAGTCGAGCTCTATCCAGGCCAATGCCAAGTTGAAGATCTTGTCGAGAGTTCTGGTGCGAAATAAGACCACGGTGAACTGTCAGGTCCATCTTGACTTTGGCCTGGTTTTATATAAGATTTTTTTTTTTACACATACAACTAAACAGGTAGGCCTAAAGGGAAATAACAAATGCGTGTATAAAACAAACACACACACACAGGCATATCTTTGACATTGTCATTTGTGTGTGTGTGTGTTTGTGTGTGTGTGTGTGTTTCGTGTACTTTATCGTGTTGCACTTTGAGGTTTGAACTCGGGTACAAAGAGAAACAAGCAATTTCTGGGTTACATTGACTTCAAAATTAATTACCTTTTAATTACACATTTAAAGAGATTAGAGACAGGGTTTGGACCCCACGATGACCTGCTAACTATCGTAAAAAGAAAAAAAGCAAGCTAAAGATCTATGGCCATATCACAAGATCTTCGGGGCTCGATAAGACCTTCCTCCAGGGAACAGTACCAGGAAAATAGAAGAAGAGGCAGACAGAGACAGCGATGGGAGGACAACATAAAAGAATGGACGGGCCTGCCATTGAAGGAGGTTCTAACGCTAAGGACAGAGAGGAATGGAGAAGGATGGTCGTCGAATCTTGCGTGGTGCCCCAACGGTCCAGCAGACTAAGGGATAGGTAAAGGTAAAGGTAATTACTTTGTGGAGAAAAACAAGTACTTTAGAAGCCACATTTCCATTCCTTCTGAGTTGAAGATAGTTTACTTCCTAGCCCAAACCTCCCGCAGGACGACGGGGGATGGGAGCGAGCAGGGTTTGAACCCGGGACCATCGATAAATCCAAACGACAGTCCAGCGCGCAAACCGCACGATCAGGCAGCCATCCATTTTTAGGCTTAACTACTAGTATGTGTAATTTGTGTTAGAGATTTTTTTGATAAAACTAGAACTTTTTGTTTTTAACCAAGCTTATATGCACTCACTCCGTCTGTCTGTCTGTCTGGTACAAATCTTGCACACGTTATTCCTCCCGATTCTCATTCTCGGATCAAGTTGAACCTCTAGACAATTATTCATTGTCGATGACAAAATATGAATCACTAAAAAAAAAACAACAATTTGTTAATCAATTAGTCGTAATTAATTGATTTTATTTTATATGGAAATTGTATGAAGTTAATGAAAGATAAGCCTTGCAATAAAGAGAGTAAAAGAGAGATATGGCATCGAACGAACGGCGCTCTCCCCCCAAAGCACGAATGGGAGTCTTCTCAACGTAGCAGACGCGTCAAAGCGGAGGTCACGGTCAAAGTCGCAAGACCACGAGAGTAACCTACGTCATTGTGTAGAGTTATGAGTGATTCAAAATAATTGATGCAATTTTACTTAATATTAGCGAGTTTGTTTTTTAAAGTGTTGTTTTTATGTTTAACTATTTTTGTTTTGTTTAGGTCTGGTAAGCCTCGTTTTGAAGACACGGCAGCGCGTGCTGAGTTGAGCCAAAAAGAGTCCATCCCTTCCTGCGGAGCTACATCCCAAGAAAAGGCTCAGCCCTGCTTCAGCACATCCTTCCATTCATATCTCTCTTGAGCTTCTCGTCTCCACGCCCGAACTCTGAGCTTGTTGTAGATCTGCCTCTGCATCGTCAATCCATCGTATTCGTGGTCCGCCTGTCGGTCGTCTGCCTTTTTTTTGTCGACGCGCTATTTTGCGCTGCTTTGTTCGCTTGTATTTTTTCAAGGTGACATACCCAACGTAATCTCTCTCTCTCTTTCTCTCTTTCTCCCTCTTCCTCTCTCACTCTCTCTCCCTCTCTCTCTCTCCCTCTCTATCTATATATCTATCTCTCTCTCTCTGTGTCACTACAGATGTGCTCAAACAAATTCGTAGAAGTGCTCCTTCTTCCCTAGCGCTATTAATTAAAGAATAGAATGGGTTACGTGAACCAGCCAGGAAAACCAACGACTTAGCATAGCAGAGTTGATACGCATGTCTAGATTGACACAAAAGCGTAAGACGTAATTATCTTCTTCTTTTTTTTTAAGTAACGTCTGTAATATAATAAGATAAGATAAAACTGCTGGGGGGAAGAGTAATCAAGAAAAGAAAACAAGCTTGTACTTTTACAAGTCAACACTCTGGCTTTCAGAAAAGGGAAGAACTCCTCAATGTAATGAAGAGATGAAAGCTGAACTAGTTTGGTCATATTGTAAGGCATGGCTCGCTGTCAAAAGTCATCCTTTAAAGTACAGTGGAGGGAGTACGAAGAAAGGGAAGAACAGCTGGCTGGGATAACTGTAAAGAATGAACTGGCCTTTCTCTGGCATACACGCAAGGTCAAGGTGATTAACTAGTTTCGTCTGCTGCATTCCTTAAAGTTGTTTTTTTTTTAAATCTAAAAAAGTGTAGATCTTTTTTTTTAAATAAATATTCACACAATTTAATACCAATTGTAATTCAAAAGTTAGGATGTGGGGTACCTGAAACTTTCCTTTCGAACTCTGCTCCAAACCATGTCGCCCATATTTAACTCAGCTGGGGACTCGTACATCGTTATGTTACGCAAGCATAATAACTAGACCTAGAAGGGCAGGGCTGGGAGTCACATTTCGGGTCCAGGGCTTCAGTCGTCACGCGCCACCGCTAAACCAAGTGATTTGAAACATGACAACGTTCTTTTGCGACCGTTACCCTTTTAGTACAGAGACGGAGGGGGG
This sequence comes from Biomphalaria pfeifferi, assembly GCA_030265305.1. NCBI lineage: Eukaryota > Metazoa > Mollusca > Gastropoda > Planorbidae > Biomphalaria > Biomphalaria pfeifferi. The sequence goes on from JASAOG010000164.1 coordinate 1,582,854, forward strand.
GGGAGCAGGGATTCGATGCACTTAGCAGGGTACTGCAGGAGGAGGAAAAAAAGGTCTTGGAGATAGGGCATTTTCAATTAAGTACGTTACATTTTCTGACTATATTAGAATCCGCACACACACAACACACACGCAGTCACACCTTCATATTCATTCAGAGTGCAGCCGACTAAGGCTCTAATTCAGTGATTCTCAATCCAGTGGTGCAGCAAGGTACTCGTGAGCCCGTGTTCAAAAAAGCCCCCTCCCCCTCCCTACATATGATTGAGAATGACAAAAACGAATCTAGTAGTCAGGTTATCATCAGTATATTTAAAAAATGAAAAGGCATTCCAGTGTACCTTCTAGAAGTAATGGTGCCATTTCAGTGAATCAATCTTATAAGCAGACCTGCTGGTTATTTCGCTTTCTTAAAAAAATATTTATTTCATCAAAATAGCATAAAGTACATCTAACACAAAGAATGCTATGTAAAATTATAAAAGAATAAGAATTTTTTTTTAAACATTTGAATTATTATTCCATCTGCCGGTCCCAAGCCCGGGTGAAAAAGGAGAACTGTTTGGCGTTGGGCTAGCGACCCCACCATGTAAAACCACTATTGCTACAGAAACGGCAAACTCGACACATAATGAAAACTATACATGCGGCGAGGGTGGGCAAACCCTGATGACGGCGTTGGATCAAAGCCAACTGGAAGTCCAATACCCCATACATGACAAGCCTTTCAACGCAAGGAAACCGACTCTTATAGGTACGTGGAATGTAAGAACCCTGAACCAATGCGGTAAACTGGCCCAACTTTTAAGAGAGTTTGATTCTTACCGGCTGGACATCCTTGGGATCTGCGAGATGCGGTGGACATCAAGGGGACAAATAATCAATGATGGCAAGACAATAATATATTCAGGACATGATAAGGAGCACATTGGTGGTGTAGGAATCATCATGTCTAAAATATCAGCTTCAGCGCTAATTGCTTGGAAGCCGGTCAGTGACCGCATCATTACAGCTCGACTCCAAACAAAGCAAATCAAAGTCACTACCATCCAAGCATATGCCCCTACAGATGATGCAGAAGATACCATCAAAGATAATTTCTATAATCAACTACAAACCACTCTTGATGAAACACCTACTCACGACCTAATTCTACTGATGGGAGACTTTAACGCCAAAATCAATCCCAACCGAACTGCCTTTTAATATGTAATTGGACCATATCGCTCTGCAGAAAACATCAGTGATAATGGCGAGCGCTTGATTTCTCTCTGCGCATCCAACAGGCTTTCAATTGGAAACACACATTTTAAGCACAAACAAATACACAAAAAAACATGGCGATCACCAAATAGAGAAACCTTCAACGAGATAGATTACATTTGCATCTCCAAACGATGGAGGTAATCTCTGTTAGACGTTCGGACCCGCAGAGGAGCGGATATCGGCTCAGACCACTACCTTGTCAGTGACAAATGTTAGCTCCGATTGAAACGCCAACCAAAACGAGCCATACAACCCCGCCCATTTAATGTAGAGAAGCTTAAAGACGGCAATACTGCAGCACAGTTCCAATTGAAACTAACGAATCGCTTTGAGGCTTTTGCAGATATATTGACCCTTGAAGAAAGGTGGACCAACTTCAGAGATACCACAATGGGGGCGCGGAAGAAGTTATCGGAAGGAGGCGATGTTCATACAAAGAACGGTGGATACAAGACAGAACATGGAAATTGATAGATGAGAGGAAAGAGGCCAAACGTAGACGAGATCAGAAAAATGAAACACAAGATCGCAGCATAGCGGAAGAAGCCTATAGGGAAGCAGATCTGAAAGTAAAGAGAAGTTGTCGGCGAGATAAACGGGACTGGATTGAGCAGAAGGGACAAGAGGCACAAGCAGCTGCAAGCAGAAATGACACAAAAACCCTTCATCGTATTGTCCGAGATCTCACTGGAGCAAAGAGTGGACATGGGGCACCGATAAAAGACAAGCAAGGCAAAACTTTGTTAACGAAAGAAGAACAGGATGCAAGATGGGTAGAGCACTTTAAAGAGATCCTTAACCAACTGTCGCCAGACCTAACTTACATATTCAAGGACCCCTCTCCAGACAATGATCTCAACGTCAAGACAGACCCAATAACTGCTGAGGAGGTTACCATTGCCATTGCAGTGTTAAAGAATAACAAAGCACCAGGGCTAGACATGATATCAGCAGAAATGCTAAAATATGGGGGACAGTGCATTGTTAACAGAATGACTGATGTCTTAAATCTCTGTTGGCGAACTTCAAAAGTCCCAGAGGACTGGAAAAAGAGAGTGATTGTAAAACTTCCAAAAAAGGGCAACTTGGCAGACTGCAACAACTGGAGGGGCATTACTCTCCTCTCTGTCCCGGGCAAAGTTTCCAGCACTGTTTTGTTAAGACGGCTTCAACATTCTGTAGATGAACGGCTCAGCGAAGAACAAGCAGGTTTCCGAAGAGGCAGATCATGTACAGAGCAGATTTTCGTTCTACGAAATATCATAGAACAAAGTCTTGAGTACCAACAACGGCTAACGATCAGTTTCGTGGACTTAAAAAAAAGCGTTTGATAGTGTCCACCGAGAATCACTATGGAAAATAGTTAGAGAATACGGTATCCCAGAAAAATTCGTCCAGATCCTACGACACCTTTACAGTCAGTCTAGTTGCTGCATTAAAACAGAAGAGGGAACAACAGAGTTTTTTACAATCGAGACAGGTGTGAGACAGGGGTGCATCTTATCTCCCTTCCTTTTCCTCCTAGCCATCTACTTCATAATGAGGAGAGCAATGAACCAGACTGCCTTTGGTATTCCATGGCATGAACAAGTCCGATTGACGGACTTGGACTTAGCTGATGATGTTGCACTACTCGGGGCTACAAATAAATACATTCAAGAAATGACGGAGAGCCTAGACAGAGAGGCACCCGAAATTGGCCTCCGCATAAACTTGGATAAGACTAAAATTATGCGAGTGGGATATAAGGCAAAGGGTGTCCCCGTCAGACTTGGCGAGTCAAAGCTTGAAGAGCTGGACAAGTTCACGTACCTTGGCAGCATCATAACAAATGATGGAGATGCTTACCATGATGTAGCGTGCCGAATAGGAAAGGCAGGGAGCATTTTCCAAAGGCTGCAGCCTATTTGGACTAGCCAAGCCATTGGACTCGAGACAAAAATACACCTTCTCAACACAATCGTCATTCCAACTGCTACATATGCATGTGAGACGTGGAAGTCATCTGTCAAAATTGAGAAAAGACTAAATGTGGCTCAACAGAGATGGCTGAGACGGATTTTGGGAGTCAGTTACACAGATTACACAGAAACAAGGAAATCCTATGCCGAACTGGGAGTCGAACACTTGGTGAGGTTGTGACTGAGCGTCGCATGAGGTTTGCGGGACATGTTCTACGTCAAAATGAATTACGCACACCAAGAGTTGCGATAACATGGAAGCCAAAACGAGGAAAGCGCAAACAGGGACGTCCTCGTATTACTTGGCGACACACCTTCATGGAAGACCTCAGAACAGTGAACACCAGGTGGGAGGAGGCTTCAGACATTGCCAGGGACAGATCTTTATGGAGACAGCTTGCTGCCCAATGCGCCGAACGGCGCGAGAGGACCTAAGTCTAAGTAAGAATTATTAAAGTCAACGTCCTTAGTTTTGGTCATGGACACGCCGCTGGCCCATTCTACAACCAGCTGGATGAAGCGCTATCAGAGAATATGAGAATATGCATCCTCTGTTTGGGACCCCTCAACTCAAGAAAACTTTTAAAAAATCAACTAGAACAAACACTGATAAAACAAAGTAGAGGCGTTTGATTCATAACAAACAAATATTCACAGATGACTAGAGTAACACCTTTAGTAATATCTAAATCATATTGGATAGAAGACTTAAATATAAAGTAGCCATTATACATAAAACACTGAACCATAATCTTCAAATACAAAAACAAAATTTAATAAAATACTCAGAAAGTCACAAAGATAAAAGTACATTCTTTGTTCAATTTGCACAAATGCTTCTTCTTCCCTAGTGCTATCAGAGAATGGAATCAGATGCGTAGCTGGGGGGGGGGGGGGGGGGGGGCGAAGGGGAGAATTTGGAAATCCGCAGGGCCTCCACTTGAGGGGGCCCCAAATGAGTTTTATTTACTTTTAATATTAAATATTACGCAAAATGCAGAAGTACCCAAAGAGATCAAGCCCCCCACCCGGGCCCCCAACTGATGTCAAATTCATAGCTACGCCACTGCATGAGTCAGCCAGGGAAACCAAAATGATTAACATGCATGACTGGATTGAGTTGGGACTGACGTTATCATCTTCCTTTTTGAAGTAACGTTTGTATTTTATAAGATAATATAAGATCTTCCACTCGAATATTTCTGCCAACAGGGCTTATAAGTGAGAATTTTCATAAATAATTTTCAACTTGTATCAATAATTAATAATCAATGGCATTATTTACTTACACTAGGGGTGGCCGAAATAGAAATAAAAAGTATTGAAAAAAAAAAAAAATACGCCCAACGTGGGGCTCGAACCCACGACCCTGAGATTAAGAGTCTCATGCTCTACCGACTGAGCTAGCCGGGCAGATACCGTGATGTTCAGTGAAAAGTAAGTATCCTACCTCATACTATGACCTACTTCTAATCGCACCTTTGCGATTAGAAGTAGTAAAAAAAAATAAACATATTATGCCGGATTGGCTGAGTGTTTTTTTTTTTCTTATTTGCCTCATTTATGCTTTGTAAAAATAATAGAAAAAAAATTGCCTGGCCTATTTGTTGTTTAAAACAATAAGTCTAATAGGATTATTTGCCATTATTTAGACATCGATGAAATTGATATAATCTATACTAGATATCAGTCAATATAAATATATACTAATATATATATAGTTTTTCATTTACTATAACTTCTAAGTTCTATGTATTCTGAATTTTTTGCTTATAGTTATGCCCATGGCCCATCCACGGTGTTTTATAAATTAAAGATTAAAGACAAGATATGGATCGATATTTTTCTCAATATTTGAAATTGAGTATTGATTGAAATGTTTTAATTTTCATTTTTCTTTGAGTATCAGGCTAGTAGAGGTCGAGAAACACTCCATCTGAACTGACTATAGTCACGAAGTTATCTTATCTTCTTATCTTATATAATACAGACGTTACTTCAAAAAAGAAGATGATTACGTCCTACGCGTTATGCTGATTAACCAATGACTGGTTCCCGGTGCGTAGCTTGTTAAAGAGCGATACGGTTCTCAGTAGCCTACTATGAATCGACTAAAAAAAACTGCTGATGCATATTGTTTTTTATATTATTAGGTTGTATATTAAAATATGACAAAGACAAAGACATAGAACATCCTTATTCTAATTCTTTAAAAATGGTCAATTCAGGGAGATAACCCGTAATTTGTTTTTGTGAGCTATTTTATAAATTCAAACGTTTCTTCCCTTGGGTCGTTTTTGTAAATTTTTAAAAATATTTATTACTAGCAGGGACGGCCTTAGCAGTGCGCGGGGGCCTGGGCGAATGTCATATCCGGGGCCCTGAGCTGTATGGGTAGAATATATATATATATATCGTACCATGACATGCTAAAGGGATAGTGCCCTCTAACGCTGGATCTGATGCGTCCACAAAACGCTATCGTTGAGAATTATCTGCTCTTTGTGGCTAACATTAAGTCTGCAGTCAAGGATGACGGGAAAATATCCCCTCAGGTCCATAAACTGGTTTTGAATCTTATATCCAAGGTACTGGTAGTGAGCCAGGGCGTTCTTAATACGCCCCAGTCAATGGCGTAGCAAGGTACCCGTGGGCCCGGGTGCAAGAATATGTTGGTGGGCCCCCTCCCCCAATAAGAGGAATGTAAAGTGAGACAGAACAATTTAGTCATTTGAATGTATTGGTAAATTTACCAAAAGACATTTCAATGCAAGTAGAGTAGCCTTTTTTTTTTTTTTTTTATAAGTAATAATGTCGTTACGTTTGATTCTGCTAGGACTTAGACAAGTCATAGTGTCTTAAAAGTCAATGTTTGTACAATTTCTTAGCAGAGTTAAGCGACTTTAAGATGTTTCAACTGAATAAAGGAGTGTTTTATGAGTTCTACATTCGACTTATTTACATTCCTAAAACACTTCTCGGTGTAAAACTGTTAAATACTGATACAACCTATATAATGTAGGTCTACTTCCGTTATTTAACAGTAACTAGATCGAACATTTTTCAGGACTTCTAAGTAGCAAAGTCAGTGACCAGTGCATCTAGTTCTAAACTTTTAGCTGTTTCTCGCACTATGGAAAGAACACAAAGTGAAGCCAACCTGCTCTGTGACATAGAAATTCTGAAAATATTTTTTCCTGTCAGATTTCATTATTCATAGCAATTTTAAATAAAGCCTAATTAAAGGCTAATTAGAGGTTTTTGTATAAATATAATGGTGTTAACTTTCTTTAAGAACTATGAACCAAATAAATACTAAGCATAGGTTAAAAGTTAATACTTTTCCATGATCGATTTGGACATCTCTCAATCTTCTAGATTTTTGTTATAAACCTGCTCTCCAATTCGGTTTCGCCGTTCATTATAATAGCACAACCACGATACCTATGGTGTTTCTTTTGCTTGCTTAATATTTAATGATACTTTTATTCTGTTGTAAACATTTTAAACAAAATACAGAAGACACCAAAGCAATATGATGAAGACTTACAGGGCTATGCCTCTACAGTGAATACTTTGTCGGATCAGATAACAATATTTATAACATTTCTTAAGTCTGTTAAAATCTCAGACTTCGTACAATTGTGAACATTTTACTTTCAGCAAAAAAATAGCAAATTTATGTATTTTAAATACAGAAAATAAAAAAAACAGATTAAGCTTTAAAAAAAAACTGAATAATTAGTTGGCCTAGATGTGTCGAAATATTAATTCTTGACCATCAGGACTATCTCACTAGACGTAACTGTCGATGTTACTCGCCCCTTTCCTTAATTTTCTGTACAACACATTCCTAGTTTCTACACCAAACTCCTTCTTCCCACTCCATTCATTATAATAACAGCCTATTAATACTAACAATGGCATATGAACATACATAGAAGTCAAGAGGACGGTCTGGCAACAGTAGTTTCCCCTCGTACACTTTGGGCTGAACACCATGACAATAAACCTGATGGTGAACATTTCCTTACATTTAAGATCTACAAGCCGCTGGTACATTAACTCTACATACATATATTAAGAGAGAAAGTAGTGAATTAAAATGCTACGAGAATAAGGGCATGCGCCGACCGAGGCTCGAACCTGTGACTCCGGATTCCACACCACCGCCTAGCGATAACGCACCAAGCGAAACTAACCTCTAGACCATCGGAATGTCCAAAGAAAACATTCTTCTGATCCAGAGTCATTTCGCCCGTATGCAAATTACCACCCCAGTGGTTGCATACGGGCGAAATGACTCTGTCGAATCCGGAGTCACAGGTTCGAGCTTTTCAGATTCAATATAGTACTACATTTGATAAAAGTGCAATTATTTTCTCTTTAGTGTCATCCCTAAGTTCTCACGTGGGCCCCAACTGGTCAAGAGTAATGAGCCCAAGTGCAATCAACCCCTTTGCGCCATTGTTGCTACACCACGGGCTGTGTGCCTCTAATGGTTGTGGTTGAACCCTTTCGCGCCATGGATGCTACGCCACTGGCCGAAGTTGCTCATGAGTCAAATTTGTCAAGCATCTAAGCCAAGCCTAAAAACTGACCTTTGTTCGGTGGATTAAGTCTCTCTGTTCTTCCATGAAATGCCTTTTTTTTTTGGGTCAAGGCACTGAATAATTGCTAGAATTCTTGCTAAGACTTCGCGCCAACGTAGAGTTTCTTTTCTAATTTGTTCTAGCATCAAGTTATCCATTGCACTACTTTTGAACAGTCGACGATCTCAAAGCTTAATCAAACACGCTGACACATACTTATAAGTAAGGATGGCTGCCTGGCCGTGCGGTATGCGCGGTCGGTCGTTTAGATGGTCCCGGGTTCATACCCTGCTCGCTGCCATCTCCGTCGTCCTATGGGAGATTTGGATTAGGAAGTAGATTATCGTCAACTCTGAAGGAACATTCGTAACATTTAATACATTTAACAAACATTTTCACGTGATTTACATAAAACCTCGTGCTGCTGAATTTTATTGCCACGATGTTTCCAGTCGCAGCAGCTTTCGTTTGCTAATTGTCTTCCAGTAGTTATCGTGCTAAACAACTTACAAGGAAAACAAAATACTGTCTTTAGTCTTTGGTATAAGAACAAAGTGTACGACGGGAGCTACAGTGGTCCGTTAATTTTCGCAGATCAGACTTTCTAATGGAAAAAAAAAACAACGTTCGCGTTTTTTTTTTATTTGACTCAGTCACTGAGAGTGTTTCGGAAACAATTAAACGAAATAATAATGCTACAAGAAAGCGAATGCGTGAATGTGAAAATAGTATGAATCGAGCTAATCGACTTAAATCCATTTTTTAAATAAAAACTTTTGCTTGTAGGCCTACATCTAGATCTAGAGTCTAGATACTATTATTATTAGGAAAATGGATGTAGACCTACTATGATAAGAATGAATTCAAGGGCTCAAGAAGCTTCTTAATTATTGTATGTTAGTATATTTAATATCCCCCATATAGAGCCTCATGTAGCCTGTCCATTCACAGTGTGTTTACATCTGGAGGAGGATTAGAGAGTGACGTGCGTGCGTGGTGTCCCGCATGGTTGGGCGGCGTAGAGAATTAGATATACAGATTATTATTACCTTTTTTTCTTTTTTACAAGACAACCAACTTCTTAGGACAAAATGTGAATATGGTTTTAGCTTAATAAAAATAGCTGCGTTGGCTACTCATAGAAACTTTAGTTCCAGAATCCGGTTGTAAGTTCTGTCCTAGCATTAGTTTCCACTACACGCTCTTATCTTATATATTTCACAGACATCATTTAAAAAAAAAAAAAAAAAAAGAGATATTACGTCTTATGCATTTCATGTGTTCATCTAGTGTTGCATGTTAACAATGATTTAAACTCTTCAAAGTCATTGGTTTTCCTGGTTGAATCAGGCAAAACATTCCATTCTCTATTGGCACCAGGGAAAAAGGAGCACTTGTACGAATTTGTTCTAGCGTATAGAATACTAAGTGCCTCTATCTTTTTGTCTTTCTGAGTATTTTTAAAAGTTTTTTTTCTATTTGTGAGTTATGGTTTAGTGTTTTAATGTGTTAGAGCTACTTTACTTTTTATTCTTCTGTCCTAGAGTATCTCTAAGTTTAGTGATTTTACTATTGGTGTTGCTCTAATCAAATTGGAATATTCTTGTGTTATCAATCTCACTGTTCTATTTGTTATTGTTCCAGTTTCTTTATGTTTTTTGAATTGAGGGATCCCAAACAGAGGATGCATATTCAAATATTGGCCTAACTAAATTTAAATAGCATTTTAGTTTTTGTTTGATTTGTAAAAATTTCTTTAATAAACCCTAATGCTTTGAGCCTCTAATAATTTCATCAGTATGGTTACTGTTTTCTGGCTTTTCACTTATTGTTACACCTTGATATTTTGAGTTTTTAGTTTGTGTGACTGGTTTACCACAATGGTAATATGAAGTTTTTATACGCCTTAGTTTTTTTTATTACTCGGACCTAGGTATATTAAATAGGGCGGCCCAAAATGCAGTAAAACTAACGAAATTGTATCGAAGTAATATGCAAGTAATTAGAAGCCGAAATACTTTTTATTTTTAGTCTAGAATAGATATTACAAACTAACATGACCGATCCAAAGATAAATGAATATAAAACTACAGTTAATATAAGCTTTGCTTTTAAATTCTATCTATATTATATATATTTTTTTTCTTGTTCTTGGATTGAAGAACAAAAATATGTATCGGTAAAATTTAAAGGGAAGCAATTTCTAAATATATTTTGAAATAATAAATTATAGTTTTTATTAACGATTGCGTCCCTTAGATCATGGATTCATTGTTGGCCTTATTTTTTTGGATGTTTATTCAAATTTGTGTTTAATTATATTCTAGCAGCGATTCAGAAAATTAATTCTGAAATCGTAATAGGAAAAAAAATTGCACCTGTATGAATAAGTCCTAGAATCTGGACTAAGAAATGTACAGTTCTGACTTTCTGACTATTTCACATTTTGATCCTTTGTAAGTTATCTAGGCAGCGTAATGACAAGCGATGAATATACTATTGACGATGTTGCATGCTGGGTAGGGAAGGCAGGAGCCGTCTTCCAAAAAAACAACAACTATAGCCGATCTGGGCAAACAAACCAATCAACCTGAATCCACCTACGCTTGCGAGTCTTATCTTATATAGTACAGTCAATTACAGTTTAAAAAAAGAAGATAATTACGCCCTACGCATTTTATGTCAATCTAGTCATACATGTTAATAAATTACTTAAATTCTGCTAAGTCGTTGGTTTTCCTGGCTGATTCAGGAGATGGCAGATGATGTAAAGGTCATCGGATTTTGTGGCCTAAGGTTAACGAAGGTGTCGTGTGGCCAGCACAACGACCAAACGCCTTTACTTTTCCCCAACTCATGTCAGGTACCCATTGGAGCTGGGTGGACTCAGAGGCGCCCATTAGAGTTGGGCGGACATAGAGGCGCCCATTTGAGCTGGGTGGACACAGAGGCACCCATTAGAGCTGGGTGGACTCAGAGGCGCCCATTAGAGCTGGGTGGACTCAGAGGCGCCCATTAGAGTTGGGCGGACATAGAGGCGCCCATTTGAGCTGTGTGGACTCAGAGGCACCCATTAGAGCTGGGTGGACTCAGAGGCACCAATTAGAGCTGGGTGGACTCAGAGGCGCCCATTAGAGCAGGGTGGACTCAGAGGCGCCCATTAGAGCAGGGTGGACATAGAGGCGCCCATTAGAGCTGGGTGGACACAGAGGCACCCATTAGAGCTGGGTGGACTCAGAGGCACCCATTAGCGCTGGGTGGACACAGAGGCGCCATTAGAGCTGTGTGGACACAGAGGCACCCATTAGAGCTGGGTGGACTCAGAGGCGCCCATTAGAGCAGGGTGGACATAGAGGCGCCCATTAGAGCTGGGTGGACACAGAGGCACCCATTAGAGCTGGGTGGACTCAGAGGCACCCATTAGCGCTGGGTGGACACAGAGGCGCCATTAGAGCTGTGTGGACACAGAGGCACCCATTAGAGCTGGGTGGACTCAGAGGCGCCCATTAGAGCTGTGTGGACTCAGAGGCACCCATTAGAGCTGGGTGGACTCAGAGGTGCCCATTACAACTGGGTGGACACAGAGGCGCCCATTAGAGCAGGGTGGACTCAGAGGCGCCCGAAGATCACGAAATTAATAATTCCAGTCTTCAACACGGATTCGAACCGCGGACCTTGGTTCGGAAGCCAAGCGCTTTACCGCTCAGACCATGAAGCAATCCAGAATGGTTGCAAATAGACTAAACATGGCTCAGAAGCGATGATTAAAAAGGATCCTTGAAATAACAGGCCAAGATCATGTCAGCAATAAAGAAGTCCTTTTTCGCATGGGCACTCGTCTTATGAGTGAAATGGTGACTGAAAATTGGATCAAACTCGCAGGACATATCCTTATCCTCAGTTGGGGAAGAGCCTGTGACAGATCTCTGGGGAGAGAGCTTGCCGCCTTATGAGCCGAATGAGTGAAACTAAGTCTAGGTGTAAATCAATGAAAAGTCTAAGTCTAGGTCTAACTCTTAAATCTAGGTCTAGGTCTAGGTCTTAGTCTAAATCTAAATCTAAGCCTAAGTCTAAGTCTAGGACTAGGTCTAGGTCTAGGTCTAAATCTAAATCTAAATCTAAATCTTAAGTCTAAGTCTAAGTCTAGGTCTAGGTCTAGGTCTAGGTCTAGGTCTAACTAAGTCTAGGTCTAGGTCTAGGTCTAAGTTATAACTCAATGTGCTTAGATGGTCAAGTTCTAGATGAGACAAAGATATTACTGTTTTTTTATAAAGCTTACATCAACTCACTCTGTCTGTCTGTTTCTCTGTCTGTCTGTCCGTACAATTTTTGTATATGTTATTTCTTCCACATCCATTCTGGGATCGAACTGAAACTCTACACAATTATTTGCTGTACCTACTTGCTAACAAAAACACTAACCAATACAAAATAATTAACCAATTAATTTATTAATTATTGTAATTCATTTCTTTGTTTGGTATTTAAAAAAGGAAATAAATGCTACTCGTTGAGAGATGTTTCTGTATACGTAGAGTTATTCCCCTTATTACATTTTATACACGTTATTTCTCCTAGTTTTCATTCTCGGATCAAGTTGAAAAGTTGCACTTCAAAAAAGTATTTGATCTGCTCTAGCGCCTCTATTTTTTTCCCGGCTGTAGCTGGTGACCAGCTTCATTCTTTTTAGAATCGTTGTTCATTTTTTCTCCCCTTAAAATAGTTTGTATTTGTGAGTATCGATGCAGACAGTTCTAGTATCGAAATCGTGGGCCATCTCTAGTGAGTAGAGATAAATACGATACCCAGATCACGTGCCAAAGAAGATGTTGTGAAGTCTCGGCCTCTAATGGACAAACTCTGATTGTGTCCCAAAACCAAGCAATCATTAATCCGGGTCTGAGCTGACCGGACACTTACCGCCAGTCGCTATGCCCTATTAGCCCCGGACGAATTCAAAATGCGAGCAAATCCGGGGATAATTTGGGGGTCCTCCAATTCCAGCCATCTTGACGCAAGCCGGATCAGTCGGTGGCTGCGGTTCCCCGCGGACACGAAACAACGGATCCCGCGACAATTATAGCTCCGCTCACGTAAAAGCTGGCGGGAAGAGAGAGGGACTGCGGTGTTAGTTTCGCGTCTCCTTTGGGAACTCCTCACAGACCTGTCGGAACAAACACTGTCCTCATTTCTCTCCTGCGTGCGTGACTCGTAAGATGTTCAGTCCTGGCCAGGGTTTTTAATTTCCTTCATTCCACACTGTCCCTGTGACCTCACTTGACTTGAGCCGTCTGCTACTATCTTGGAAGTTGTTTTTTTCTCACTTCTTTCCTGACTTAGTTTCTTGTTAGCGGAATTTCATTTAGTTCAAACTCATTATCTCAAGAACGTTTCATTCATCTGTGTCTCTGTCTTTTCTCACTGTCTCTATGTGTTTCTGGTGTCTTATCGTGTGTCTTATCGTGTGTCTCACTGTGTCTACGTGTGTCTCTTGTATTTGAGTGTTTCTCTGTGTCTATGTGTCTCTCTGTTGTATCTGACTGTCTCTCAATTTCTATGTGCGTCTCTGTAGTATCCGAGTGTCTCTTTGTGTCTATGTTGTATCTGAGTGTCTCTCTGTGTGTCTCTGTTGTATCTGAGTGTCTCGGTGTGTGTGTGTGTCTTTCCATGTGTCATATAAAAACCCAAGAATATATCAACACATAGAAATTGCTAGTCATACAAACAAACAAAGAATGATACATTTAAAAATCAAAACCGAATAAATAAATTAAATAAAACACTTTTTAACTCCTTCTCTCCTAATTGACGATACCACAGTTGATTTGACCTCATTAAATTAAATTATTGCTTGATTTTATTTAATTTACTTTACTTGGCGTTCTATAATTGGAGTATGCTTTCACCTTTAACCCTATACCAAATAAAACATTTTCTGATAACAAACGAAAACGATATTCATGCAAAAGAGGAATTGTTCCGTCGGAACGTGAAAAATAATACGGAGAGAAAGAGTTAATAACCCTCGCTCATATTATATGAAATAGCATCAATTATTTTGAATCAGCCCTAACTGTACTCAATTTCATAAGCTACTCTCCAGGTCTGGCGACTTTTACGCATCTGCTGTCTTTCATCTTGACAAAGGTCCCGTTGAATGGCTGCCATATCTCTCGTTTTTTTGACAAATTTGTCTCCCTCTAGCTTAGTAAGTTTTTTCTATATTAAACAGAATTAATTAATTACGAGTAATTGATTAACTAATTAGTTAATTTCTTGATTGATTTGTGTGTTGTCATCGACCAATATATAGTTGTGCTTAAGTTTCAAGTTGATCAGAGATTGGAAATCGGGAGAAATAAATGTATCAAAGATTAATGATGCTCAGACATTTCAAATCCCGACACACTCATTAATCCGACGCGGCGCCGATTTAGGTTTATGTAATTAGTTTTTACTTTATTCCGTAGTGCGCATATTCTTAGAATTCAGCACTATACGTCTGAGCTGAGATCAGGTTTGATTTTTAAGATCAATACATCTGTCTTATCTTATCTTTTGAAATACAGACGTTACTTTAAGAAAGAAGATGATTACGTCCTACGCGTCATGCATCTGGTCATGCATGTTGATCAATGACCTAAATTCTGCCATGCCACTGGTTTTCCTGGCTAGATGAGGCAACCCATTCCATGCTCAAATAGCGCTAGGGAAGAAGGAGCATTTGTACTAATTTGTCCAAGCATATGGAACAAGGAATGTGTTTCTATCTTTGTGTCTTTCTGAGTATTTTATTAAATGTCGTTTATGTATTTGAAGATTATGGTTCTACTGTTTGCATCTTTGAAATTCTTAGAGATACCATAAACGCTTTATAAATAGACTTTTGAAATTTACGTTACAGGCAGTCAAAGAGTTTCATCTTTATGTAGGACACTACTACAGTTTTTTTTTCTAATTAATTATTATTTACCTTTTATATAGCGCTACTTTCATGCTTATAGCATGCTCAGAGCGCTTTTGGTCCAATCTCATTTGTGGACCGGTGGGGGGAGGGGGTATCTAGGAGTTGGTTTTCCGTGCTGCCTTTAGGCGCTCAGTAAACACAACTCTCTCCCCGAGTCGGGTGTCGAACCTCGAGCCCCCTTCTAGGTAACCAAGCCAAGCCAAGTTCAAGCGCACTTAGCCTCTTTTAATAATGACACACTAATTGTAATACTTCGAAGTACATAGTGATGGGAACTAAACTCACTCTTAAAAGTTAAACTAAAACTAGTTTTCAACTAAAATAAATTAGTTAAACTATTAGTTTATCATGAATTTCAAAATATAGTTAAACTAAACTAAAGAAAGTTAATTAAACTATAACAAACTTTTTTTGTTGGGGGGGGGGGGGGAAAGGGGCGGGGTTGAACTAGACCTATATAGATATAATCATGCGACTGTATGCCTACGGTTCGATCTTATTCTTTTAACATTATATCAATATTTATCCATAATAAAATCAGTATTAAGGAATATGTTTCTTACATAAATGCAGACAGTCTAAATAGTTGTAAACTGCATCATTTTTTTTGATAATCAATGTTATTGATATCACATGGCCAAAAAGCAGGGATGTGTGTTTCAACTTTCAACCCTGACCACATGTTGAAAAGATGTACACATTTTAATTAAACTTTTTAGTTAGTAGCTAAAAAAAAAATAAAGATTAATTAAACTACGATTTTAACTAAACTGTTTTTTTTCCTAAGTAAACAATGGCCTTTACTAATTAAAAAAATTCTTTTTTTTTAGTTAAACCAAAGTTTTTAATTTTTTAGTTAACTTTTGCCCATCACTATAAGTAGATTCAATTTGAATAAAGGTAAAAAATAATTACATTTACAAAAATGTAATTAGTACTAGCCCTTTTAGTCTATAAAGATTATGTTTAATTAGATTTATTAATTACCAATAAAATGTTTTTATCACTCATCCTTCTAAAACGACATAAAGTGGCTTGATTTAAAAAAGAAAGAAAAAGCCAACCATATTTTCTGTCCAATGTTTATCTCTAAGGGAGGCAATCAAGAATGAGGTGTGAAAATTTTCGAGACGAGTTGGCTCCGCTTTCAAAGTTGCAATGTTCTATGCCAGGAAGTCGGGGAAATGGTAAAATGTAAACCATCTTCAAAAAAAAAAAATTTAAAAAAAATCTAATTATTTTGACGGAGGCAATTTGACCTTTCAATCATGTTGTTGTTGTTTTTTAAATGTAATACCTTCAACTTGAGGATGCCGGCCACCTCACGCGATCTTAATGGTGATAGAAGAGACAGCGACAATTTCTGCAAAAGAGTTGTGACCCTTATATTTTGAAATGACCGAAATAAGAGTTGTGACCTTTTATATTTTGAAATGACCCAATTGAGACTTTTTACATTACAGATTAAATAGACAAAATTTGTTTTTGGTGGGACACACTCATAACTCTCAGTTTAAAATCTAGATCTATGTATATAGAAGAAACGAGCTTATTTGGGGATCCTAAAATCAGTTTATTGAGTTTGTAAGTTTTAAGCTTCATGTTAAGTCTTTTTCTTGTGTGTGTGAATTCATAATTGAATTTGATTTATAATTTGTATTATTTATTGATTTACAGTATGTGTTCATGATTTCAACGAGGATTTAAAAAAAAAAATGGTTTTGTAAAGAGAAAGTCTCTTATCTCTTACCAAAACAAGAACCTCCGGGAATACGTTGGACATTGGGTCATGAAATGTTACATTGTAAGACATAGCTCCATCCCTTGCAGAAGTAATTTCGAATTGAATGAGTGGGTGGTTATCTGGTCGAATGAAATACCAAGGCACCAGGTCCTGAGTTCAAATCCTGAAAATAAAACCCCCTGCTAACCTCCCTCCCGATAAAACCCCCTGCTGACCACCAAGAGGTTTAGACTGGGCACAAGCATCTTCATTTCTGAAAGCACATCCGAACCGTATAAAACAAACATTCAATGTAATAATAACACATATCCCGGCCTTTATTTGTCTATGATATACATCATATATAAATGTGGTTTTATCTCTTAATATATATGATATATATATCACTGAGTGGTAAAGCGCTTGGCTTCCGAACTTAGGGGTCCTGGATTCGAATCCAATTGAGAAGACTGGGATTTTCAATTTCGGAATCATTAGAGCGCCTCTGAGTACCAACTCTTAAGGTACCTGACATTAGTTGGGGAAAAGTAACGGCGGTTGGTCGTTGTGCTAGACACATATTGGGCCACAGAAACAAATGACCTTTACATCAACAGCCCTATAGAACACAATGTCTGAAACGGAAGCTGCAAAGAAGATACTTTTTTAGCTTTTCAAGATTGCGTGAGTTCTTGTGTTTGTTATTGCATGAATAAGCGAGCACTTCTAAATTAATTTATAATGAGACGAGAATTTGTTTGAAAATGTTTCTCGTGAAATCATTTTGACTGAAACGCATGTTTTGAGATCAGCGCGGGAAGATGTCGTCTGCTCTTCCTCGTCACTTCCGCCTCCAGTCAAATCTCATCTCGCGTTGATACACGAGGCTAAAAACAAAACCTAAAAAGATGCAAAAGTTATCAGTAAGTTTCGCATTATATAAAAGCCAAAAAATAAAAAATATAAAAAAATAAAAAAATTAGCTTACTAAATGTCCAAAAGATTACAGCTAACTGATCAAGCAAGCGCACATAAGTGCAATCGCACTGGCATGTATTAATGTAGATGTTGTTGCAGATAGAATATGTCTATTGTCACTCGAAGTTTAATTTGCTGAAATTAAATCTAAAAAAAAAATATAAAAAAAATGGACGCATGGCGCCAAAATACTGCCGGAAATGACATTCCATATTGTCTGTGGAGAAATCATTTTGTGAAAAATTACTCACTGGAAGACATAACCACTGACCTATATATCTATATATAATAGAGAATATATAATTTTAAGAGCAAAAATGAGAGAGAGAGAGAGAGAGAGAGAGAAGGAGAGAGGCAGGGATATAGTTTGCATCTAAAGATACACCTAATACTTAAAAGAGTGCAAGTGCAATAACGTCTTATAAGAACAAGCAAAATATAAAAACACTTAAAAAAAACAAAGCTTATTTAAGGGGAATAAATCCATATTTAAAGCCATATCAATACTGTTGGATCTTTTTCCCTTTGTCAATACCAAACAAAATATTTAATTACCACTCGTTAATTGGGAGTAGTTGTGGCTGAGCGATGAAGCGCTTGGCTTCGGAACCGGGGTCCCGGGTTCGAATCCCAGTGAAGACAGGGACTTTTAATTTCGGGATCTTTGGACGCCTCTGAGTCCTCCCAACTCTAATGGGTTCCTGACATTAGTTGGGGAAAAAAGTTGTGCTGACCACAAGATACCCTCGTTAACCGTGGGCCACAGAAACAGATGACCTATAGATCGCAAGGCCTGAAAGGGAAACTTTACTTTACTTTACACTTGTTCATTAATAAATTTTAAAATATTTTTTTAATTGATTCATGTTTTGTTAGGTATAGTAAATAATTGTGCAAAATTTCAGCTTTTAGAGAGATTTAATCACGTGGTTGCCCACTACTTAATTACTCCAGTAGTTTCGTGGAACACCTATTCAGACCTACAGTTCCGCGAAACACAGTTTGGGAAACACTGGGTCAGATATTCGCGGCTCCTGTAACGCACTTATGTTTGCAATGGTCTTATTGCGTAAAATTCTTCATCTTGCTGTGGGCCTGCTTTGGGTCCCGCAAAAAAGACGTCAGCGTAATTATGGCATGATGCCCTGGAGAGATTCAACAGCTCTGAGTCATACCTGAGAAAGACGGGTAGAATTGTGCTGGCAGAGACTTTAAAAACGTTGCTTGTAGGAAACTTTGGAGTCGAACTATTAGTAGACTCGTATATCGTTAAGGTTTTACAAGTTCCTACTTGTATGGTGAAAAGACAGTGCTTAAAGGGAAACTCCGATGGTTTTGACAATTTTTTTTTATAATATGTGTTTTGATTTACAGAGAATGGCTATATTATTATTTTGTTCTTATTCGCAATAATAACTTAGGAATTGATATTTTTCTGACGTAATTTTCCTGCGCATCCAAAAAGGTCAGACTTTCACCGGGTTTCTATGTGACGTCACACAAGCCTATTTAATCTATTGACTTATTGTATAACGGAAAACCATTACAGTAACGTTTACATTCTCGTAAAAGAAATATATCTTCGCCTATGCAGTTAGATCTAGGATCTTGTTAGCAAAGAAAAAAATGCGTGTTAAAGGAGATTTACATGCTTGACTAACCACGGCAGTGTGTAGTTTCTCGCCTGACCACTCAACACACAACAAACACTATCGCTTGGTTGTCTTGTCATGACCGACTACACGTAGTCTCGACTAGCCTTACACTGACCAGTTTGTTCGAAGCAGTCAAACCTGCGATCTATTTACTTCTTTGGACAGGGAGAGGCTTAGATGAAAATATTACTTTTTTTCTCGAGTTGGTTGTCCTAATGCTTTTAAATCTATCTATATATAACTGAACCATAGCGCTTGACAAGGCCGTCACTAAGCTTAACAGCTACTGAAAGAATGAAGCGTATCGTAGATTGGTCAAATCTAGTTTCCCTTTCAGTATTGTTGAGGTAAGTGACGTATGCCAAACCTAAAAACAAAATATCAAAGAACCCAGTTTTTTTTTGGAGATGACAAGAATTTACTGACTAATTTATTTAATATAAATGTTTCTAAGCATTTAAATGCAAAATGGTAAACTGTTTACTATTACAACTTTTTACTCAGAATTTAAATATGTCAATAACTCAAATTTGAAAAACCATCGGAGTTTCCCTTTAATGATTTTTTTTGTGAAACAATGATAACATTAATAATTAGCCTGAACAATCCTACACCATTAGTTATAGAAAGCCTAAACATTGACCGCAACATCACAACATGTGGGAAATTTAAACCAAAAGTTATTAGCCACGTCACACACACACACACATATATATATATAAAATAAAAAAATAAATAAATGAATAAATATATATATACAGAGAGAGAGAGAGAGAATATTCTGTACAGTTCTTTATTTGAGGACAGTCAGTTGACAGTGGTCACAATTAATAATTAGTCAGTGGTAATACTATTTGTCTATTCTTTGTTTCAACATAAGTTCCTCATTGATTTGTCAGTATAATTTACAGAATAGTTGTTAGATGGCTCATGTTACCCCCCCCCCCCCCCTTTTTCAACTTAGAGTTAGCAATGCTCCACAAATTTACTTAACTGAAGGACCTCGTGCGCCCCCTTCGCTACCCTGGTGAACAAATCCTCGCCCGCCCCTGCCCCCAACCTACTTGAAGTTGTATAGAGGACACCTATCTTTGCCCACTTTTTACTCATTTATATCAACTCTTGTCTGTCTGGTAAAAATTGTGTACATTTTGTTTCTCCGACACCCAATCTCTATTTCATCTTTCTCTTTCTTTCTCTCTCTCTCTCTCTCTCTTCTCTCTCTCTCTCTCTCTCTCTCTTTCTCTCTCTCTCTTCTCTCTCTCTCTCTCTCTCTCTTTCTCTCTCTCTCTCTCTCTCTTTCACAAAAACTCGTGCCTGACACCTCAACCAACAAGTGTAACTCCTCTACCCTGCACTAACCTATTTATCCATTTAAAAAAAAAAGACAGAAAAAAAACGTGTTGGTGTATTCGCGGGCGTAATGACACGTATTGTCACGCGCCCTCGGGCGCCCCAACTGGTGACCCCCCTAATTGGCCATGTCACCGCCCGAGTTTCATTTTTGTAACATTCTTTTTGCCTCTACTATTCTTTTCGTCCTCTAGAATATCATCTTTCCGACCTGTCCGGGTAACGACAGTGTGCACGCCAACATCGGGTGGTCAACTCAAGGTGTCAACTTTCTTATTGGCATAACCATACCTGGAGGAGTTCGAGGGAAGGCAGGAAAGGGGGGCGGGGGGGGGCTGCTTGGAGAGGTTGTTTCACAAAGTCAGTACTGCAAATGAGGTAATTACCGCTCGCGTGATGGCCGGCACTGGTAACCCGGCCGGACAGTCGATGAAACAAAATGTCACAGTGACAGTACCGATGGGTGACACTCATTAGCGGACTGGTCAGCTTGCGGGTGTCCAGTATGACCCGGATGTTAAAAAAATGACTTTACAAAATAACAAAACATTGCAGAAACTGGAGACGGTCGTGTCAAATTAGCGCGGAAAAAAAAGTTTCGTATTAATGAAAACGAGGCAGAGGCGAGCAGAAGTGACCTAGATAAATTATAATATTATAAGACGGCTGATTGCTAGAAGTGTAACATTCTCTGGTCAGAGGAATTTTATAGTTAATTTATCGTTATGGTTTCAATGACAAACTCCCTCTTTGTGGGAAAAAAAACAACATTTCGTATTATGAAAAAGAGGCAGGGGCGAGCAGAAGTGACCTCCATAAAATATAATATTATTCGCGCCTCAGCAGTCTAACAGTTTCTACTCAGTGAAGTTTGTAGTTAATTTATCATTATAGTTTCAACTAAATCGAATTTTTTTAAATTACAAACTCTCTCTTCGTGTTGAACATATAAAAAGTAATGAAACAAGTTATTGTATTTCCAAAAAGGGTTTAAAAATGTCCTAATCATTTGATAGTTTATATATATATATATATATATATATATATATATATATATATATATATATATATATATATATATATATATATATATATACAGTGCTTGTTTTGTAAAAAAAAAAATAGGTGCCGGTACTCAGTGATAAGGTGATGGTACTCACTGATTGATTGCCTAACTTTTAACTACTAATAAATTAATAATATACGTTAAAATGCAAGAAAAGTAATAATTTTCCCCCATATTCAAAAAGGTGCCGGTACGCAGTACCGATGCGTACCGTCACGAAAAAAGCCCAGTTTATATATATCTAGGGCAAGAAATCAATATCTTATTGGCCATGCAGTGAAAATTCTGATTTGACTGTTATAATTTTAAAAATTATTTAATCATCTTAAAAATTTATTTTTGGACATATTACGTCACACGGCTTTATCGGGAATTACCGCACTCGACTCAAATGTTGCTTTAAGGACTATTGGCTAAGGAGTTAAATAGACAGGGAGAGACGGAGAGAGAGACAGAGAGACAGAGAGAGAGACAGAGAGAGAGACAGAGAGAGAGACAGAGAGAGACAGAGAGAGAGACAGAGAGAGAGACAGAGAGAGAGAGAGACAGAGAGAGAGACAGAGAGAGAGACAGAGAGAGAGAGACAGAGCGAAACTGTAGAGAGTAAGGTTACATTTATTCCATCAGGTCTTTAAACGTGTTTGTAACATTGTGTGTTTGTAACATTGTGTGTTTGTAACATTGTGTGTTTGTAACATTGTGTGTTTGCGTATAAATAGGTCATTGACAACCTATTTGAAATTACTGCAAGACTATACTGTAGCAGCTGAAACCATAGAAGCCGTCGACATAAGCAATTCCCAAGTGTTATTGTGTCCTGACTCTGTTCTGTACTACAATCAAGCGACAGAACTGTCAGAAACTTTTCGTGTCTGTATTCAGACTAAACAGGAAGAAGTAAGAGAAATGGCGAACACACGACAAAATGTCTTAGCGACAATAAACGCTAAATAAAGTCTTGACATTTGCAACAAACAAATGTTCACATCAGCTCACAAAAAAACACAAAGATAAAGGCACATTTCTTATTCCATTTGCTAGGACAAATTCATGCAATCTCTTTTTCCCCATTGTCATGATAGTATGATACGGGTTGCCTGAATCAGCCCAAGAAACCCAATGACTTAACAGACTTTAAGTCTCTAATTAGCATACACGTCTAGATTAACACATGGATACGTGTAACACGTATCAAATCACACCAGATGGAGTGAGACAGTGACCAAGAAAGCTATGGACAGCGAAAAGAACATGGGCCTCAGCTCTGGAAGAAAAACGTACTATGCGAAAAATGGCCAGCTCCTCTACTTCAGACGCAAAAGCCACCTTGACCTGCGCTATTTGTGGACGGGAGTGTCTCTCCAAAATAGAGCTCCACAGCCACATGAGGAAGTGTGCTCTGAGATGAACCAGAGTCGTCCTACGACTGAAGGAGTCCAACAACGTAGGCCCTATATCACATAAATGTCGTCTTTTTTGAAGCAACATTTATAATTTATAAGATAAGATAAGATAAGATTGCCTGATGTTAAAAAATGTGTCTGAGTAATATAAGCCACTTAGTTACCTGAGATGGACTTCAGTTCAAATTCTGGCGTAGTCTGTGAATTATCAATTTTAGATTTGACCAGGGCGTGTTAGATTTATCAATTTTTCCGTTGTTACGACAGGTGTTACTGTCTTTCTAAGTGGTTCTCATGGCGGCGGCCTTTCCACCCCACAAGGTGGTAGCCCAACAGATATTTTCCCCTAAACCAATTCGCCTCTGGAATTTTATAAATGATAATGCATCGGTTGGAAATTGCGAAACATTTGACATTACTCAATCAAAATGTCAAATGCTTTGGTTCGTTAAGGTGCAAAGGTACACCCATTATTTAGTCGTGTTTCTTTTTCTAAAAACTCCAACTTGTCAGAATGTCGTAAACAGATATGGAGTTAATGCTTAACGACATCTGATCTGCTTTAACGTTTGTTTTGATTTTAATCCTGTTTTTTTTTTTTTTTATTTTGGTGTTGTTGTTTTTTTTTTGTATGTTTTTTTTTATTTTGTATGTTTGTTTTTTTTTTTATTTTATTTCATAACAATTTTTAACGTGTTTATTTTATTTAAAATTTTATATAATTTTTTATTGCTTGTGGAAAAAAAAAAGTTTTTAAACTGATGAAATCCTCACTTCTGCTATTTGCTTCAATGGCTATTGTGGCGGGAATATAATCCTGCTTAATTACCTCTTCACTTCCTGTTGTCTGTCTCGCGGCGCCGCCACTGGTTTGAAACTGAAGTCTGCCGGTCTCCTTCTGAGCAGAAGTAAGCGCCATGTGTAAAAGATTCTCCAGAGTAATTTCCCCTTGGAACAGACAAAGGACGAAACGAGAAGGCATGGGAACATATTTATGGGCATTAATCTGAAACTTCCTGCATCCGGTTCTCTTTCCCTGATTCTTCGCTCTCTATCTATTATTATTCTTTTTTACGTAATTGTTGATATTAACAAAGCTGTGACCAGTTTTTATGTATGATTTAATGTAATAAGAGTTGTCGAGATAAAAATTTGGATTATTCTAGTTCACTGTTCAGCTAACAATGTAATCCTCATAGATTCGAACCCTGAGCTTGGATTCAGGAGTGGAAGACATTTTGGTCAACACACTTTTAATGAGAAGCTTACAATATATTATTTTTAGGTTGGATCCAGATCTTTGATCAACGGGTTAACCACTCTACTCCCTCGCAGGTCAGATGAACTTAACGTCTTAATTCCGCATGACACTTTTAAGGGTCCTGCTAAAGAGGATGTGATAATGTCAGCCACCCCACCCCCGTCCTCCATTGTATTAAGAATGTCTCAAGAAATTTCTATAAATAAAAAAAAGAACACAAAACTCAAATGTTATTTAACTTTGATTAGGCCAAAAATAGAATATGCTTCCTCTGTTTGGGACCCCTCAACTTAAGAAAACATTAAGAAACTGAAACAGACACAAAATAGAGCAGTGAGATTCATAACAAACGAATATTCACATTTGACTAGAGTAACACCTTTGGTAAAATCACTAAATTTAGAAAGCCTCAAAGAAGACTCAAAAGTAAAGTAGCAATTATACATAAAACACTGAACCATAATCTTTAAATACAAAAAGAAAAAAATAATAATTAAAATACTCAGAAAGACACAAAGATAAAGACACATTCCTCGTTCCATATGCTAGGACAGATTTGTACAAATGCTTCTTCTTCCCTAGTGCTATTAGAGCATGGAATGGGTTGCCTGAGCTAGCCAGGAAAACCAGTGACACGTAGGACGTATTCATCTTCATTTTTAAAGTGACGTCTGTATTATATAAGATAAGAAGATCCATCTATCTATCTATCTATCTATCTATCTATCTATCTATCTATCTATCTATCTATCTATCTATCTATCTATCTATCTATCTATCTATCTATCTATCTATCTGTCCGTCTGTCTGTCTGTCTGTCTATCCATCGATTTCTCTCGTACAAAATCTCACATATATAGAGACAAACACACCAGGTTCAAAAACAATGTACAGGTTGTCCAGTTGGTTCTCAGAGCTTGAGACTGACCCTTGACCCTTAACGTCAGTATATCTATGTTGACCAAGTCAGGCATAGCGGAAGCGTCCCTCACAAGACGTCCGGGGGGGGGGGGCGGCACCAATTTAATCACTATGGGCCATTTGGTCAACACTTGACCATTTCTCTAGTACGAACTCCAACCGCTAAGGTCTTGTACTAACATGATGACAAAGTAGCTCTGCATTACTGACTACTTCAATGCACGAGATACTACAGCCCTTTGGTGACACTGCGGGAACTTTACCTTACACTGATGTAAGAGGGTGTTTCTCACAAGCTATCGCTCTTATTACAGGTGTAATCAGGTGAGACATTGCGCCGGGTGGGGGAAATTGGGGTGGGCATTAAACTGTATACTTCAAAATACTTTACGGAAGGGAGGTAATGCAATTGAAATATGAAGTGAACTGGATTCATGTGTACTAGAACACTTTAATAAATCTGTTCTGATCAATCGTTTATTAGTGATGATGCTTCCTTTAACCAGGTGACCAGCTATATAGTAGATCAATTCAAAATTTTTCTTCTTTAAAAAAACAATAAAGACGTCGGCCTATTTGCAGACGTCTAGAGCTAAGACGGTAGTGTGTCTTTCTTGAAAGATAAAACATCTCTTAAGTTATTTACATTTTCATAATGTACACTTTCGAAACATCAATAATTATGCAATTATCACTTTCCGGTATTCAAACAATTGGAACATGGACTGAAAGCGACGATACCAATGCAAGACATACACGACACCAGTACTCAGAAACTGTGCGCTAAGGCGATTCATGGTAGCAATGTTTTATTATTATTATCATTATTATGTTAAAAACTAACAAATTTTCATTCTTTGGCACTGCTAGAGTCGAGCTTCTTTAGAGAAACAAAATTCATTGTAGTCTCTTTAAACTGTCCACTGGGAAAATTTTTTCTGGTGATGTGGCAAGTCTGTATCAGTACGCCCTCTGACAGGCAACGAAAAACAGTTATCATTATCCCCTCAGTTGATATAACAACGGGGCAAATTGTTATTTTGGATAACTTCTAAAAACCATCTCCACTTCCTGTTGTCTGTCTCGCGGCGTCGCCACTGAATTGAAACTGAAGTCTCAATCAAAAACAATCTCAAAGCTTAGGTTCCCATAGTTTCTTTTGTTTTTCCATTTCAGTTTTCATTATAGTGTGGCCGTATGGGATAGTGGTACTCGATGTCAATGATTGTAGCGGATTTTTTAAAAAAATTCTTATTCTTAATCTGTTCTTATCTCCCTTTTTTTTTTTCTTCCCTTAACTGTGAGAGAAATTTATACTACAATCTATGCGCATTGTTTTTTTTTTTTTTTTTTTCAGAATCAGGCCGATCTCCATATAGTTTTTCTTCTATTGGAGGGTTGTGGGGCCAGTGTCTTGCTCAGGTCTCTAACTAAAAAATGCTGCTTTAAAGGACATGGTCAGCAATAGTCAGCACTATCTGGTGATGCTCCACTAGTCCCTATTTTTAGCTTCCGGAACGAATGTTGTCTTTTTTCTGTTGTTTCTGCTACTGGGGTTCGAATCTGACATAGCTGTCATACTATAGGGGCGCCGAAATTTTATTTGCCGTAATCAAGTTTAAGAGCTTGAATGTTTAGAGACGCCCCGCTGTCGGCGACCACTAAACATGCACAGTAAATAAAGCAATCAGGGGTGGCACCCAATTAATACTTTGACGCCCCAAAGAGCTCATACAAACACCACCCGTATCATCAAAGAGAAAAAAAAAAAGATCCCCCCTCCCTCCCGCCCCGACTTCTTCTTCGACCTCCCTGACCTCCCACCTGTGACTCCGCCTATGCATTCGACAAAAGAGCAACAAAGATTGCGTCAATCTTAGATAGGGACTGCATTTTGTTTGGCGATTTCAGAACTATTCCCACGCTAACCGGCGCCCCGTTTCATGTGAACTGTTCTAGAGTCGACCCCCTGCTCAACACCAGTGTGTACCTTTCTTTGAGTTTATCAGTTCCGGACAACTTCCTTGACGGACCAAATCACGTGACCAGAAGAACGAAGATTCAAACCCAAAGCGTATAAATCGAATTGCACGCCATTCCTGAGATCTGACGTTGGTCAGGAATCAGCAAGGTGTCTGGCCGTGAAAAGTAGCCACTAGAAGCCACTAATTGATTGCCGTCACTAACAATAACGATTGGTTGGACACACAACATATGGTCATCTTACAGTTGGTGTTCAGGCAAGCGTGGGAAATCGGCCAAAGTCAACAAACTCAACTGTTATAAGTAGACACAGCGGTTGAACCAACTCAACACCAAGTTGTGATGTCATAGAAATATGCGCACAATGACAAGAAGTCGGATTTAGCCCGCCTGATGCCCTACACACAATCCAACGAATGACTGCGAGCGCGTTTAGGGGGAGTCAAACGTATGTTTGTAATTAATCAACTCATCGATGTAAACAAAAAAATCTCTTCTTTGTATCAATTTTATTATTGCTGTAGAAAGTGAAACGCCAGGAAAAGTTTGTTTTTTTCTTTTTTTTGACAGTTAACGAAAAAATGTGTTCAACATGTTTTCATTGAGTTCAATGCACTATAAGTTCAGTTTGTATTTATTACAAAGCTCATTTTAGCTCTGTGTCTGTCTGGTACACATTTTGAACACGCTACTTCACCCACTTCCCATTGTTGAATCAAGTTGAAACTTTGTACAATTATCCATTGTTTCTAACAAAACATGAACAAATAAAAATAAATATTCGATGAGGTAATTAGTTTCTAATTAATTTTGCTTGATATTGAAAGGGAAATAAATAATAAATCTTACAATGTTATACAAATGTAAATGTGTAGTTCTTCCCCGTCTTCCACTTTTTTTTTTGTTGTAAGTATGATGCTGTTTTAAATCCAACGCCAGCACGCGAATTAAGTTTAACAGGATCCTAGGGAGAGTTTTTTACTTAAAGGAGGTAATCTATCGAGTCTTTTGAAGCTGCCAAATTTACACATGCAGATTTACACATGCAGATTTACACATGCAGATTTACACATGCAGATTTTCCATTTCATTTTGGTCTTTGATAAAAAAAACAACAGCAACTTAACTTTATTCAACCGATAAAGAGTTTCTAGTCTGCTTCTACTTTTACAGAAAGTAGACCCTATTTTAATCAAACTCCGATATATTCTTGTTTCATCTACAGCAGCGGTTCTCAATTTTTTAAGCTCGGCGACCCCTTTTTACTATTCCCCACTCTGCCGCGGACCCCCCCCCCCCCATAACATACACAGCAATAGAAGAATACACTAAATACAATCCATATTTTCGATGGTCTTAGGCGACCCCTGACAAATCGTCAATCGACCCCTCAAGGGGTCGCGACCCATAGGTTGAGAACCCCTGATCTACAACTAGCACAGCACAGAGTTTGGTGTATACATATACTTGAGTCGTGAGATTCCCATTATATATATATATATATATATATATATAGATCTGGGTTCGGGGCCGGCTCTAACATTTGTGGGGCCCTATGCGAAACGGATCGCGCGGGGCCAGGTCTGGGTAGGGATAAGCATAATATGTCAAAGATTTTGTATTAGAAAATGCATTCGTCTTTGCAATAAATTTTTATTAAATGAAAGCTGACAATGTCGTTTTTTTTAAATTTATCGCTCTAATGATTGGCACCCTAAAATGACATATTTGTCTATTTTTCAGGCAATTTTTAATTTCAGGAGATGTCCATGACTTTTTGTATATTTTGTAATTAGAGGAAATTTCCGGGAGCCCCTGGAAAATCAGGAAGTATCGGAAACCCTATCATAAGTTATAATGTTTTATAATTTAATAATCTATACCTATAATTAGCGCGGGGTCTATAATTAGCACGGGGCCTATGAAAGTGCGGGGCTTACTGCGACGGCATAGGTTGCAGTGGCCTAAGTCCGGCCCTGTGCGGGTTTCTTTTCAACACAAATCTTGCTTGAAGTTATCATTTAACAGTAGGGAAAGGGGGGGGGGGGGGGGAGAGCGAGGGGTGTCAAAGCGTGTATGTCGAAGGTGCCGGTCAAAGGCCCTGTTCACGTCACCGAATGTTTTAATGGTCTTATCGATTCGGGGGGGGGGGGGGCTATTGTTACACACTCATTGATCAGGATGAGGTCGTGACAGGAGTTACCTGTAGCAAGACTGACCTTGTTCACTGCAGCAAAGTCAACCAGGTTAGACAATTTAGCGGGTCACTCTGGTCTTAAGTCTCCCCCCCTTGACAAAACTAAAGCTACGGAAGTCAATTTTTTAATAAGATTCAGTATTGCAACCCCTTTAGGTCAGAGGTTCTCAAACTTTTCAGTTCAGAGAACCCTTTACATGTCATACGATATTACCGAACCCCCCCCCCGACGCAGCCTGATTTGTCTGGCGAATAGCATATTGCTAGAGCCAGTTGCAAAATTCTCCGCAACAGTGTTTGACTTTAGGGTTTCCGCTATTTGCAATAATATATACGTAATATATGAAGCCTTGAGAGCTTTTTCATTCACTGTTGCTAATAATTTTATGCTGGTTTACTCGGAGTTTAAAGAAATCAACTTTTGTTTTTTCTATCAGCTCGTTTTGATTTGTTACAACTTGAGGCTTTAGTTTAGCACAGTGATGTCCGAATACGGCCCGATGGCCAGATCCGGCCCGCGACGTTGTCTCATCCGGCCCGCCGAAACGTCACCACAAAGTGTAGAAAATACATCACCCCTCTTTTTTTTTTTAAAGGTTGAAAAATGTATCTTATCTAACTCAGGGCCGTGACTTTTTCTCTGATGGCTTGGTACCATGACATTTCATATTAGTGCGTTTACGAAACGAGAAAAGGGAGAGCCTACGAAACTACAAGTGGACTCTGAATGCTTCATCTACCAGGAAAAGTGAACGGACCTTGACTTGTTTTGTGGAACATAATAAGACAAGGTGTTTGTTTTATAAAGAAAATTTGTCTGTTTTAAAAAAAACAGCAACAGCAACTTAAAAAGTGCATTATAAACCAAATATGGCGGCATTCTTGGTTTGAGCAGCGAATAATAATAATACTGTTAAACTACGCTTAGACTTAGAGATTGGAGGATCGATGGGGATATTGACCTAAAAGAGAAAAGAAAATGAGTCGTTGGTAAAGCTAGCTAAAGTGTTGCTCACATTTTAATTGGAGAAATGAAGCAGCTTTCCGACGAATTTAAAAAAAAAAAAAGATAAACTTCCACTATCCCATAAATGAATGTAAGAACTAGATCCACAAGTTTCTCATGAAATTGTTTCAGCTCAATTTCATTTCGTTTTGGAACATTTTCGGTCATATGGCCCGCGACACGAGTGTTGAGACTTAAAATGGCCCGCAGGTCGAACTAGGTTGAGCATGACTGGTTTAGCAGGTTACTAACTTTCGTTCGATAATACATTACAACAAATGGCACATTCAAACAAATGACACATTCAAACAAATGACACATTCAAACAAATGACACATTCAAACAAATGACACATTCAAACAAATGACACATTCAAACAAATGACACATTCAAACAAATGACACATTCAAACAAATGACACATTCAAACAAATGACACATTCAAACAAATGACACATTCAAACAAATGACACATTCAAACAAATGGCAAATTCAAACAAACGACTTATTCAAACAAACGACATATTCAAACAAACGACACATTCAAACAAACGACACATTCCAACAAACGACACATTCAAACTAATATCACATTCAAACAAATGACACATTCAAACAAATGACACATTCAAACAAATGACACATTCAAACTAATGACACACTGTGGCCCGATCGCTGTCGGTAGACATTAGAATTGTAAATATTCCAGAGCAAGTTTACGTAATTTTGTGATGCGGCCTCTCTTGCCACATCATGTTTCATGGTCACTATTTCCATTACGCGCTCTCTCTTCTTCGGAAGTCTGCTTACGTTTCAGATAGTTATCCAAATTCTAACGGCGAGATGGGCGTGGGGAAGCAATTTAACAAACACGAATAACCCGGCACCATTGTAATTATAATAGTATGCACCTTCGAATAACCTAAAATTAATCCTCAAATGTGTACGTTTAATAACCAGACTAATATCTCTGAGTGTCTTAGCACCGTATGGCCGTCGGCTGAAAACTTGAAAACGAGGCTTGACCTTCATTGAATGGCGGGATAAAGTAGAGAAAATGAAAGAACGACGCTGATTGGTTTGTAATAATAGGAAATTTTATATCCGTTTTTATTCAAATAAAACTCAATCACAGGATTATAACAATAATTGTTCTTTTGACAATCTGAGTAAAAAAAAATGACATCGTCATAGAATAGTTCGTAACAGACATATTAAACAGAATTCAGGGGCAAGTTGGTTATTATTTAAATTATCCGATTGGATAAACTGGCTTTGAACGAGGAAGTCATTTTAACTGTATACAATTTTCATCTTTCTGCAGGCCCCTACGGTCGTCTCGCGGATCTCTGGGGGGTAAACGTATCACATTTTGAGAACCACTGCTTAAGGTGCCACTGCCATTACATTAGTCGTAATTAATTAATTTGATCTTGTACGAAAAAAAAAAAAATTAACGGTAGATAAGCCAAGCAATAATTTATTATGGCAGCGATTAAACGGTGCTCTTCCCTCAAAGCTCGAATGAGACTCTTCTAAACATGCAGACGTGTAAAACTTGCGAGACCAGGAGATTAGCTTATGCTATCATGTACAATTATGCTTGATTCAGAATAGTTGAATGGAATTTCACTTAAATAAAGCTGGGTTATATATACGTGTATTTCCTATGTGTTTTTCCCAATCTTATCTTATATAATACAGACGTTACTTCAAAAAAAAAAAGAAGATGATTACGTCCTACGCGTCATGCATCTAATCATGCGTATTAATCCATGACTTAAATTCTGCCAAGTCACTGGTTTTCCTGGCTAGCTCAGGCAACCCATTCCATGCTCTAATAGCACTAGGGAAGAAGGAGTATTTGTACAAATTTGTCCTAGCATATGGGACGATGAATGTGCCTTTATCTTTGTGTCTTTCAGAGTATTGTATTAAATTTTGTTTTTGTATTTGAAGATTATGGTTCAGTGTTTTATGTATAATTGCTACTTTATTTTTGAGTCTTCTGCCCTTAAGGCTTTCTAAATTTAGTGATTTTACTAAAGGTGTTACTCTAGTAAAATGTGAATATTCGTTTGTTATGAATCTCACTGCTCTATTTTGTGTCTGTTCCAGTTTCTTAATGTTTTCTTGAGTTGAGGGGGTCTCAAACGGAGAATGCATATTCAATTATCTATTATTTGTTGTGTCAGCACTCTACTGTCAACTGACCCATGCACACTCGTTCAACAAGCATAGTTGTTCAGCACTCATTTTAATTTAAACCAACCAAGGTCGTCCAGTCATATGTCTACCACTGGCCACTCAAAGCCAGCACACTTACTACCGCAACCCACCACACTATCTCTGGTGCATGGAGTTGTGAAATTGGCGGCAATTATATTATCCCCATGGTGAACGCAAGCCGTGCACGCCATTTTCGGCAGGCGGAGGTGACGCCACAGTGACATGGTACGCAACTGAAAGTCGTGCTCTGATTGGCTGAGGTGCTACTACGGACAGCCGCTAATTGGCCAAGACCTTCAAGTCGACCCTGATTTTTTTCTAAAGCTCCTCCGCTCATTGACACCCGCATCGCATTCTAGAAGTTTCCAAAGGCTAATTGATCAAGGAAGACGATGTTGGCGCTAAAAGAAAAGATGAAACGGAAATGACGTTTTAAGGCAGACGACAGAGGAAAAAAAAAAGACAAAATAGATTAAGAGAACTCGAAAACGACCTTGACAATGTCATAATGGAGTCGAATCACGTGACTGGATAGACAAAGAAGGTCAAGTTCCCATTGCGTCATCTTTGTTATTTTTATTTTTTCAAAAATTTACTATGGCCACATCACCAGATAGTTTACATGCATCACCTTAACCTGCCTGCTTGGTCGTGCGGTTTGCGCGCTGGACTGTCGTTCGGATTTATCGACGGTCGAGGGTTCAA
The DNA here is from genome assembly GCA_030265305.1 of Biomphalaria pfeifferi. NCBI lineage: Eukaryota > Metazoa > Mollusca > Gastropoda > Planorbidae > Biomphalaria > Biomphalaria pfeifferi. Next base: position 1,616,119 of record JASAOG010000164.1, read on the forward strand.
ACCCTGTCCGCTCCCATACCCCGTCGTCCTGCGGGAAATTTGGACTAGGGAGTAAGCTATCTTCAACGCTCAAGGAACATCCGATACATGTAAAACATTTTACAATTTTTTAACCTTCACATATGCCGTTGGGGCACCACACAAGATTTGTCCACCGTCTTTCTCCTTTCCTCTCATACTTTTGTCTTGGGTAGAACCTCTTCCAATGGCAGCCTCCTCCATTCTTTTATATTGTCTTCCCATCACTTTCTCTGCCTGCCTCTTCTCCTTTTTCATGGTACTGTTCCTTGAAGGAAGGTCTTTGCGAGATATATATGGCAATATATGGCAGATATATATGGCAGGGGGGAGGACCCACACCAACCCCCCCCCCCCCCAAAAAAAAAACCTGGCTGTGCCCATGATTGATCCAGAGATCATATTATGGATGACTTAGCTACACAAAAACACACACCAAACCCCCCCCCCCCCCCCCAAAAAAAAAAAACCTGGCTACGCCCATGATAGATCCAGAGATGATGTTATAGATGACCTTAGCTGCACAGAAAGCACGACGTGAGGCGATATTAATTAAACGTTGTAACCAATGCATTATCTCGCCATTAAACAACGGTATTATTCATTAAAATATTCTTAATGATTTGTTAAATTTACTTATACACTGTACCAATTGGAATTTAGACTCGTATAGTTTTAAGTACACTCTCTCATGTTATGATGTCGAGTGTCAAAATGCTGAGGCTACTAAAAAGGCCAACCCCCTTGGGTCCCCAAATCCCTAGCTTCGCCGCTGTCCACATATCTTAATAAATAAGACTGTATTCTCATCAAATCATCATTGTCGTTTCCTTAGATTATCCTTAATTAATCTACAACATTTTTCCTCATCTCACTATAATATCCCCATTGTATCTTCGTCATATCCTCATCATCGTATCCTTATCCTCTCATCATTAGCTCATCATTATATCATATCCCTATATCCATTATATCATATCCCTATATCCATTATATCATACCCCTATATCCATTATATCATACCCCTATATCCATTATATCATACCCCTATATCCATTATATCATACCCCTATATCCATTATATCATACCCCTATATCCATTATATCATACCCCTATATCCATTATATCATACCCCTGTATCCATTATATCATACCCCTATATCCATTATATAATACCCCTATATCCATTATATCATACCCCTATATCCATTATATCATACCCCTATATCCATTATATCATACCCCTATATCCATTATATCATACCCCTATATCCATTATATCATACCCCTATATCCATTATATCATACCCCTATATCCATTATATCATACCCCTATATCCATTATATCATACCCCTATATCCATTATATCATATCCCTATATCCATTATATCATATCCCTATATCCATTATATCATATCCCTATATCCATTATATCATATCCCTATATCCATTATATCATATCCCTATATCCATTATATCATATCCCTATATCCATTATATCATATCCCTATATCCATTATATCATATCCCTATATCCATTACATCATATCCCTATATCCATTACATCATATCCCTGTATACATGACATCATATCCATATATCCATTACATCATATCCCTATATCCATTACATCATATACATATAGTATAATACCGTTACCGTCTCCTTTATCATACCCTCGTAGTATTGCCTTCACATACTTACATCCTTATAGTATCCTCACCGTATCCTTATCCTCATTACCTTTTCGCCCTTCTAGACCTATACATTTAGCGCCATCAAAGGCTACAAAACTTATACAAACCTTATACAAACCTTATACAAAACCTTATACAAAACCTTATACAAACCTTATACAAACCTTATACAAAACCTTATACAAAACCTTATACAAACCTTATACAAAACCTTATACAAACCTTATACAAAACCTTATACAAAACCTTATACAAAACCTTATACAAAACCTTATACAAACCTTATACAAAACCTTATACAAAACCTTATACAAAACCTTATACAAACCTGATACAAACCTTTCCGTCTTGTCAATGTTTCCCCCCCCCCCCCCCCACTCTCCTGTCTCGTCTGTATCAGTGACTAAGTGCGGGCGTGTGTGTGTGGGGGGGTGCTATCTCTCACTCACTAAGTAAACTATTTTCTCTCCCCAATCATTCCCTTGCTCCCTCCCACACGCCTCGCCTCTGAATCTCGTGTTTTGTTTTCAAGACTCCGAAGACTTTTCCCGAACAGGTGCTCAATTTTGAAAGCGGCCGTTTACCGTCTTCTATTAAAAAAAAAAATTGGGGTGGTGTCGAAAACGAGGCTAACTATTGACAGCAACGCCCCCTGGTGGCAATTAAGTCCGCGAAATGAAGGGGGATTACTCTGTAATCTTCATTGCCGCGGATGCTGTTCCCTCAAACGTCAGTTTGTGTTCTCCCAAAAGAATGTCCTCGCTCAGGACGACCGAGGCGCGATTGCAGGGTTGTGTATATATACATCTATTGATACACGGGCCATGAATAGAGAGATGTTTGTGTGGGTTTGTGTGGATGGATGAAGATGGATGAATAGATGGATGGATAGATAGACAGATAGATAGATAGATAGATAGAATTATGGATGGATGGACGGAGATGGATGGATGGATGGATAGATGGATGGATAGATAGACAGATAGATAGATAGATAGATAGATAGATAGAATTATGGATGGATGGATGGATGGAGATGGCTGGCTGGATGGATGGATAGATGGATGGATAGATAGATAGATAGATAGATAGATAGATAGATAGATAGATAGATAGATAGATAGATAAATAGATAGATAGATAGATAGAATTACGGATGGATGGATGGAGATGGATGGATGGATGGATAGATGGATGGATAGATAGACAGATAGATAGATAGATAGATAGATAGATAGATAGATAGATAGATAGATAGAATTACGGATGGATGGATGGAGATGGATGGATGGATGGATAGATGGATGGATAGATAGACAGATAGATAGATAGATAGATAGATAGATAGATAGATAGATAGATAGATAGATAGAATTATGGATGAATGGATGGATGGATAGATATAAATTGATATAGATAGATAGATAGAATTATGGGTGGACGGATGGATGAATGGAGATGGATGGATGGATGGATGGATGGATGGATAGATAGATAGATAGATAGATAGATATAGATAGATAGATAGATAGATAGATAGATAGATAGATAGATAGATAGACAGATAGACAGATAGACAGATAGACAGATAGATAGATAGATAGATAGATAAATAGATAGATAGATAGATAGATACTAATGATATCCACCCAAGCTAACCCTAACAAGATCAAAGACTCAATTCCGCTCTCTGTCCATCACACTCCTACCCTTCCCTCCTCCCTACGGCTAAAGTCATGCAGACGAGACGCCCATCTCCAGAAGAGTGTAATAGCCAAGAAAGGCTTTAAGAGAAGTAGATCCAGGAAGGCGCTGGACCCAGTAGTGCCCGGCCATCATCACATTAGCCGGCCCAGCAATCGATGCCAAGATCAAGCGAGCCCCCGTCGGCGGCGGCCTGTGGGGGTTAAGTTGATTTACTCCCCTTCGTCACCAAATTGCATTGTCCTGACGCTGAGGCTTGGAGGCAAGAGAAATGGGGGCAGGGATGGCTGGACAGTGGCCTCTGTAGCTTCAGATCAGATGTCTAGAAAATTACAAATCAGACAATGACATTTTCGGCTACTCTTTTTTTCTCAGCCGTGTCTTCGTCCCAACTTTAGTTTTCTATTCGGAGTCGAGCGTTATTAAACAAACGATGGAATCATCAGACCCAACACATATATCAAAAAGCAATACATGCTATTCGGAGTCAAGCTTTATTAAAAAAAAAAAGATAATCAGACCCAAAAAATAGATCAAAAAGCAATGTATGGGTATGTATGTACGAAAAGCTTCGAGGCTATTCCGAAAACAAGTTTATCACAGAAATCGACTTTTCCACTTAAGCTTTTTATAATGGCGTTGAATTCAGATTCACAGCGTGGCAATGAAAGGCGAGGATATGATGTGGATATTATAAGGATATGATGGGGATATCACAAAGATATGATGATGAGGTGATGATTGATAGGGATATTATAATGAGGAGATGATGATGAATAGATGACGATTAAATGATGATGTTGAATAGATGATGACGAGTTGATAATGATGAGGAGACGATGATGATGATGATGATGATGATGAGTTGATGATGATGAGTTGATGATGATGAGTTGATGATGATGAGTTGATGATGATGAGTTGATGATGATGAGTTGATGATGATGAGTTGATGATGATGAGTTGATGATGATGAGTTGATGATGATGAGGTGATGATGATGAGGTGATGATTGATAGGGATATTATAATGAGGAGATGATGATGAATAGATGATGATGAGTTGATACTGATTAGGAGATGATGATGATGATGCTGATGAGTTGATGATGAGGTGATAATGATGAGGTGATGATGATAAGGTGATGATGATGAGGAGGATGTGATGATGATGATGATGAGGATACTGATTAGGAGATGATGATGATGATGATGAGTTGATGATGATGAGGTGATGATGATGAGGTGATGATGATGAGGTGATGATGATGAGGTGATGATGATGAGGTGATGATGATGAGTTGATGATGATGAGGAGGTGATGATGAGGAGGTGATGATGATGAGGTGATGATGATGAGGTGATGATGATGAGTTGATGATGATGAGGAGGTGATGATGATGATGATGATATAAGAGAAGAATATGAGGAAACGAAGAGAATATAAGAATATGATGAGGATATGGTGACGATACAATGAAGATATGGTTAGGATATAAGGTTATGATAAGTATATCCAGGATAGTGTGATACTATTAGGAAATGGTGAGGATATAAGGTTATTATACGTATATCCTGGATATTATGATACTACGAGGAAATGATAAGTATATACAGGATAGGATCATACTATGAAGGTATGATGAGGATATAAGGTTATGATAAGTATATCCAGGATAGTATGATAGAAAAGACATATCTGCTGTATCAAACTTCGATAAAGATTTGTCGATAATGATGGGAAAAAACTGAACTGTCTCTGAACTGTTAATAAATTAATAAAGAAGATTCAATGAACTGTCAATGAAGTAACAATGAAGATTCAATGAACTGCCAATGAAGTAACTATGAAGATTCAATGAACTGTTAATGAAGTAACAATGAAGATTCAATGAACTGCCAATGAAGTAACAATGAAGATTCAATGAACTGCCAATGAAGTAACTATGAAGATTCAATGAACTGTCAATGAAGTAACAATGAAGATTCAATGAACTGCCAATGAAGTAACTATGAAGATTCAATGAACTGCCAATGAAGTAACTATGAAGATTCAATGAACTGTCAATGAAGTAACAATGAAGATTCAATGAACTGCCAATGAAGTAACTATGAAGATTCAATGAACTGTCAATGAAGTAACTATGAAGTTTCAATGAACTGCCAATGAAGTAACAATGAAGATTCAATGAACTGCCAATGAAGTAACCATGAAGATTCAATGAACTGCCAATGAAGTAACAATGACGATTCAATGAACTGCCAATACATTGTCAATGCCAGATATTATGCGTTTGATAGCAATCTTCATAAGTCGCTGCTAGTTTTAGCTTCGAAACTTCCTGGGCACTAACAGACCAGTGTATAGAACTACTTCTGCCCTCTGGGTCTTTCTGTTGGATCGAGACAAATCGTTATTACAAGCCTTATAAACATAATAATGTTGGGGGGGGGGGGGAGCCCGCGGTGGCTGAGTAATTAAGCGTTTGGCCTCCAAACCTTGGGTCCTGGGTTCGAATCTCGATGAAGACTGGGCTTTTGAATTTCGGGATTTTTAGGGTGCCCCCTGAGTCCACCCAGTTTTAACGCGTACCTGTCTTTAGTAGGGGAAAGTAAAGGCGGGTGGTCGTTGTGTTGGCCACATGACATCCTGCTCGTCGTCCCGTTGTCCAAAGAAACATGACCATCTGTCCCATACATCGCATGGTTTATTACTTTTACAAATGGCTCGTTTAGTATGTTTAGCCTGTGAGTGTTTGTCTGTGGTGTGTGTGTGTGTGTGGGTGGGGTGGGTGAGCTTTTGTATAATACAAATCGGTGTTTTAATTATTTTTTTTTAATTTACGTGTTTCAATATGCATATGATAGTAAGGAAAAGAGAGAAAAAAAAAAGGCGGCAAGGTAGTCTGCAGACGATGTAGCGATCAAATTGCTATTAGGAATATCTATTAATTCCTCAGGCGCCATAACTCTTTGGTAAAGTTATCTTTTCCTGCCCCTGACCTATTCACGTCTCTGATTGACAAGACAAGCGAAACAGATTATCATAGCAGAAGGTGATTTCTTCTTTTTTTAAGATGTTCTAACACTTTGAAGACCAGAGTGTAGCTAAAGCCTCTAATGAGTCAAAGAACAACACTGATGGTTCCTGGAAAGGGAATTTCGAACGGTCATGTTGAACTTGAGAAGGTCCAAAACATTTACGGATAAGTGTATCCAGGATGTCAGCTCAGCTTGGTCATGTCACGTGATTACACAGTGCATGTATAATTTTATAAGATAATATAATTTTATTGGTCCAAACAAATGAAAATTTAGAGATCCTTTTCTTCCAGCGAGAAGTGGCCCCAAAATCTTCAAATTGGAAAGAAAAAAGTTTTATTCAAAGGAGGGAGGTACCGAAGAGTGATGGTGAGACAGAGAGGGTGCGGGTGAGACATAAAGTTACAATAATAAACAAAAAATAACAGATAGGTTTTCCGTGTAATGACTTACATGAGCTGGACGAAATCTTATAAAATACAGACGTTAGTTCAAAAAAGAAGATAATTACGTTCTACGCGTCATGCATTTAGTCATGCATATTAACCAATAACCTCAAATCTGCCACGTCACTGGTTTTCCTGACTAGCTCAGGCAACCCATTCCATGCTCTAATAGCACTAGGGAAGAAGGCGTATTTGTACAAATTTGTCCTAGCATATGGAACGAGGAATATGTCTCTATCTTTGTGACTTTCTGAGTATTTTATTAAATTTTGTTTTTGTATTTGAAGATTATGGTTTAGTGTTTTATGTATAATTGCTACTTTACTTTTAAGTATTCTCTCCTGAAGCCTTTTTAAATTTAGTGATTTTACTAAAGGTGTTACTCTGGTCAAATAGGAATGGCATTTACATGAGCTATGATGTAAATGGTGTTTGAAGCTTTCAGTACTGAAAAACAATTATGAATAGACATGACATGTAGCATATAATAATGACAGGAAAGCTAGTAAGCCTGGACCTCTAGCCTGAACCTCCTAACCTCTATCCTGAACCTCCATCCTGAACCTCCAGCCTGAACTTCCAGCACTACAGCAGCAGACGACGAACCGTGTACCACTTGACCAGGCAGCCATGAATATTTATTGTTGTTTGTTATTTAAAATATTATTTCAGTTTGTACACTTTCACTTCGGACACGGGCAGTTTAGATTTGCGAATATTACGAAACGATTTGAAGAGGAAAAAATCAAATTATTTAGAGAAAACTTAATTATCTGAGAGATTGTGTGTGTGTGTGTGTGTGTGTGTGTGTGTTTCACGTGGGGGAGGGTGTTAAAAACGAGGGATGGGTTGATGAAGGTCAAGTGAAAGTCTTGGTACCCAGAAAAAGTTATCATTGGGCCTCCCCCGCCTCGTTGACGCCCCGGTTACTCCACGGCCTCCTCTCTCTCCTGCACCTCAGTTGATCATCCCTAAATGCTGGTGATAGGATTCCAGCCTCGGCTGGTATTGAGACCCCGGGTTGAAGCCTTCATCGAGTTAGCCATTGTTGTTGATAGGAGGGCGGCTAAATACTCTATCTGACGGGGGCTAATTCTATTTTCTACTCGTTCGGTGCGCGCCTGTGTGGGTGAGCAGTTTCCTGGAAGAGGGTTCGGGGGGGGGGGGGGGGGGAAGGGGAGCGCTGTGGCGCGACGTTGTCGAGCATCTCCAAACGAGGTTAGCGCGTTCTCGCGCCCGGCACCCTGTTGTTGAAGAGATAGCTACTGCCCTGTGGCGTGAGTGAAAAGAGAGGGGGTAAAGGAGGCGAAAGGAGGGGGGTGACTGAGCGTCGAGATAAAAGCTCCCTCTGCCTGTGTCTAGAAGACGCTTCTTGTTGATACGTCAGTTATATATATATGTAACAGAAATTCCGATATATAGAACTCTTTTATATATACATTCGTTATATGATTACAGATATTGATTGTGTCCCTGGCTATAATGTGAGTATAATTGGTGGTTTAATTGCATATAAACACACACAATGGGGAGGCAACATCTCGAAATAAAATATTAAAATGTTTAGAGTGATGTCCCCTTTGAAATATATATATATATATATATATATAAAGTCCTCTCTAAAAATTAGAAAGTGTTTCCCTTTCTTAAAGCCTATATCGTAAAGATATTGATTGCTTATTATCGATTTTGGCACGTATCGTTGGAAATACATAGCCAAAGCTGACTATTGATTGAGAATATGATTATTTCGATAGTTCCACCTTCTACAGATCACTGTGACACGCCCCTGTAACGAAAATCAGAGCCTCATGAAGCAGTATACGAAATTTGCTTTGACACTATACATCTTGGCTCTGCAAATAGGAGCCACCTTCGCTACTCCTGCCTTCGCAATCCCTCTCTTCTCTCCACTTTCTCTCCACTTTCTCTCCATTTTCTCTTCACCAGCCTCTCTCTTCATCACCACTCTTCTCCCCCCCCCCCCCATAACTCACTTTTTTGTGTGTGTGTGTTTAAATTTACCGGGTGTGAGTGATGAAATTTTGTAAGGAGCTGGCGGGGATAGGAAAGAATCGCCACTGGCTTAAATGTGAGGCAGAGTGTGAGGGCAAGTGTGTGTGTGTGGGGGCAACTGCTCCCAGCTCTGCAGGGGCATTTTTCATTTTTATTTTATTTTTTTTGTCGGGACGAGTTTTGGTCAAGATTAAACGCTCGTGGCCATCTATCCATTTCGTTGTGGCGTGTAGTGAGGGTATTTCCGTTCCACAATCTGCCAGAGAGACCATCTCCACAGAATAGATCTTCAGACTGGATCTAATACACGGAAACATGTCCGGAGAGGTTGAGAGGGGGGCTGGGGAGCTAGTGGGGGTCAAATAGATCTTCAGACTGGATCTCATACTCCTGAAGAGACAAGAGGAGGGGCTGGGAAAAGATGAATTTATTATTTTTTCAGAAGGAAAAGAAACTTGGACATGTTTTAGGATTCGAGGAAACGGGAATAGAAATGGAAGGAGCAGGAACATTCAGAGAGGACCCACTCAACTCAAGAAAACATTAAGAAACTGGAGCAGACACAAAATAGAGCAGTGAGATTCATAACAAACGAATATTCACATTTGACTAGAGTAACACCTATAGGTAAAATCACCAATTTTAGAAAGCCTCCAGGACAGAAGACTCAAAAGTAAAGTAGCAATTATACATAAAACACTGAACCATAATCTTCAAATACAAAAACAAAATTTAATAAAATACTCAGAAAGACACAAAGATAAACACGCAACTCCGATTCCATATGCTAGGACAAATTTGTACAAATACTCCTTCTTCCCTAGTGCTATTAGAACATGGAATGGGTTGCCTGAGCTAGCCAGGAAAACCAGTGACAAAGCAGAATTTAAGTCATTGGTTAATATGCATGACTAAATGCATGACGCGTAGGACGTAATCATCTTCTTTCTTGATCTAACATCTGTATTAGCAGAGGACTAGGTTATGTTTGGTATGACTAGAGAACTGGAACTAGGAATACAATCACTCAAAACACTTTTCACCAGGATGAAAATTGATTTTATAAATCTATATTTTTTCAGGAGGCGATGTGGCTGGTCGGTAAATCGCTTGGGGGTCCCGGGTTCGAATCCTGGTGAAGACTGGGATTTTTTTCTCTGGCACTCAGAGTCCACCCAGCTCTAATGAGTACCTGACATTAGTCGGGGAAAAGTAATGGCGGTTGGTGTTGTGCTGGCCACGTGACACCCTCGTTAACATTGGGCAACAGATTGTATATCATCATCTTTACATCATCATTTTCAATATTTTTCAATGGATAGCAGGAAAAACACAAGTGATTTAGTTTGTTATTTGGAGAGCATCTGATTTGATCATTTCACTTTAAATTTTCTTTAAAAAGTAGAAACCTTCCCTTTTCAGAACATGCCTTCTAAAGGACACGTGACGTTATGGTCATCCTTTTCTTTAGCCAACGAGCAGGGTGTCATGTGACCAGCACAACGACCCAACCCGCCTTTACTTTCCCCAACTAAAGACAGGTACCCATTAGAGCTGGGTTGACTCAGGGGCGCCCTAAAAATATCCCAGTCTTAACCCCAGATTCGAGCCCAGGTTCCGGAAGCCAAGCGCTTAACCACTCAGCCACCGCGCCCCCAAAGTTTTAATGAATAAATCTATATTATAGGAGTTTTATGAAGGCTGGAACAAACAAAAATAAATAAAAACTAAAAATTTTGTTACAGCCATAGGTGCTATATTTCTTTAAAAAATGTTTAAAGCTTTTCTGTCAAATTGTTTTTGAAATCATTTTGAAAACTTAAGCCCCTAATGAAAACCATTCTTTAAAGGCCTACGCTTGTAGGTCTCATTTATAAACTTTTTTTCCTAAACGCCCCATCTATCTCATTATTCACTTGTTGAGATCACGTGCCCACCTCAATGCCCCCCATCACACATGCAGCTCGGAAATAGATTTCACTTCAAAACAAGTCCGGATGTAACATGGTGCAAGTGAGGCTCCGTCACCGCCGTACAGACTCCCAACAGCAAGAGTCAGGCGACGTCTCAACCAAAATTAATTAACTTTCAAAACTTCCTGCGTTCACATTGCAGCCCTCTAAAAACTGACCTCCCAGCTGCCTTGTCTATCTGCACCCGCATTGTCGATACACCCCTGCCCGACATATTGCTACTTCAATATAATTACAAGCCATCCTATTCAACAGTAAGACATCGTAACTCTAAACAACGGATCTCTCCCGTAACTATTAAATAATCGAACTCGTAAAAAGAAAGAGTTTAATCTCAAGATGTTTAACTCTCCAAGATGGAGGTCATTCGAATATTACAGCTTCCATAAAAACGCGTATCGACCCTCGTACGCATAGATGCGGGTCGCAAGGGAGTTAATTATGACATAAAAATCATCAATCGGTAAAATGAGTACTAGACAGAA
>JASAOG010000165.1:0-30000 GCA_030265305.1 Biomphalaria pfeifferi
TTTATTCGCTTTATTTATCTTATGTGTGTATGTATAGGTACGCACGGCTTTGTTTAGATTAATGATATAATATTTCGACTGTAATGACTTGAAGACTGGCTGAATCACAAAACTAACAGAGGACCTTTAGCTACACTAGAGAAGACATACTGCCTAATGCTAACAACCGGTAGAAGAAAGAGACAGACAGTCAGACATTTAGAAATATGTAGGCTATTAACACTACAATCAGTTGAACCAGAAATGTTTTATTCATACTCACTTGTCCTGGTCAACTCACGCGCATGTTAACTCACCCGCACATGCATGCAGGTCGATGCACGGTCACATACACATTCTAGCTCACACATATAATAAAGAATTCACTCAATCATTTATCAATTCGAGAGAGAGAGAGAGAGAGAGAGTAATAGGAAGGGATGAGAACAAAATAAAATGGAAAAAAAAAGGGGGGGGGGGGTTAAATAATAAATGAAAAAAAGACATCTTTCTTGTGCCTCTGTCTAGATCTAGATTGTAATGTGTGCCGAAAGCTATACCCAACTTTCCAAGCTCCAAGCCTCTACCCTAGTCTGGGAATAAATTAGTTGGGACTCTCAAGATCGATAACTCACATTTTTCACATATCACTTTGACGTGACTACATTCTGGTTGGCAACAGCCCGGGTTCGCTGTTCTGCCTCATCGTGGCACCCGGGTGGAAACGGCTATTCGAGGAGATAGCTAGGCAAAACGAATGGCAAAACATAACTCCCGTGGGGATGCCCATGGGTAGACGAGAGTCCACCCCTTGCACGGGCGGGGTTGTAAAAAAGTCCTCACAAAAACTGTCACACATCCATGCGCCGTTCCTCAAAGGACCGTTCCATAAATGGCGGTTCCCCCACGGTTAGCTTGGTACAAAGAAGGAAGATGACGGAGGCTCCCAGTGCTCCTAGGCCTTCGGCCATGTGTCGGAGGCTGAAGACATTGGATACAGCAATGCTTTATATAGGCATTGACTAGGGTCGCTCTCAAACAGAACTGTGTTCCACAGGTTTGTTTTTCTTTTTTTACTGTTACGGCTGGACGACCTAACAGGTTTTTTTCTTTTCAAACTTTGAGCTCGAAGAGCCTTCGGCTCAGCTCAGAAGACAATCAAACGGTTGGCAACAGAGTTTGTTCCCTTTTAATATATTTTTTTTCCATCTATCCCAAAAGTGTATTTCCATAATTGTATATGTTGTTATGTTGTTAAGGCTGCTTGTGCTTCCATGTGTTGGGATATTATTAGCATATAAGATGTTATTTATGTGTTGCTGTGATCATACATTAAATTGACTAACCTTAAATAAATCTGTATCAATAGGAATGTATGCTGTGTCACTCTTGCCTGTATGCTACATTCAGTTTTATCGAATATATGTATGCTCATATAAGATGTTTTCCTCTGTCGCAAGCTTTCTTTATCCTCTCTTTCTCTCTTTCCCTCTCTTTCCCTTTCTCTCGTTCATCTTCTCTCTCTTTTTCCTCCTTCGTCTTTTTATTTTGCTCTCTTTCTCTCTCCCATCTCTCACTCTCATTCTCTCTCTCTCACACACACACATTTATGTTTTGCTGTGTTTTCTATTTATTGATCTTAATGATGGGCTTTCTACACAATTATCTATCTATCTATCTATTTATCTATCTCTTTGTTTATCTATCTATCATCTATCTATTTATCTATCTATGTATCTATTATCTATCTATTTCTGTGTAATTTTTCTACTTGTTTACGTATGGTGAGGGAACTGTAGCCCTGGGCTATAGACTTCAATAAATATTTTTCAATTGTTCAAAATAATAGTTACGAACGTTATTTGGTTAAGACTTTAAATGGAAACGTCTCGTTAGTACAGAACGACTTTGTATGATGTGACGCGTCGCTAAGTTGCAAATCGCTTAGACACCGAGTTAATGATTTAGGCTAGAGGTTGAATTATTTGGGAGAATATATTTTTTTTACTTGCGATATTTTAGGGTCTCTCTAGCTCCACTTTTCAGTTGATGTCCACTTAACTCAAAATAATCATACGAGTTTTTTAGCTGGTGATTACCTAAACTGGACTTTTATTTTTCAATATCTAGAATATCGGAGATTCCAAAGAACTCACACTGTCCATCTTATTCTTACTCACACTCACACATCCACTAATACTCCTACACACATTTAATTAGTCTCTCACCCACTTTATTTTCGCTTAAAATTATTAAAATTAATATTGTAAGAATTAAAGAAATGTGATTACCATTTTTCCCAGATAAACACAACTGAGTTTCGCTCTTGTGTCTCTGGTTCGGTTTCTTGTAATCAGTTGTGCATGTCTAGCGTGAAGTAGTCAATCGCTTAGAGATTAATTTTCCTGCTGCTCCCTTCACCTACAAGTTTAAAGGTTTACATTCTATTTATTTTCGTAAAGAGCTATGAATTATTCAAAAAGTTGTTGCTAGACCACAATACATAGCCCTGACATCTTTATTTATTTCGCTTTCATTTTTACAAAATGTATACTAACTCACTCTGTCTGTCTGTTTGGTAAAAAGTTTGTATACGTTATTCCTCCGACACCCAAAATCTCGGATCAAGCTCTAACGTTGCACAATTATTTCTTTTACATGACAATACAAGAATCAATTTAAAAAAAATAACCAATCAGTTAATTAACTATTGGTAATAAATTAGTTAGTTATTTATCTAAAACAAGGGAAAGAAATAGTACTTGACTGATGTGGTGGTATAAGCTGAATTTATCCGCTTTTCAATAAAAAATGAATAGTAATTGACTAATTGGGTATAAGCTGAATTAGGTCCCCTTTATAGATTGTCGTCTGAGGTTTATTACAAATCTAATGACAGGACTGATCCAAACTAATTGATACACTTAATATATAAGCTCTTTGTTTTATTTTTAAAAAAGTATTCATTTGTTTTTTGTTTTTAAACATGTTCCCACATGGTTGGCTATAAACTGAGTGAGACCTTTCGTCATTTCTAAAGTTATACTGTTTACCAAAACACCATGTGGCCATGACAACGTCCAATATCATTTACTCTCTGCACCTGATTTTGAAACCCTCCAGAGATTTCAGAACTCAATTACTATAAGAAAAAAAAATCAGGCCACACCCGCACAGAGACTCTTGTATCAGTAGCCAACTGCCTGACAATGAACTAGTGTCGATATTTAGACAATAAATATGCATTTGCTGTATAAGATTTTATGTACTGATACTTATACACAAAACTAATGCCAGACTGGATGATAGCGTGTTAGTGTGATATGCGCTCTGGACTGTAGTGACTGGTTCGAAAGCATGTCTACCGCCATCCCCTGCAGTGGGTTTGAGATCATGTGCAAATCTGAAAAAAAATCAAGCGAAATGAAAAATTATTCCTTTAAAAAAAAAAGGCTTATTTAAAGAGATAGAATTCCGCCCTTATAACTATAGCTATCATTAATGTACACGTTTTTTCTTTTATTCGATATCAAACAAAATAATTAATTATCAATAATTAATTGACTAATTGAGTTTTTTTTTGTGGTGGTTATTGATTCATGTTTAGTTAGGTACGATAAATAAATGTTTAATGTATCTACTGATCAGAGAATACGTGAGGGAGAAATAGCGTTAACAATTATTTAAGGGGACTACACGCAACAAATTAAGCCTAATATGTGAATACTGAAGTATTAGTTTCTCTTGTTGTTATTAAACATGATAATGAATTGCCAGTCATTAATTGTCTAATTGGTTACTTTTTTTATTGATTCATGTCACGTCTATGTCAATGAGTAATTTTGCAAAGTTTCAGCTTGATTCGAAAATGGGTGTGGGAGAAATAATGTGTACACACTTTTTACCAGACAGACAGTAAGACAGGGTGAGTTGATACAAGCTTTGTAAAAAAAGAAGAATCTTATTATAGTGCGCTACACAATTGCAACACCGGGACCAAATAATGTATCTAGATTTTTTGCACGGCTAAATATCCACTGGATGAGAGTTGCCAGATGTATCTGCTTATGTGAGAGTTGCCAGATGTATCTGCTTATGTGAGAGTTGCCAGATGTATCTGGTTATGTGAGAGTTGCCAGATGTATCTGCTATGTGAGAGTTGCCAGATGTATCTGCTATGTGAGAGTTGCCAGATGTATCTGCGTATGTGAGAGTTGCCAGATGTATCTGCTTATGTGAGAGTTGCCAGATGTATCTGCTATGTGAGAGTTGCCAGATGTATCTGCTATGTGAGAGTTGCCAGATGTATCTGCTTATGTGAGAGTTGCCAGATGTATCTGCTTATGTGAGAGTTGCCAGATGTATCTGCTTATGTGAAAGTTGCCAGATGTATCTGCTATGTGAGAGTTGCCAGATGTATCTGCTTATGTAAGAGATGCCAGATGTATCTGCTTATGTGAGAGTTGCCAGATGTATGCTGCTTATGTGAGAGTTGCCAGATGTATGCTGCTTATGTGAGAGTTGCCAGATGTATGCTGCTTATGTGAGAGTTGCCAGATGTATGCTGCTTATGTGAGAGTTGCCAGATGTATCTGCTATGTGAGAGTTGCCAGATGTATCTGCTATGTGAGAGTTGCCAGATGTATTTGCTATATGAGAGTTGCCAGATGTATCTGCTTATGTAAGAGTTGTCAGATGTATCTGCTATATGAGAGTTGCCAGATGTATATGCTTATGTGAGAGTTGCCAGATGTATCTGCTTATGTGAGAGTTGCCAGATGTATCTGCTTATGTGATAGTTGCCAGATGTATCTGCTTATGTGAGAGTTGCCAGATGTATCTGCTTATGTGAGAGTTGCCAGATGTATCTGCTTATGTGAGAGTTGCCAGATGTATCTGCTTATGTGAGAGTTGCCAGATGTATCTGCTTATGTGAGAGTTGCCAGATGTATCTGCTTATGTGAGAGTTGCCAGATGTATCTGCTTATGTGAGAGTTGCCAGATGTATCTGCTTATGTGAGAGTCGCCAGATGTATCTGCTTATGTGAGAGTCGCCAGATGTATCTGCTTATGTGAGAGTCGCCAAATGTATCTGCTTATGTGAGAGTTGCCAGATGTATCTGCTTATGTGAGAGTTGCCAGATGTATCTGCTTATGTGAGAGTCGCCAGATGTATCTGCTTATGTGAGAGTCGCCAAATGTATCTGCTTATGTGAGAGTTGCCAGATGTATCTGCTTATGTGAGAGTTGCCAGATGTATCTGCTATGTGAGAATTGCCAGATGTATCTGCTTATGTGAGAGTTGCCAGTTGTATCTGCTTATGTGAGAGTTGCCAGATGTATGCTGCTTATGTGTGACATTGGTAGCGACTTGACTAGAACCGTCTCTCCCTCTCTCTTGAAGTGTGTGCTTTCAATTCTGTTTAATGTTACATTGGTATTCAAAAATACGAATTCTAAGTTCTAAGTCTTTGGTTTTACGTTGCAACGTTTCACAAACACGTCCAGCTGACCTCGCCCTCCGCCTACATCTACATCTCTCGATGGAATCGCTTAAAAAGAAACTTTGTACTTTTTAAAAGCATAGTCCGCCATTTCCGAAATTGGTTCAAGTCCTCCCTCCCCCCCCCCCCAAAAAAAGAAAAAAAAAACAACAATTTATCAAAAGCCCCGAGGGTATCCAGCAGGTTAGAAGACCCTTGTCTTAGTGCATGGAATACAGTGTAGTTCAGAACAGCAATAGACTTTCTGTTGTTTTTCCATTTCGTGCGAGTAGATTAGGACTACATCCACTCGTATCTAGCTCATTCCAATTTTGTTTATCGGTCAAGTTCTAAATATGTTTTACTTTTGTAGCCTAAGTCTAAATAAAAATTCCGGCTTGCTGGTCTAATGGTCATTGGCTCACGTTCACTGAGTTAAAATTTTCTTTGGCTTCTTGTTTTAATCGGGTGAAAAGCTGAATGTGTTTTCTTTCTGTTTTAATCTGTTTTCTCAAAATTTGTGTCGGATATTTCTTTTTACTAGTAGGTTTTATTTTGTGTTTCATGTAAATTTACAGGACAAGATTTAGACTTGATAGTTTCCTAACTATTTAAGATCTAGCCTAGGGTCCTTATATACTGATACATACATTTGCAATGCCCAACATCAGGCAATTTCACCTTGGCTCTTTCTTTTAAATTATTGAAAATTATTCGGAACTTTGTTTCGCTTCCCCCCTTCCCCTTTAAAAGTGGGCCCTAGCTAAGCTATAGCTCGTGCATAGGTAAATCTAGCACTGTCTATTGAGAACGAGTTGAATAGTTGTTTCGTATAATTGTAAACATTATCAAAAAACTTGGCACGTTTCACAAACAGCTGACACTTTTAAAGGCTAAGAAGTCTAAATTCTCTGAATTACTAATTTGTCCTTCTGCTTTCATGTTTATTCATCATTTGATTTATCTCTAAAGCTTCAATCACTTCTAAAGTTTCATTAGTTTAATTACTAGAACCATTGTCTATTGGTAAAAATGCTTTTATGTCGTCCTGATAAAAGAGTACATGCCATTTCAACGGGTTATAATCTTTGGAAGAAGCAATGAGCTCCAATGAATGGTAACCCTGATATAGAATTATATGTGAAGGCGAGTAGGAAAAAAATATGTGCGGGCTGTTAGTCGGGTCGCTTTGCCACGTGATCCTGGGGGCAGAAAGCTCTTCTGGCTTAAGAGGTTCTTTTTTGTGGACTTGATGTGTCAATTCAGGTGTTGACCTAGTATCTGTGTCGCTGGTATGCTATCTATCCAGTCGGAGGACCATGGTTCAAGTCCGGGTTGGAGATAATGTTTCACTACAATTTCTTCCCCTTCTTCTGTAAAGAACTCTCGTGTTGGTGCTTTATTCTGTTACATGTCATTTCTGTTGGCATTTAAGTTTCAAACTCTATTTATGTTTCTTATTCAAATTTAACAAATAAATTCAACCTTTAATTTGTAATCAGCTAGTGCTGCAATAACTGTGCATGCGTATGTATGCTTGATTTTAAAAAAAAACAGTTTATAAGTATTTATATGGCAGCACTTGTACAGTATGTGTGTAGCGATCTGTGCTACAGAGAACGATGTCGTAGACGTAATGTCTTGTCACTTCGCAGAGTTTGTTGACTAACTAGAACACATTCCTGAAGAACTTTGTAGTTGACATGTATACATCAACCATTTATACATTAAATAGGTTCTTCTTTCCTTCGGCTGATACTGGCCTCGTTTATGTAGTCACACTAGACCGCTCTATGCTTACATTTGTGATTATTTAGGCTCTGATTTTCGTGTATTTTTTTTCCTCAACAATAAAATACAATAATAAAGAATAATAAGGGTAAGTGAGTTGAACTAGAGCTGGGGTGAAGGTCACCTAAGTAATGAAATGAAAAGACGAAGAGAGATGTTTAAAAATGACGTTAAATAATCAATGTCAAGGACGTCCTACAGAACTATCACATTTGCTTACAAAATATCTCAAGAGTAAAAGAGGAATTTCGTATCAACTCTATTTATTATTACTGCTATTTATTACCTCTCCTTTGTTGCCTATTTGTTTTAAAATACTATTTCATTGGCACTGCCGACGTAGAAAGTCCTTCCTCAATTAGAGCATTACTTAGTGCTAAAAGAGAAGAGATAAGAAGTTTGATGAATGCTTGAAATCTAAAAGTTTCGGTGCTAAGTTAATGGAGAGAAAGTGTTTAATAAACATCTGTGTACTCACAGAAAAGAGCAATACACACTGCACTCCAGTTGATGGTATTACGACTTGATGGTATGTCCTCTTTGCACTCTACTTTCATGTCCTCGGTTCTGGATCACAGGTTTAATTCTATGCTTGGTGTCATGATACCCTAGTCTATTTGTGCAGTCGATGGAGCTTGCACATAAAGAGATGGCGCCTATTGTTGCAAAATAATCAATTTAGAAAAAAAAAAATCCATTAAGTTATGAGAAGACGAACAAGGTTTCAAAAGACAAAAAAACATTCAGAATTATGTGGAATTAGAAATTTGTTAAATTATATTTCTTCTTTTTTTTCCTTTTTTTTTGTTGTTTGTTTATTTTTATTTTTGTGTGTGTGTTGTTTTGTTTTGTTTTTACCTTTACAAACAATTTCTACATGTAAAAAATGTGTAACTTTTATTTCAAAAGTTGTTTTTACTAAGTCAATGGATTCGCGGAGTGATGCCACCATCAGAGAATGATTAGAGCTACACATCTATGGTTCGATCTTTAGAGCTACACATCTATGGTTTGATCTTTAGAGCTACACATCTATGGTTCGATCTTTAGAGCTACATATCTATGGTTTGATACGTGACTTGCAACTTCACGTCAACTGCTGCGTTGTTTTCAATAGGATAGGTTTAAAACATTTCGCCTTATTATTTTTTTTTTTTTTGTATTTAAAAGTGAATAACTTTCTTGACTTCTCGTTGACTTCTCATCGAAAACAAATTGTAGCATGTTTCATGTTATGTTTCTTTATGTTGATCTCAAAGCTCAGAGAATACGTGAGGGAGAAATAGCGTTAACAATTATTTTAGGGGACTACACGCAACAAATTTAGCCATATCTGTGAATACTTAAATATTAGTTTCTCTTGTTGTTATTAAACATGATAATGAATTGCCAGTCATTAATTGTCTAATTGGTTACTTTTTTATTGATTCATGTCACGTCTATGTCAATGAGTAATTTTGCAAAGTTTCAGCTTGATTCGAAAATAGGTGTGGGAGAAATAATGTGTACACACTTTTTACCAGACAGACAGTAAGACAGGGTGAGTTGATACAAGCTTTGTAAAAAAAAAGAAGAATCTTATTATAGTGCGCTACACAATTGCAACACCAGGACCGAATAATGTATCTAGATTTTTTGCACGGCTAAATATCCACTGGATGAGAGTTGCGTTTGATTTAATTTTTTTATAAACATCTTATTATATTTTTAAACAGTTCAATTTTTATTTCAATAAAACATCATAAGTTTACTGCATTTCCTAGTCATTTAAATAACTGACTCATTCTATGATATAGCTCTTTATTAGGCTTGCAGCAAACCAGTGCCTGTTATGGTGGTTAAATGTTATAATGACACAGAATGCCCATTTGTTGCTTTGATTCCTTGATTGCTGCTTTGATGAAAGCTGTGTCTCTAGACAACTAGATCTATAGATCTACATATACCTCAACCAAAAAAAATTTAAGCGTACCCCCATATTCAATAATTTAGCAACGCTTCCGTATTTTTACTTAGCGTCATGTGTAGTTATAATAGACTTAACAAGCAATATTTAAAATAAAATACTTTTTTTTTAATCCAAGCTTATCTAAAGGGGAAGAACTCCGCCCTTAAAAAATAATTTCTATCAATAATGTAAAAGTTATCTCCCTTGTTTGATATAAAACTGAAAAGAAAATAATTACCACTAATGAATTGACTAATTGTGTAATTTTTTTTTATTGAATCATGTTTTTCTTAGCTACAATAAATAATTGTTTAAATTATCAGCTTGATCGGAGAGTGTTTGAGGGAGAAATAGCGTTAACAATTATTTAAGAGGGCTAAATTCAACTAATTTAGCCATATCTTATATTACTGAAGGATTAGTTTCCCTTGTTGATATCAAACAAAATAATTAATTACCAATAATTACTTTATTAATATGTTACTTTTTTTTATTGAATCATGTCTTGTCTATGCCAATGTATAATTGTGTGAAGTTTCAACTTCGATCTAGAATGGGTGTGGTAGAAATAACGTGGACACACTTTTTTACCAGACAGGCAGAAACAGATAGAAGCTTTGTAAAAATGAAATTCCAATGACACTTTTATTTTGCTATAATTAGATTTCACGTCATTTTCTGACCGACATTCTGAAAATTCTGAAGTACTCTGGGTGTCTTACAATATGATTTTCATTGGGAAGAAGAATAATTTGAATAATTACACCAATTAGATGTATTTAGTCGACCATTTTTTGCTGGATCTGTCCCTGAAAATCAGAGCAAAAAAAATGAATTAACAAATATGATTAAATCGTAGCTATTTGGTTTACATGTTTTTGCCAATTTTTATTGTTTATGATGTTGATTTTCTGGAAAATCTAAAAACAACGTTAAATGTAAACAACTTTCTAGTATCAGAATAACAAGTTGGAAGAGACCTCATTTGACACATAATTTTCAACAGCCTGAAATGTAAAAAAAAAAACATCTTTCCAACAATCTGAAGTGATAAAATGTTCAATGTTCTCTCAACTACATAAAAAGTATCAAATCTATTCCAAACCAAGTTTCACACAAAATTTATCACGATGTTTTCATGTCTGCGATGGTTGCTCCATGTTCATTTTAATGCTTGTCTTATTGACACAAACAAAATATGGCACTATCGATTGAGGATTACTTCATGAGGTCCTAGCTGGAAGATTAGTTATTGAGGATGGCTTTATCCTGAATTGTTGTCCACATTTTGACCTTCTTAGAAATGAAACAATATTTTGTGTGCCTGGAATTCTGTAACGAAAAAGAAAAAGACAATGTGATCTCAAAATGATGTTGCTGTAATGTTTCTTGTAATGTTATTTCTTTAATTTCCAAAAATGGAAAATAATCTAAAATTATATAGTGTTGAACTATAGTGGAAAATTTTGAAATAGTACAGAGATGAAAGATGAAGAAAATATTTCGATTAATTTGTTTGTCCGAGAGTTGGATTCAGGGAAAACCTCAAGGTCTACTTTGATAGGTCCACGTGACTTTCTGGTGGATGACAGGAAGAATGTCTAATGTTTGTTTTAGCATATATAGCTATATATAGCTCCTCCTTCGTGGTCGAGCACAGTTCTCATTTTCTATGAACTTTAAAATGGCTATAGAGTTCAATCATCGCTTTAAAAAGCCGGCCGCACACAAGGCATGGGTAAGTTGGATGTAATACAGATAAGCCTGCTTCTTCTCACCGCCTTTTGTTAGCTCTGCTTTCTTTCATTCTGGCCGCTCTCCTTGCCTCTATCTTGAGACTCCAACACTCACGCTATGAGGAGCGATCTAGCGAGCTAGTGTTTTTCAGGCAGTGAATGTCCATATAAACTCCTGGAGAGAGCTTTTAATGGTGTCTTTGTAACGCTTGAGATCGCTTTCAGCAGGGATGGAATCTAATCTAGGTGTCTTATCAGTTGAGAGGGTAGATATTGCAATTACTACTTCATTGAGCTGGGGAGGATTGGCAAGTGAATTGTTGATTGTGACTTGTTCCAGGCGGTCAATGGCTTCGGCGCTATTGCTTGAAGGGCGGTGCTGAAGTTTTCAGACCAGCAAATTCCTTACCTGTAAGAAGTTTGTTTCCATCAGATGGGCCATTTGAGATGTGGACCATACAAAGCTTTGATAGAGTTTTAAAAAAAACAGCGTTTTATATATATATATAAGCCTGGACTTCCTCCGCTTTTTAGCTAAACCAGGACTCCTTCATGAGTGTGAGGTGTCTCTGGATCGCACTCAGTGTAGCTTGCTCTGACTTCGGGGCAAGCTGGAATGCACCAATGGGCCCTGTATTAGTGATGCTTATGTTTTAACAGCTGTTCGAGTTGCATGTTGTTTTCATGAAACCAGTCTTGGTGCTTCCGTTTGTCTGACTGAGAACACTGTTAGCCATGGAGTACACAGAGTCTTTCAGTTTATTCCAGCTGTTCTCACGTTCATAGCTTTTATTTCACTGTCTAGTTAGTTAATAGCTCTTGCTTGATGTCTGAACATAAGTTTGTACTCATTCAATAAGCAATGCTCATGTACAATAAATATGTTTGTCAGAAATGAACCGATATTAGGTTAGAAGTTCTTTAAAGACTTAATACTTTGTGTGTGTTACAAATCTCTAGGCTAGACCACTGGTTCATAGGTTCGTCGTTTTAGCAAGGAATCATGCTTCTTTAAGTATATTTTTTCATTGTATAATTAAAAGTGATTGATTTTAAAAAGCTTTTTAATGAATGGTATTTAACTTTTAAAATAATTTAGAATAGATATACGCTTATACAATCAAGGGATAATAATAATGTTTGCAACACTAAGAGAATCTAGGAGATTTTATGGCTGGATAATTCATGCCGCCTTTTGGTATAGGAATGATAGATAAATAAATTCATTAATTACATGATCTTTAGAAAAGAAAACAAAAAAAAATTGAAAACATTCTTTTGTAAAGCCATTTTTTGTGAGCTGCTGCAGTCCAAAGAATGGAACGGGATCGACTCTTGATACCAAATGTCAAACAGTAAAGGAACAAGCTTGTGACGTCTGGACAGGAACAAATAACAAAAACAAGCCAAACAATAAACCGAGACAATAAAAAGAAAAGAGATACTGTGAACTCAGAGCGAAACTCAATCCAAAATTGGCTAGCACGAAAATTAGTCAATTGGTGATACGTCCTGTGGAATGACACCCCTGTGCGATACACCATATGGAATGACCCCCCTGTGTGATACGCCCTATGGAATGACCTCTGTGTTCTACGTCCTGTGAAATGACCTCTGTGTTATACGTCCTGTGGAATGACCTCTGTGTTCTACGTCCTGTGTAATGACCTCTGTGTTCTACGTCCTGTGTAATGACCTCTGTGTTCTACGTCCTGTGGAATGACCTCTGTGTTCTACGTCCTGTGTAATGACCTCTGTGTTATACGTCCTGTGAAATGACCTCTGTGTTATACGTCCTGTGTAATGACCTCTGTGTTCTACGTCCTGTGTAATGACCTCTGTGTTCTACGTCCTGTGTAATGACCTCTGTGTTATACGTCCTGTGAAATGACCTCTGTGTTATACGTCCTGTGAAATGACCTCTGTGTTCTACGTCCTGTGTAATGACCTCTGTGTTCTACGTCCTGTGGAATGACCTCTGTGTTATACGTTCTGTGTAATGACCTCTGTGTTATACGTCCTATGAAATGACCTCTGTGTTATACGTCCTGTGAAATGACCTCTGTGTTCTACGTCCTGTGAAATGACCTCTGTGTTCTACGTCCTGTGGAATGACCTCTGTGTTCTACGTCCTGTGGAATGACCTCTGTGTTATACGTTCTGTGTAATGACCCCTTTGCGAGATTTAAGAATTAGCAAATCACGCTACTTTATTGTACATGATTACAAGATTGTTGTTTCATAGCTAAGTATGCAGGTTTTTACGTTTGAACTGCCTTGGAGACAAATTCATGGTTAAGAACACACACAAGCGCATGTTGTCTGTCTCACAAAAGCAATGCTCATTTATTGATTCTTTGCATAATTTAGTTTCATATTCTTGAACATTGTTACAAATATTTGGAGGAAGTCATCAAAAGAAATTGGCTTATTTCTCAATCAGATACTGTACAATTCAATTGATTTTATAGACCTGATTATTTCTTACAGCAAGAAAAAAAAATATCGCCTTTATGTTAAAGCATGTGATGCCAACAAGCACCTGGTCAACCTGAAAGTATCTAACGTAATTTTCATTATCTAAGACTCTCGTAGTCAACATTGTCTCTAGATTCAGCTAGGTTACCAATCTGATGTTGCTATTTTGTTTGCTGGTTAGGTTCGCTTTCAGAAAAATATCAATCTCTTTAAAACATAAAATAGATTTCTGAAGGTTGCTAGGTTACCTGTAAGGTTATTTGTTAGGTTATATGTAAGGTTACTTGAAATTTCATAATTTCATTTTAAAAAGTGCAAAGAAACATTTTTTACATAATAAATATATTTTTTTACAATTTATTTTATTATTATAATAACTTACCAAACCTCCTGACTTATTATTATGAGGGTTAGTGGTGAAAATGCAGAATGGCACTTTAAGAATATTTGACACCTATAAAGACCATTTCTTGAAATCAGTATCCTTTCGTACAGTAGAAATCCCGTCTGTCTTGAGACAGAAATTTTTTTTGTAACTAAACTATAAGACACGCCCTTGGTTTCCATCTCCACCGACATACACTCACACAAACACACACACAAACACCCATCATTTAGGACAACAAGAAGTATGATTCCATAAATATAAAACAAAACTTCCACTCGTCAACTTTTTGTCTTTGCATCATGAGCTTTATTGGTTCCCCTCCAGGGCTGCTATTAGTCTTTCCCATAATTCTATCCCTCTACCATCTTGGCTACAACTAATACCCTCCCCCCTAGCCTCAAACCTTTTCACCTTTTTTTTTTGTTTCTTTTACTCTCTTTTCTTAGGAACGAAGTCAACAAAAGGGGGGGGGGGGGGAGGGTGGAAATTTACATTTAAAAACAAAATGAACACGTTCCGTGTAACGGAGAGGAGAAAAGGAACTGCTAGATAATTAGATTGATCAAGTCTCTTGTTTGTTTGTTTGTTTTTTTGTTTTGTTTTGTTTTTTTCTCTCTTTATTTTTTTGACCTCTTAATACCAAGACTAATCTTATATTGCTAGAAACCGATGTTCTTTTTATATAAAAAAAAAACATTTGTTATCAAGATATTCCTGTACTGCAGAGAAAATCGCTATTCAAATAGATGTAGCCTGTAGGTAAAGGTACTTATACACTTTAATGTTTCAAATAATGATCTGCAGACTATTTGAAGCTTCACTTCACCCTTCCCTTAGTCTTTTGGTCCGTTGGAGCACCACAAATGATCTACTGACCATCTCTCCTATCCTCTCTGTCTTTTGTTAGAATTATAGTCGCTTTCAATGGTAGGCCTTGATTCTTTGATTAAGTAATCCCATTGTTTCTTTTGTCTGCCTGTTTCTTTTGCCTGGTACTGTTCCCGCCAAAACGCTTAAAAATTAAAAATAAAATATTTTTGAAAATGTTAAAAAAAAATAGCCCTGGCATTATTATGTAAAAATGTTGTACATGTTTCGGGTGTTCCTTCGGAGTTGAAAATAGTCTAACCAAACCTTCGCTCGGGAGTATGAACCCGGGACCATCGAGACGACCGTCCAGCGCAAATATCGCTCGACCAGGCCGTCATTCTGCTGTTGGGGATGGAGAGACTATGTGTAGAAAATAAATTGTAACTAATATAAAACATTAAAAGTTCGTGCAAGAAGAGCGCTACTAACGCTGCAGCTTCAGTTACTTTCTTCCTGTAGCTTTATGGGCAAACATCCACATTAATCATTTTTGAAAACTTGATGGCTGCCTGGTCGTGTGGTATGATCTCCGGACGTCATCACGAAAGTCCAGAGTTCGAAACTTAAACGCCACCATTCTTTACATCCTGCAGAAGGTTTGAACGTAATCGTCTTCATGCCTTAGGGAATAACTGAACCTGAACTAGGTCAAGTTGTTTGGAATATCTGACTTTGAACTAGATCAAGTTGTTTGATATATCTGAAATTGAACTAGGTCAAGTTCTTTGGAATATCTGAAACTGAACTAGGTCAAGTTGTTTGGAATATCTGGAACTGAACTAGGTCAAGTTGTTTGGAATATCTGGAATTGAATTAGGTCAAGCTGTTTTGTACTTCCAGTCTAAACGTTATCCAGACAGATCTGGATTAGAACTGTTTGTTGTTTTCTCAACTAAAAACAGGAAATCCTTTAGTAAAAGATATTTAACCATAGCTGAGAATTTTTAAAAATAAGCCAATGTGTCGTATTGAGTTGTTAATGCTTTGACTGCCAGTGGGGTTGCCACATTGTATATATGCTAGTGTTAATCAAAGGATAATCGGTTGATATCACGACTGCCACTGTGAATGATTGTTTCAATCAAGATTCTTGGTATGATTGTCTCAATGTATTTTTATCAGATGCTGTAGTTGTCACATGGTGACTAGGTTTTCATCAAAGTATTCAAACTGTCGACGTAAATGTAACCATCTGTTCGGTCATTACGATGTGCAATTATGTACATCCATGCAATCAATAGGGCAAGAGTGCACAGTGTGTTTTGTTTGACTAGCATGCTCGAATCATTCACTGTAAACAAGTTTTAATTGTATTGAAGAGCTATTTTGATTGGCCTAATTTGTGTTGACTGACTTCTAGTCAGACTTGAAGGTAGATGTGCCATCTTTTAAAATTTATTTTACCTTTTAAGTTAAGTCTATTGCAAGTTTTGTCTTTCGGTCTATCCATTTATCTATTCTATTTGACTGGCTTACCTTCGCTTTTTGTAATATTTAAACCATAATTATACGATAATTTAGTTTGTTTACTTCTGAACGTAGTTTACTACTTGCCGACAAGCAAGCGCTGGACAACATCGTCTGCCCTTAAAGGCTCTTGGGAATTATAAATTCCCCCCCACACACACACACCCACACACAGTTACAAAATAGCAACACAGTCGCATAGAGAAATATTGTGTATCACAGTCACAAGTAGATTTGTTTATTGAATCAGTTGGCCAACATTGTGTAATAGTGACCAAGGGACAAAGTGCTTGACTTTCTAAGGACTGAGATTGCATCCTGAACAATGTCCAGAGTTTTATTTTGGGTGTTTCCAAGACTACCTAACTCTTGCGGCTCTAATAGGATATGGCTGTCTAGCTGTTTGATATGCGATTCAGACTGCTGTCACTATGGTTCCGAGTTTAAACCCTGCCCGCCAATCCCTCGCTGTCATGCAAGAGGTTTTCTGCTCGTCATGCAGACCTATAACGTAACAACGAGGTACTGTTCTCCACTGCCCACAGGTTGCAACACCGCTAGTCAGTGTGAAGGCCCTCTATGACGATTGGTCTCGATATGACTCGTTCGTTATTGTTGGTCTCGGAAACATAACTTGGCCAAAGATCGCTAAGTCAATGCTTTGGGTTTTTTAAATCCCGAGGTTATAATGCATTATGATAAAGATATTATTTTTTCAGACTGATGCAGTGAAAGGTGGTGGCCAAACACATGCAGCATTAGCATCTGACGGCAGCAAATCCTACTCTGGAAAATCCAAGCGCACACCAAGTCCACTGCGAAAAGTACGCTCCGAGATGAATAAGTCACACAACAGCGACCCCACTTTAAACCAGATAGCTAGGGGGAGCCCCACCCTGGGATTTCGACCTCGCAGCCTGACTTTCAGCTTCACCAGCCGCTACAGATCCCGGAGACGGCGCATGTCCCTGGGTTGCAGGAGTGGCGACAAATCAAGCTCCATCACCCACTCCACGCAGCTTTCCTTCTTGGACTTCGTAGACCTTTTCAAATCTTTTGGTCTGCGATGCCGCAAAGATCTCAAGGAACTCTTTGATCAGGTGTCTTCCAGCAAGAAGCCTCATGTGGAAGAGGCACCAACGTCTTTTGATACAACCAGCCAGGCTCCCACCAATGATAATATTTGTAAGTAGCCTTTTTCCTTTAGGTTACTTTTCACTCTCATGAGTCCTATATTAAAATAGTAAGATATAGAAGGCATGGGCGTAGTCAGAAGGAGGTGGGGGTTCAACCCCCACCCCGGAAATGAAATCCCCCCCCCCCCCCCGCAGGGACGGGGATTGGAATTTAGTGACTGATTTTTTGCTTTGATTCTGTTTATTTTAAGTGATATTTTAATACTAAACCATCACTTGCCCCGGAACAGCTAAGGGGGTTTTGAATTTAAAACCCCCTGCTCTTCTATAAAACAAAACCAAAAAAAAAGAGAATGCAAACGACAATCCCCAAATTCCAAGGGCATAGGGGGGGGCGGACGAATTTTAGTATAGAATTCACACAATTTGTATACGAATTTATTACTTATGTTAATAATATATAATAATTATTTATATTTCAACCTATTTTTTTATTATTTCGCCATCCCCCTCTAGTATGTTGACCGATTTGGTGGGGTCGGGAGGGGGCGATGGTATCAATCCCGCCCCCCCCCATACACTTTCGAGTGGGGGGGGGGCGGGCCAATTTATTTGTAGAAATCACAGCCTGCTAACAGAATCAATTATATATCTATATGATTAAAACTTGTTATCGATATTTTAACCGATCTTTATATTATGTCGTTCCCTGTTTGCCGATTAAGGGGGGGGGGGGGGGCGAATACCTCTACTGCCCTTCCCACCTAAACCCTCTGAGTGGGGGGGGGGGCGGTCCTATTTTTATGGAGAATCATAGTTTGTGAACAAAATTAGTTGAATATCTATATAATATAAACTACGTATTGATATGTGAACTCATTGTATATTATGTCGTACCACACTCTAATCTCAAATTTTATCATTAGTAAATTTAAATGAAAAAGCGTTGTACCAGGTGGGGGGGGGGGATACATGAAATCGCATTTCCCCCATCGGACAAACCAATACTTTTTCTTTTAGTATTATAGTTAAGAAATTACAAAATTTAAAAACTCTATCACTAATATAATTTATATATACTATAAATTAAATTCTTATATCGAGTCACCCTACCCCTATTCTTTAATGCCAAATGCAATCTTTAGCAGAAATTATTAAAGGAGCAAGGATTAATCGTTTTCACTCTACCGCCCCTCCCATTTTCAGAGTTTATGTAATTTCACATGGATTTATCATAGTTATTTTAAGAAAGACTTTGCATTGCAAAAGTTAGAATTCAAACGAAAGTTTTCAGTTTAAGATTCATGATTGAGATGAGTTCTAAACCGAAGTAATAATTTCATAGTCGCCTTTTGCCAACCTTTACTCAATCTGATATTTTTCTAGTTAAATAAATTTGGGACTATAACTCACAACTTATACTTGAATTTTATTGAATATTATTTATCGAATAATTTTTTTTCGGCGGCGATCCTCAAAGCCAAAATCTAAATATGTGGGGTATCTTATCTTTTCAAAAAAAAAAATCGGTTTTATTTGCAATGTATAAAGGGCCTATAAATTCATATTAGATTTTTTTTCAAGTACAACATTATTCAAAAGGTCCTTTTTTTTAATAGCATGAATAATGAGCTTTAGGTCAGGAGAATGCGTTAAGAATGCAAGAAAACATTTTTGGCGTCGGGGCTTCGCCCGAACCCCACTGATGAATAATGAGCTGTACTTGTCAGGAGAATGCGTTTCTGCAATGAAGAATGCAACAAAATGCTTTTGGCGTCGGGGCTTCGCCCCGAACTTCATTGATGAATGGTGAGCTGTAGATGTCAGGAGAATGCGTTTCTGCAGTGAAGAATGCAAGAAAATGCTGAAATTGATGAATGATGAGCTCTAGATGTCAGGAGAATATATATGTATGTATGTATGTGTGTGTGTATGTGTGTGCGTGCGCGTTCGTGTGTGTGTGTGTGTGCGCGTGCTGTACGCACGTTTATGCATAGGGTTAGGGTTTACTGGGCGTTAGGGTTTGGGTTTGGAAACAAATCGCCCCCCCCCCCCACTTTAAAGTTCTGGATCCACTAGTGATTACCAGTGACAGATTTTTGTGGAAGCAGCTGCCGCCCAATGCGCCGAACGAAGCGGGAGGATCTACGTAAGAATAGTACATAACGTTTTTAAAATAAAACTTTTTAATAGCAGGATAATGCAGTGTAGATATCTCAGAATATGCATTTTGTTGGCTTTAATACCGGAAATAGTGCTTGGAGGAGGGGCTCCGCTACAATTTTCCACTAACTCCAGGAAGAACCTATTCTTCCGAAAGAATGAAGGGTCAGAATGTACACACATAGACACGCACACATACATCATATTTTTTTTTGGGGGGGGGGGGGGGGCGAAAAAAATCCCCCAACCCCTCCCATACCCCAACCCCAGAAAAAAATCCTGGCTACGCCCATGATAAAAGGTTATACTATTTAGAAATTAATGTTATGGAAATATTGATAAATAGACAGCAAAAATCATTCTATTTGTTAAGGTTGGTTAGGGTTAGGGTTAGTTTCATGCTTTTTTTTTCTTTTTTTTTTGTTGTTGTTAATTACATTTTATTTTTGATGAGTAAGTGGACATTTTTTCTAAAAATGTTTTAAAAATATAGATTTAGTTTCACTGATTTTGTTATATCAAATGTCCTATGCATTTATTACAATTTTATTACATTCACTTTAAAAAAAAACATTAATGATTAATCAATGACAGTAACAAATTTACAAAACGTTCATAATTATAAAAATAAAGAAAATATTAAATCTTATCTTAAAATACAACTCTGTTTCAGGTTCTATAACTCGAATCACACCTCAGGATCTCAAGTTAGATAGCCAGCAGAGGCACAAAATCTGTGATGCTATCGCTGTGTCCAGCATTATATCCAACTGTGCAGGTGTGGACACTAGCCACAGTTCTTACCTCACACCCTCAGAGATACATGACTTCCTTGTCAGCTTCCAGGAGGAGCATTTAAATCTGGAGGAGATCGCTGAGCTGGTACGAACATTTGAGCCAGATCCTGCCATGAGAGGTCGATGCTTCATGTCCTTTGAAGGCTTTGCCAAGATGTTGATGGACAAAAACAACTACGCACATGCCTATGAAAAAAGTAGTCATACTGATGAGGCAAGTTGTCTAGATTATTATTTAAAGCCATCTATGTAATCTCTGTGCCCTTTCTAATATTTTCATTATGAAGATTAAATAACAGACATTATGTCAGTTTTTATTATGAGGAATATTTAGCAGGGATTAGACATTTCTTTTTACTTCTGATATTATATAACTTTGTATGGTGTATCATTCCAGCTTTTTTTATATCTTTTTTTTTATTTTGAAACTTTTTATTTTGAGTAATGGGAATATTGCATTTATTGATATTTCATTATCAGGGAAGCAGTATCACTTCCTCTTTCCTATTATTTTATTTTTTAAAATCTTCTTTACTTTAGCTAATTATAGCCTAGTTATAGTTTTGTTTTTATCAAGAAATCCTGAAGAAAAACAAGACAAATTAATGTTTTATGCTATTTAATGTTCAAAACAATATATTATAAATGTTTTATTTAATTTGCTTTCTTGCAGGACATGGATCATCCTCTACCTCATTATTACATAGCATCATCTCATAACACTTACTTGACAGGTCATCAACTTAAGGGGGAATCATCGGTTGAATTGTATAGTCAGGTATTTTTGTTTGTACATTTGTTTGTTCAATATGTTTTTATACTTAGTCGTAGTCTATGTCTGAGTAAAGGGACATAATCATCATCATCAAACTCAATTTGAGTGAGGGCCTGAGATTCAAATCCTTTCTTTCAAAGTTTGCCCTGAAAAAAAATGCAAAATATGAACCAAGGAGACAGTGGTTTGATCTTTCCTGTGCTATAATAGCTTGTTAAGGCCTATGCAGCCTCCACCATGGGAGGTTCAGTTTAGGAGCCTTGTGGGATCCCAGACTCTGCAGGCTTTTGGGGGTTTATCCCAGCACTCAAAACATTTTTGCCATTTCTAATGTTTGAATCATTGCCAGAACTTGAAGGAAACGCTGCTTGGTGATAGTGTTTGCCCTCCCTTAGGAACCAAGGAGTCTGTATCAGTGTTGCCAGTCACACATATGTGACTGATTACATTTTTGCCCGGGTGCCATAGAGTTGGCTGGTGTGAGACCATGATGACAGTGTCAGTAATTGGAGGGGGGCGGTTCATGCAAAGCCTGTAATAAGAGTTACTGAAAGAAATGTTAGGACTATTTTTTTATTAACACCTACTGACAATATATAGTCAAGTAAGGCCACCTGTAAAGAATCATATTTGAAGTTTTTATTATTTTATAGCTCTGTGAGATCAAATAAATTTTTATCTTATCTTATAAAATACAGACATTACCAAAATATTACTAAAGAACATGAAATCAAGGTTAATTATTGGATGCTTTGTGTAAAAAATGTATTTTTATTAAGATCATTAACTATGTCTACAGAATATCTTCATGTTCGAGCAAAGTTATGTTTTAGTTTCTAATGTCTAAACCTTCAGGTTCTGCTGATGGGTTGTCGCTGTGTTGAATTGGACTGCTGGGATGGAGAAGATGGCATGCCAATTATTTACCACGGGCATACACTAACAACTAAAATTTCATTTAAGGTTGGTGCTGGATAGGGCCTACTCTACTAGTGTCATTCATAACACTTAACTCTCTAAAAAGTAAAACTATTTTTTTTAATGTCTTCTATTAGCTGTAACTAGTGAATATGTAAAAAAGACAATTGAAGATTGTTTTACATTTTTCTACTTATTTCCATAGTTTTTTGTTTTCTTTTTATTTTCTAGGGAGTGGTGGAAGCAATCAACAGGAGTGCCTTTGTTACTTCACCATACCCAATAATATTATCTATTGAGAACCATTGCTCATTACCACAACAGCAAAAAATGGCTCAGATCTTTGTAGTATGTACTAATTTTTGTTATAAGATATTCAATTCTGCTGCAATGTCTTTGGAGTTTTGTACAAAGTTTTTGTTTCTTGTTTTCTCTAGAGTGTCTTTGGAGATAAATTAGTCACAGATTTCCTGTTTGATTCTGACTTCATTGATGATCCTGTACTGCCTTCACCAAATCAACTGAAATACAAAATTCTCATCAAAAATAAAAAATTGAAGGACAACGAAACTCTAGCAGCAACCAAAAAAGTAAGTGGGATGTAGATGTTTAAATTCTTTTCTTATACATAAATTACGAAGATATCTTAAAGAAATATGTATGAAGTGGAGTAATTGAATAAAAATGGAGTCTAAAAAGTTGTATTAATGTAATGGATAAGATAACTTTGAAGCTATTATGTTTATGAAATTTATTTTGTTTGGTTTTAGATTTACACACATACTCGAGCAAGCAGTATTCCATCTTCAGAGACAACTTCCATAAATGACTTTGATGATGATGATGATGATGATGAAGATGAGGATGATGTAACTGATGGTATTATTATAGCTAAAATTCTGCTAATGATCTTGCAACATTTCTTAATAAGTTCACATTTTTTTGGTTAATTGCAAAATTTGTACAATAACATCTATACTATGGTATTTCAAAAATATGTTATTACTAATTTTATATTTTAAATCAAGCTCAATTAAGATTTTTTTAAATTCCAATTATATAGTTTAACTAAATTGTAACATCTTCAAAAAACAGCTGTTAAAGAGTTGCGTAGGTCAGTTGACAGTCAAGACAGTCCAACACCAGAACATGAAGACAAATCAAAAGGAGATCAACCCCGATCTCGGACAGATTCTATAGAAGATCTTAGAAACAGGTAGGTTATTTTAAATAGAAGATAGATTTGCATCTTAATGAATATTTAATGAATATTGTTTACATTTGTGTATTATTGACAATATTATTGGAGTTAAGGGTGAAGGAAAAAGGAAAACATTGCTTTTATATATTTATTTTATTCGTGGGCAACTCCTACAGTAAGCAAATCATTATTGACTCTTTGGGTAGCAGCAATATATTCTTTTAATATTGAAATCTGTGAAATGACCAAAACATGAAGAATTACTACACAAAATAAGTAGGCTACTTAATGTCCTCTTTGAATATTAAAGTGAATTAATCTTGCTCTAAAAATATTTCAGTTATGTTATAGCTAGTGAATCTTAGTACACACACACAAAAACTGTCATTTTGTTTATGTTTCTGAGACTTCAGTTTCTCTAAGTTATAAAAATTTCATTATAGGTAGTTCTTGTGGAACTGTTAACTCATATAGTGTACCATTTATAGCTACTTTTTTTTTTTTTTTTTTTTTTTTTTTTTTTTTTTTTTTTTTTTAAATTTAAAATTATTAATTCTGTTTCAGATATGGTAGTGATCAATTTTTTGGTAAAATTTCACATCCCAAGAGTCACCCTGAATTAGACTGGCAGTTTGAAGAGGAAATAACTAGCCTCAAAGTAAATATTTTATAAATACTTTATTTTGTTTATATTAATTTTTGAAAGCATCAAGATTAGGAAATACATATAGCAGAAAACCATAGGCTATGACTTTTCTTTAGATTAGAGAAATTTATTTTAAGGTAGGTCATAATTATCAAAATTTTCTAATTATATTCATAACTTATTAAAACTTGCTTTTATTAATCTAGATATTAATAATATATAGGCCTACTGGTCACCTTTATTTGTATTCAATATGCATAGTTTGAATGTGTTAATCTGGATTTTGCATAAACTTTTATTTCAGGTGCAACCTAAAGTGAAAACTAAAAAAGCTAGTCAAATTGCTAAAGAATTATCTGACCTTGTTGTATATACTCATGCTGTCAAATTTAGAGGTTTGTTTGTTCTTCTAAAAATAAATTAAAAAATAAATTATAGCTTTTATATAGTGCTACTTTCATGCTTATAGCATGCTCAGAGCGCTATGGTCCAATCTCAATTGTGGACCAGTGGGTGGAGGGGTATCTGGGAGAAGGTTTTTAGTGCTGCCTTTAGGCACTCAATAAACACTACTCTGCTCGAGTTGGGTGTCGAACTTTGAGCCCCCTTCATGGGTAGCCAAGTTCAAGCGTACTTAGCCTCTTGACCAAGCTTCCACAATTAATTTGCTGGTTTGTGGGTTTTTTTTTGTTAAGCTTGTTTTAAAAGGAAATAATTTTAATTAACAGGCTTAAGTATGAGCCCCAACACATCACTAAAACAAAAGAAAGTTCCATCTAGAAGGAGTATACTTACAGCTTCAATGGGAACAAGTCCTAGTACTCCAACACTGATGGCTAGTGGACTAGGTATCAGAATTTTGTTTTACAGTTTGTTTGTATTGCAGTTTGCATAAAGTTTGTACAAGAAAAATGAAAACTGAAAAACTTGCTATAATATTTATGTTTTTTTTTTCTTTTCATTGTAACTATTCTTTTTTCACTTTAATATTAATTGTTTTTTGTTGGTTTGTTTTCAGATAAAACTGATAGCAGCTTGCAAGTAACAATACCAAAGATGAAACGGCCAGAAGTACCCTCTTGTTATTTGGTTTCTTCTCTTAATGAAAATAAAGCTAAACAGTTATGCAGAAGAAGCCCACTTGCTACTGTTTGATATCCTTGTCAAATTATTTCTTTGATTTTAGTGTTGGTTGTTAAATTTTACAGGCCCATAAAGAAAAACTTTAAGCATGGCAAAACTTGGAAGAAAAAAAAAGAGACACTGTGGAAGCAAAGTTGCTTCTTTTTTTTTTTTCTGTATTAAAATTTTAAACTATTAATTGATGAAATTAATTGTTGATTAATTATTTAAGAAGATTTTGGTAGACTCATTAAGTTTTATTAAGAATCTCAAGGAAATTAATAGAAACTTTTGGAAAAAACAACAACATTGAATTAAAAATCATTCCCTTAAAAAACTTATTTTAATTAACAGCAGATTCATTGAATTCTTGTCCTGAGTTATTTTGGGGAAAAGTTTTAGAACAGCCTCTGATCCTCTAGCTTTTGGCATTCACTTTTGTTAATTTACGAACTGTTCTCAAGTCTATCTTTATGACACCTGAGAAATAATTGAACTTATTTTTTGTTCACCTAAAATCCCATTAATTTTGAAATCACATTTGTAACATTACCAAGAAAAGAAACATTTTTAGCAAGTGCTTATAATTTTGTATTAAAACTAAAGAGAGTAATCCCTCCTTAACTCTAATCACTCATACTGAAAGACAGTTAATGAGAACATACCCGGCTGGAATGAGAATAGACTCTTCCAATTTCAATCCTGTGATATTTTGGGCTTTTGGCATTCAAATGGTTGCTCTCAACTATCAAACAGAAGGTAAGTTTTGAATGTTCATTTTAATTATAAATGTATAAGCAGAAGCAAACTTTATTTTCAAGTTCACATTTCAATTAGTTTTCAAAACCTTGGATGAATGGTCTATCATACCAAATTAGCAGCAAGCATCTACTAGCACACAATAAATAGCCAAGCAAATTCTGTTACACCTAATTTCGATTTAGTTAATCCATATATACCTAATAAAAGTAAATGACCATCCCTTTTATGATTATAAAAATTATTTACAATGAGCAATGTTGTAGAAGATATAACAATATTGCTTACAATAGTATTCTGATACATTTTAAAACTTTAAGCAGTCACAAGGCAATACAATAAGTAGTAAGAAAGCATCCTAGATATGATCCACAGGACAAGAAATAGAAGAAAATACACTAATAAAATATATTTAGTTGTTACATGTTTTTATTGTCCAACTTTATTGGAATTCTCTTTATGTTAATGTTAATGTAAGAAAACTTTCTAAGAGGCATATATAGGTTGAATACTTAACATTGAAACTATTTTTGTATGTGTAAAAAAGGTATATTTACTATTAACATTAGTTTGCTTCATTTTTTTAAACATTTTATTACAACTTATATGTGTGCCCAGTTAATGTCAGAAAATGAATGACAGTATCATTTCTGTCAATTTGAATGACATAATCATAATTAAAGGATATGACTTATACCTAACTTTTTTTTTATTTAATAGGGTTAGGCACAAGGATTTGGACTTTACATTATGAAATAACAAAATATTCTTAACTACTTTATGATCACTTATTATAATTATAACTAGTCCACCGGCGGCGTAGCATACGCTGCTATTTTGCATAGCCAGTCTTAGGCCACTGCAACCTATGGGACCGCAGTGGGCCCCCACTTTAAAAGGATCCGCACTTTCATAGGACCTGCGCTAATTCAAGGTGTATAAATTATTAAATTAAACAATTTTTTAACTTAAAACAGATTTCCCGTGCCCTCATGTCGATTTACCAGGAGGTCAACAATTCTCAAAGATAGATTGAAACATTTGGTAATTCTTGCTATTGAGCGGGATTTATGTAGGAAACAATTATTATGATATACTGTATGACTTTGCTACACGCAAGGCTCGTAAAGTAATTCTGTACATAGTAAAGAATGAATAAAATGCATAGACGAATTTATTTTCTAATACAAATTCTTAAATTTCACTTATTGTCCGCTTCCCTACCCAAACTTGTCCCCGCGAAATCCGTTTCGAGTAGAGCCTGACAATGCCCTATTTAGTGTTTGTAAAATGTTTTACATGTTTTGGATGTTCCTTCAGAGTTGAAAATAGTTTACTTTTTAGTCCAAACCTCCCGCAAGACGAAGGGGGATGGGAGCGGGCAGTGTTTGACAGTCCAGTGCGCAGCCATCCATAGCGATGTGTGAATACCCACGTGTTCTCCCCCCCCCCCCCCTTGTTATTTCGTGGGGGTGACTCCGCAGAAATAAGAGTGATCTTTCCTTTACTTCTTGTTTAAACTCTTCAGGGAAGAAGAGAATTATATAAATAGATATTTATTCCCCTTCTTTACTCATTTATACAAAGGGGTCATCATTTCAATAAGAGCTCATGATAAAATATGATACTTAACATTCTATGGGAGCAGGAACTTTTTTCTTTTATTCTGGAGTTTGGATATATTTCATATGTAGAGCATAAGTATATCATCATTAATATAACAATACTTAATTGATGTTATTTATTTCTAGTCAAAACTAAAATTAATAAGAAATAATTATAAATTTTTTTTGGTTTTTTCTTCTAGATGTGGCAATGTCTTTGAACACTGCCATGTTTGAACAAAATGGACGAAGTGGTTACATTCTGAAGCCATCTGTCATGTGGGATAAAACTCATGTCATGTTTAACCGTTTCAATCCTTGGGACAAAGAGTTTGATGGTTTGCATACCACAATCTTAACACTACAGGTGAGTAGGGAGATTATCTAAAATCACATGACTTGTAAATGACAGTTTCAGCTACAGTTTTACTGCTTATAGATCCACATAATGCTTTTTGTCTTTCAATATTTCTCTGTTCATATCATCCAAACATAATGCAAATAAAAGGTAAGCATTGTGACAACCTGCTGATCTGAAGCCAATGCTAATCTGATTTTTTGTCCTAAATGAGAACACTTTTAATTAACTGCATAAAAATTAAATATCTGAAAAGAAAATTCTTAGATAAAGTGTCAATGCTGGCAAAGAACTGCTAAATAATCCTTTTCATATTTGAATAGATCATCTCAGGACAGTATGTCAGTCAACATTACTCTACCAATGTTCAAGTGGAAGTAGAAGTTATTGGTATTCCAGTGGACTGTGCCAAACAGAAAACCAAAGTTGTGCCAAAGAATGCTCTCAACCCAATATGGAATGATATTTTCACTTTTCAGGTTTGTTTCATAAAAATTTCTAAAAAAAATTGCATTTACTGGGATGTATATCTATTTTTCAGCAAAATTGTCAGGAAGGGCAAAAGTTAAAGTTTGAAACTAATTATGCCATTTATAAATGTTTGAAAAATCTTCATTACTGCAAGGCAAGGAGAACAGTTATCATCAGAGAACTAAATGCAAAAGGAGAAGTTATCATCAGAGAACTAAATGCAAAAGGAGAACAGTTTTCATCAGAGAATTAAATGCAGTCTACAAACTAAGAGGTAAAGCAGGTAACACTGCAACAGACCCAACTACCCATACCTTGTTTGCAGTCAGCTTTTTAAAGCAAAGATTGGATCTTATAGCCATCTTAGAGTTGATGGAAATCACTTTGTGCTTATTCTCATCTTTGACCATGAAGGAGGAAATATATTTAGTTTTGTATTTAGAATATTTTTAAATATAACATAAACAGAAAGTCATGTTTAAAATACCTTTTTTTTTTAAATATGACATTCATTTTGAATACCGGTAGCTTACTTAAAAAGCAAACTATATTTTCGTTCTAAATCTTCCAGCTTTATTTGCATATTGTACTG
Source organism: Biomphalaria pfeifferi (assembly GCA_030265305.1). NCBI lineage: Eukaryota > Metazoa > Mollusca > Gastropoda > Planorbidae > Biomphalaria > Biomphalaria pfeifferi. The sequence goes on from JASAOG010000165.1 coordinate 28,683, forward strand.
ATTTGATTCTACTAGTTTTAGCATTGAAATATTGAATAATTAGTGAATTTTAACCATTATAATATAATTTATATGCATTTTCTTTTAAGAAATATTTGTATTTTTTAAAGAGTAGTAACTGAGACTAAAAATGTTTTAGCTTTCCTTTTTTCATAAATGAATCAATGATTTCAAATGTTTGATTTATTTTCAGGTTCTTTTTGCAGACCTAGCTTTTATTAGATTTGTTGTCATTGATGCCAGCACTAGTCATCTGGTCACACAGAGAGTGATTCCTCTAAAATGTCTTCGGCCAGGCTATCGACATGTACGGTTGCGAAATGGATCAGGTCAGCCCCAAGAGTTGTCTACCTTATTTGTTTACAGCAAACATGAAGAAGAGCTTCTAGAGACCAGAAATGGGTTGGAAAATTTCAGTGTTTCTACCTCCAAGAGAATGTCCATTTTTTCTAAAGTCAGAGAACTCTCTGATACAAGTAAACAAGATTCCAAAGAGGTATTCCTTTTGTTTATATTATTGGGACATTAAAGGGTCTTTATTTATTTTTTTTATTTGAACATGCTAATTTCTTTTTCTTCTTTTTTTTTTTCAATAGCAGGTGCCCAATACAGCTGGTACTAAACTGAAACGCAGAATGTTTTTTATTAGTGTCTTTGGAGTTACTGCCCCTGATGAATACATTATACTGAAGGTTACACAAGACTCTACTGTAGCTGACACTATAGCTCAAGTAAGTATATAAAGTGCTTGTGTATTAAATGTTATGAATACTCAATTTTTTAGGGTTATTTTTACCCTTACAGCAAGAGCTATAGACATCTACCATAACATTTACATAGACATTTTAGAGTTTTATTTAATATATGGTACCGGTATATAATTTAATTTTTTTTTAAAATTAAATAGTAAACTAAAATGCTTGCTATAATATACTGATTTCTAGGAAAATCTCTAGGAGTTTTATTGATAGGAGGCCTAAAGCTAAAGATCTATTTTTGTTATGAAAAATGTTTTGTTGTTTTTTTAGCTCATTGCAATCTATTTATTGCTTCTTTTTGTTCTATGATAATTGGCTTACTTTTTTATTAATGAAATTATTTGTGTATTTTTTTGCTGTATTATTTAATGTGTGTGCTACTATAGGCATTGACAAAAGTTGGTCGACTGGATGAAAAAATTGCTGATTATGTTCTGGTTGAAGATGTGCAAAGTGGTTGGGAAAAGAAAGACCAGGAGAAAGCTAGTTGTCAGAGAATACTGGATGTTGGAGAGAAAGTGTTAGCTGCTCAAAACAAATGGAAAGGTGCTGGAAAGTTC